>JAIVFJ010000019.1:0-534328 GCA_025765615.1 Zopfochytrium polystomum
CACCAACAACTTCAACTTCCAAATGGCCCTGTTCTGAGATGCAATGTAGAGTGGCGTTGGCCTTGCTGTTGTTCTCAGCATCCACAGTGGCACCCTGCTGCACCAACCACTTCACAACTTCCAAATGGCCGTTCTGAGATGCAATGTGGAGTGGTGTCCACTTGTCCTTGTTCTCAGCATCCACAGTGGCACCCTGCTGCACCAACCACTTCACAACTTCCAATGGCCGTTCTGAGATGCAATTGTAGAGTGGCGTTGACTTGTTGTTGGTCTCAGCATCCACGGTGGCACCCTGCTGCACCAACCACTTCACAACTTCCAAATGGCCGTTCCAAGATGCAAAATGGAGTGGTGTCCACTTGCCCTTGTCCTCAGCATCCACAGTGGCACCCTGCTGCACCAACCACTTCACAACTTCCAAATGGCCGTTCTGAGATGCAATGTGGAGTGCGTTGCCTTGTTGTTGTTCTCAGCATCCACCGTGGCACCCTGCTGCACCAACCACTTCACAACTTCCAAGCAGCCCTTTTCACAGGCAACATGGAGGGGTGTCGTTCCAGTCGAGTCAACTTCACCAAGGCTGCTGCTATTTGCAAGAAACCATTCATGAAGCTGCTGTTCATCATGAATGCGTTCAAAAAAATGCCATTTTGGATCTGTGTTTGTCTTTTTTTTTTGGTGAGAATTCAATCAGCGGAAAAAATATTAATATAGCTTACAAATTTTTGCAATTCGTTCATCCATTTTCCAATCGTATCTGTGCAGCCATATTTGGAGGCTGTCCATCCATTTGAATCAACAAGGCTGTGATCAGCCCCCATCCCCAAAAGGGCAAGGACGGTTTGCGAATGTCCGTTCATTGCTGCAACCATTAAAGGGGTCCTGTTCTCTTCACCATATTGCATCTTGTCTCCCCAACTATTGCCTCTGGAATCCACATTTTCACCTCCTTCCTCAATCAAGATCTGCATGCTGACGTCAATCTTCTCCTTGCTGCCCTCATACAGCAGGTTGGAAGAAAAGACTCTTTGTTGCTTGGCCCTTGTGACAAGTATTGTGCCATCCCCTGCAGCAAGAACACTCTGAACAAGCCATTCAGACTTCCACATGATTCCCACACAAAGTGCTGCTGGCCCAAACTTGTCCACATCAGCAAACTCCTTCCACTCATCCCAACTGGTAACCACATCACACCCAGCTTCATTCAAGTGGTCAA
This sequence comes from Zopfochytrium polystomum, assembly GCA_025765615.1. Classification (NCBI taxonomy): domain Eukaryota; kingdom Fungi; phylum Chytridiomycota; class Chytridiomycetes; order Chytridiales; family Chytridiaceae; genus Zopfochytrium; species Zopfochytrium polystomum. The sequence continues at coordinate 1,217 of JAIVFJ010000019.1, forward strand.
ACCAAAACTTGAAGGCATACTGGGCTGTGGCATTCTCAGGGATGAATCCAGCAGTCCCATTCAGGGCTTCATACTTGTTTTCAACAGATTGATGGTGCTGCAGCATAATCCTCAAACAGGACTGAGCAATTTCATTTCTTGCTTCCAAAATATCAATAAAGAACTGGCGGTCTGAACATCTCGTGCTTGAAACAAGGTGGTCTGAGAGACTCTTGTGCATCACTTTGACCTTCCCATGGTCACTGACATCCAGAATACGATGAATCTGGAATATTGTTAATATTGGTAATAAAAATCAAACTGAATTAGAATTAACACTTGCCTCAACAAGGACTTGGCCAACCACATGAGGTGCAACACCCAGGAGGTCAGCAATGACATCTTGAGGTATGGGCTCCTTTGCAGCAAGAACAACCTTCATCACAAGTCGAAAGTTGTTGGTGTTGACCTTGCTGGATCTGAAAAACTGCTCATACACTCCATCAATCCCAGCACCAAATCCCTTGACGGTGCTGACAACTTTGTCTGCTGGAACTTGGGCCAGCTCATCGCAGGCAATGCGAGCAAACTGGAAAATGCCAGAAGATCTCTCATAGATCTCAGCAGACACTGTCTTCACATCATCTGGACTCAGCACACCACCAGGAAATGACTTGGACAGATTGTCCTCAACAAAGAGGTTCATGTCATTCTTGTTGGCTTCATCACTTGGCACAAGGACCATTGGGTCCATCTTCATCATGGTGTGGAAAACATCCTGCTCAGGCCTTCCAGTGGTGAATATTCTGACAAAGGGAGGCAGCTCCCTTTTGGCCTGCACAAGGAGATCCAGGAGTTTCTTCCTTTCATTGCTGTCGGGAGCTCCACATTCATCCAATGCATCAACAATCAGCAGAACATTCTTCATCTTGTCGCTGGAATCTAATTGCTTCAATCCTTCAACAACAATCTGCTTGAAGGCAACTTCAGGGTCCTTGAGAATACTGGAATCTCCATTCTTGGCATCTTCAGCACAAGCTGCATCACAAAACTTCCTGAAGGAAGGAAGCACACTGCAAAGATTCCAGATGGTGGTGGCAACAACTTGCTGGGGGCTGCTCTTCTGCACATCATCATGCCTGCAGTAGAATATTGACCCCAACACATACTTGGCAGGCAGATGCTGGCTGACAAGCCACGCAATCACAGACTTTCCAAGACCAGCTCCACCATTCAGCCACAGCACATTGCCCACGTTGGCAGACTGGAGCCAAGAGTGCACATTATCCAGATAAAACTTCCTGGTTGCATCCACATAGGCACTCTTGTGCCTCTCAGCATCAACAGCAATATCTACTGGCTTGAGCCAATGTTTCACTTGATCAACAGGTGTCTGAACAACAGCTGCCACAGGGACAGGTATCTGACTCTGACGCAGCTTGATCTCTTTCACAAGGAATGCCATCTGACCATCCCATTCAGGCGATCCAGGAACTTTGCCAGCAAAATCAGCATACAGCAAACTGCGAGAATGTCAGCAGCATCCACTTGGAGTTTGAATTGCACAAACTCACCCTGCAGTGATTGCAAAGACTTCTCCCTGAGCATCCTCTCCCTGCTGCAACAGGCGCACCGGGACTTTTGGTTTCTTGCGATCCTTGGCATATCTTATCTCCACCAGGCAGTTGTCCGATATCTGGTCCCAGAGTGAGTAACAAATGAATAACAAATCCAAACAGACTGCTCACCTGGTAGGCAAGAGTGAGCACAGGGACAAACACTTTGCTGGAATGAATCCCTTCAGCCATGGCCTGGTTGATGGACCCACTCATATTGTTCTCATCAAACCACACATCTAATCCATGCTTCATTTTCAGGTCTTCAAAAATCTTCTTCACAGTATCTTTGCTGTCCCACCTGAAAAGGTCCAAGTCAATTGTGGAGATGCAGTGAGACCACTGTGAGGCCACTTACTGGTAGGAAAGGAAGCAGTCATAGACTTTGGACAAAGCAGAGGCAATGGGTGGAACACTTGGAAGAGCCTTGGCAACTGCAGCGCCTTTGCCCTTCTTGAGGTGAATCTGAAAACGGGGCAGGTTGGGAAAAGATGATCCCTCAATCAAGTTCTGGACATAAGTGGGAGCTTGGCTGACACATTCCAGGTCAGGGCCAGACTTGAAATAAACTTCAATGTCTTGGCCGAGAAAAGCATCTGCATTCTTGTATATCTGTGGATATGGATGTCAGAATGAATGTTGCATGACTGGGCGCACTACCTTCTCAGTCAAATTCTGCAAAGTGGGATGATCAAGCTCAAGGACCTGAACAGCTGGATCGTCAAGATACTGGACTTTCACCAAGTGCTTTTGGGCGTTGAGAAGCACAAAGCCAGAAGTGCTTGTAGACATGGCTTGTTTGGAAACAAATATTAGGAAAACTGAAAGCCACCAGCCATCAACCTGCAAGCAGAAGACTTGCAGAGGAAAAATGAACAAGCAAATATTGATTCTTACCAGCGCAGAAATTCAAAGTTTTGGTCTTTGAGGATTCAATCAGGTTGCTTCCAACAACTGTGTTTGCTGATCTGGACTCAATATTAGTGGCATGAAGTATGTGGGGTGGGGAATGGAGTTGTGGCTGGGCATTGGAACGATGTATCAAACGAGTGGGGTGCAGGCATTGTGTTGACAAGTTTGGTGGTTGTTGTGTGGATATGCCATCTTACCAGGGTGCAAGGTTACCAGACCGTTGTACTTGGGAGAATCTGGATAATGCAGAGACCATGATGAGTTAAAGGATCCAGAAATCCAACTGCTGCTGGGGGATTGAAGTGGGGAGTGAGGAAACAGGAGAGGGAGATTGGACGCAGGGGGGGAAGTGCATCTCTTTTCAAATGGCCAGTTCAATATTATGCCAGATTGACTGATGGAGCAGGAGGGGTACACATGATAGGGGAGGAAGGGAGTGCATCATGTAGGGTACGACTTGTGGATAGGTGTGGTCTTACAGGATATGTAACGAACCTTGTCCGTTCTGATCGATCTATCTTTAGTTTGTGTGTTCATTCAATGGACCGTTCGGTCCGTTCATTCAAGGGATCGTTTGGATGAAGTGGGCGGGGAAGGTGAGATTGGTCGTCGCAACGATGCAATGTGGTGACAAGTCTGGTCGTTGTTGTATGGATACGTGATCTTACCAGAGGGGCGCAAGGCCACTAGATCGTCGTACTCGGGAGAATCTGGATGATGCAGATAGCATGATCAGAGAAGGATTGATTGGAAGTGTGGAGATGGGAAGTGGGGTGATGCTCATCGACCCGCCATACGCGTTTCGGCCGGAGCGCATTCCTTTTCGAATGGGCGGGGATCTGCGGCCATTTTCTGATCGGCGGAAGCAGCAGGAGGGGTAGGGATCACAGAGGAGGAGGGGGCCGCATCGTGCAGGGTAGGACTTGTGGATCACCCCCTGCGGATCTTACGGGATAAGTTTCGGCCACTTCTCGATCGATCGTTGGAAGAGTTCGTTCGGTCGGTGGATCGTTCGGTGCCGAGAGTCTGGGAGGGAGCGGTGGGTTGCTGAGTTGTCGTTGTCGCTTTTTTCCTTCTTCCTCTTCTTTTTTTTTCTTTTATTTTATTTTGTCCCTTTTTCGCTTTTTTCCCTTCATCGTTCGTCGCATCTTTTCGTACTCGCGTCGTCGTCGTCGAACGTCACAGGGTTCCGCAACCCAGTTCCGGCCCCTTCCCCCCCCCCAATAAGGCACCAGCTTGGACAATGGCTCTTCCAATCCGAATTGCATTATTTCATCATCATCTTCATCGCCATCATCATCTCCCTCTGACTGCTCACTCGCTCATGTCGCCCCCCTCGCGTTCACCCAACGACTACGACACTGAATTTTAACATTCTGGCGGGCGCGTAGTCCCCCAAAACTACAAGGTCTAACGCCGTGGACGGGCGGCCGTCGTTTCGCTTCATCGAACCGGAAGAGATCCACACAGCCCCCGGTGCAGCCGCACTTTTGTGTCCAAAAGAAACGCTCGGACGACGCAGCGAGTGGTGGACGACCACTTGGTGCCATCTTATTGTGTCGAAGACGGCGGCTCTGCGGCTCCGTGACCAGATCGCCGAGGAGACAGAGAAAAGTGGTGGATTCACAAACCGCACCGTGCCCTTCGCGTTCTCCCCCGCGCAACTGCTCACAGGACCACCTGACGCTCCAAATGAAGCTCGCCGTCGGCGACGCCGCCGTCGCGGCCTGCAGCCACTGCGGCCGTTGTTGGCGTGCACGAGACTGGCAACTTTTTTTTTTTCTTTCCCGGACTCCCCCCTTGTTGGAGAACGCAGTCGACACCGACAGCTGCGGGCGGCGAACAACCGGCTCTAAATGCAAATGGAAATTGGCTACGAGACGCAATCCGTTGCCATTTTCTTATCCAGCGAGAGAGTGGGGGGGAGTAGGGGTAGTGAACCAATCGATGGGGGTTGGGGAGCTCATCGTGCCGGGTAGGAGTTGCGGATCACCCTCTCAGGTCTTACAGGATGTTTTGACTCCGGTGCCGTTCGCTCGATCGATCGTTCGTTCATTCGTTCGTTTGCTCGTTTGCTCGGTCGTTGGTTCTTTGTACGATCAAACTTCCGGTGCCAGAGCGGCGGTGTCATTGTTCTTTTTTTTTTTTTTTGAAGTTTTTCCTTTTTGTTTAGGAAGGTTTTTTTTCTCTCTGCCCTCACTGGAGGGAAGCCGGTATGTTGCCGGCCGCAACGAAGTGAGACGCGGCTTTCGCCCCTCCAAAGCCAGTTGAACCCCCTACAAACACCGCCTGATCCATTATATTTGTTTGTCCACCACCGCAGCTCAGGTTCCTGGAAGATGGCCCGCTGTGGGGATTGCCCCTTTGGCGCCGGCCCGTCGAACTTCTGCATCCCACCGCGAATGCGCTCTCACCCCCATTCATGAGCCGCAGGCACCGCCTCAGCAGTGCGTCGGCGTCGGCGACCTCCTCCAGCAACGAGTTGCCGCCTACGGCGGGGGTGCAGGTCGCGGCTGCCGTACAGCAGCAAGGCGCGCGGCGAGGGCGAGGGCGAGGGTGAACGCGTGTCGGACGAAGGGGGCTTGAGCGACGAAGCGATTCGTTCCCGACCCACCCCCATGGCGAACCGGTGCTTTTTTCTTTGATTAGTGGCCTCCAGTCTTGGGGGCAAACTCAATCTGTTCCTCGAAGCGAAGGTCCCTGATGGGGATGAAGGTGGTAGATGAGGTGATGAGGAGCAGTAGGACGGAAAGGGCTGGGAAAGGAGCCCCGTCAGAGATCGGTAGCAATGGAAGATTTGTTTTTTTTTCAAAGAGAAACAAAAAAAAAGAAAAAAGAAAAAGAAACAAATAAAAAACACACACACGACAAACATGAAACGGCAAGCAGCAATCACCACCACCCGATCGACCGGTCCAATCTTGTGGCAAGCCCTCCGCGATCGACTCCACGTCCTTGTCGCCGCGGCCCGACAACACGCAACTCACAACGTCCTGGTCCTTGCGCACCGTCGTCCTCGCGAGCTCGACCGACTGGAACTTGGCGCTCGCCGTCTCTCCAGCGCCGGAATGATGCCCTCGGTCTCAGACAGCTGCCGCACTCCCTTCATTGCGTCGGCGTCCGTCGCCGCCATAACCCGTGCTCGGCTCGCCCCACGTCCTTGAGGAACGCGTGCTCGGGTCCGACGCGGGGTTGTCCGCCTTGATAATCTGCCCGTCCGCGTCCCGCAAAAGGTTCGTGCGCGTGCCGTGCAGCACGGTCGCCCCGTAGCAAGCGTCACAGACTGCCGCCCCGTCTCGACGCCGTCACCCCCGACCTCGACGCCGCCGACAAACGGGTGGAACATGCCGATCGCATTCGAGCCGCCCCCCACGCACGCCACCACCGCGTCCGGCAGCTTCCCCGCGCCGCCCTGTGGGGCCGCAGTATCGCCGCCCGCGTCTCGCGTGCCCAATCACCGACTGGAACTCGCGCGCGATCGTCGGGAACGGGTTCGGCCCGATTGCGGACCTGATCAGGTACTGCGTCGTGTTCACGCTCGCCACGTCGCCCAGTCGCGTCTCGCTCGCCTCGTTGATCGCGTCCTTGAGCGTCTTGGACCCGCTCGCACACTGGGACAACTTTGGCTCCGAGCAGCTTGATCCGGACCACGTTTAGCGCCTGCCGCCGCACCTCCTCCGCGCCCATGTAGATCGCGCAGTCGAGCCCAAACTTGGCGCACGCCGTCGCAGTCGCGACGCCGTGCTGCCCAGCGCCTGTCTTGGCGATGATGCTCTTCTTGCAGAGGCGCTAGGCAAGGAGGACATGGCCTAGCGCGTTGTTGATCTTGTGCGAGCCCGTGTGGTTCAAGTCCTCGCGCTTGAGCCAGGTCCGTGCAGCAACCTGCCACCTGGTGTGCTGCGAATTTGCGTGGATCAGGTTTTTTGTTATGGAGGTAGCTACAACGCGACGCTTGGACTTACCAGCATGCTCAGTCAACCGCTTCTGCGAGGTGCAGCGGGGACGGGCGACCCATGAACGGGTAGTACGAGCGAAATTCTTCCCAAACCCGGGTCCTTCATCACGGCGTCAAGCGTCAAAGGCCTGTTCAATCTCGCCGAGGAACTCCGCCAAGGCTTTGGGAGCAAACTGCCCGCCAAACAGACCAAAGCAGTCGTCCAAAATAAAATTTTTTTTTTTTTGAAAAGTGAATTAGCGCGGAACGAGATGGCTCTGTTTTTGCCGATCGAGACAAAACAAGCGCCGTCCCTGAAACAGCATGCCAAAAAAAAAAAAAAAAAAAAAAAAAAAAAAAAAAAAACCAACCAACTCGCCAGCGCTATTCCTTACCTTGACCTCGGCCGCGGGAGCTACCCGCTTCGTTCTCGCCGCAGCCACCACGTCGACCTTCTTCTCCTCTCCCTTCCGCTCGGCCCTCCCCCGTCACCTCTGCCGCGTACGCCTCGACGACAATGCCCGCTCACCATTCGTCGCCGACTTTGCCGTCGTCACAATCTTCGCGCAGCCGCGGGCACCGCGTCAGCAGCGCCTCGGAGGTCTCCTCGCGCAGCAGCGTGTTGGGTTGGGGTGTCGCCTTGGAGGCGGCAGCGGCGGCGGCGGCCGCGCAGATCTCCGCCGCAAAACAGCAGGACGAGCTCGAGACACGGGCACGCGGCGAGGGCGAGCGTGAGCGACGGGTGGTGGGTGGTGACATCGGTGACGTCCGCGTGGCGCAGTGTCGGCGGCGACGGGAAGAGCGGGCGGGAGCGGAACGGTCGCCGCCGTTCGCCGTTCTTGTCGCCTGCAAGAGCGCCACGACAGGTACAGCTCGAGACGGGTGAGGCGCAGAGCGTGCGGCTGGACGGCTGCCACGACCTCGTCGACGCGGTCGCGGGTCTACGCCGATGCCAACTTGTACGGCGACGCGCCGGGCGGTAGACTGTAAGTTTGAGAAAGATGTGCTCCGGCGGGGTCGTCGTGAGTGCGGGGAGGACGGCAACGGCGTCGGTCCCATTCGACGCTCATAAAGGGGACCAGGCGCTGGAGGGCGGGGGCAGGCGGTGTACCTCCTCCGCAGGCGTCAAGGATCGAACTTAGGTCGGATTAGGTGTTGAAAAACATGGTGAGCTTGTAGACAGCCAAGTAGGGGGCTAGGAGCTGCAGCTGACCGTGGCGTGAGAGCTGGTAGTGCCCTATCTGGAGTGAATTCAGTTTGGACCACAGCTGGGGGGACAAGGATGAGGATGAGAGGTCGCGAGCGTCCGCGACCAGACCCGCTCCAGCCTCTGAGAGGCGCCTGTTTTCTCGGCATCCGTTCGTTCGAGACTCAGAAGCAGTGGCGTCCAGAACCAGGAGGCGCCGTTGAGCCGGAGGGAGCGCAGGCCCTGAAGCACTCGAGCAGTAGCCTGGGACGGGATGTCCGCCGACCGCAACACGTCGAGCTCGGCCTCGGCCTCTGCCTCCCCATCCAAGAGGTGGCAGCTCGTCTGCACCAGCTCGAAAGCCTGCAGGTTCTCCATACCGGCGACGATGCGCAGCAGCGCAGCACGGTCGCTTGGTCCGACGTCGACGCCGTCCGGCCTGTTTACCCGGCCTGTGGTAACTAAAGCCCATGGGACAAGCAGCTCCGACGCCAGCGGACACGCTTCGGCGATGCACGCGAGCAGCCACGAGTTGACGCCGCCGCTGCCCCACGACAGCTCGATTCGGCCTGTCGCGAGGTCCGCAGGCAGCTGCGAGGGCAAAGCGGATTTGGGTGTGGCTGTCGATGGGCGGGCGCTTGCGCCAGAGGAGCGGCACAAAGGCGAACGACCACGCGTGGGAGACGAGGGCGGTGGCGTACGGGGTTGCGAAGCGGTGGGGCTTCTTGGGCTGGAGGATGTACCCACCAATGGGATGGAGCACTTCTTGCGGAACGGCGGATCGGCTGGGGTTTGTTGGAGCGGGCGGAGAGCGCCCTGCGCCTGCGCAGCGGAAGGTCTGCGGAGGCTGGGACAGCTGGGCGAAGCCATGGACGCCGTGCAGCTGGTTCCGTTTTGCATCGAAGGCCAGAAGCTGGGCGAGGGCGACCTCGCAAGCTTGGGCAACCGCCGTGTGCGAGTCGTGGAGCGACGGGGTATCGCGCAAGAGAGAGGTTGATGATGACGCTCGCAAGTGCAGGGCATGGATGGTGGAGACCGCCTCCACTTTCGTCATTCCCTCCTCGCGTGTCTTCATTGGCAATACCAACGCTGGCCTCCTCGGCGCCGGCAGCTACGGCGTCGTCCGCCGCGCCCGCTACCCCTTGCAGCCTGTCGTTGTCGTAAAGACCCTGGTCGTCTGTTCCCTGTGGCACCGCGTCGCCGCCGACTTTAAGCGCGAGGCCAGGCTCCTCGCGTCCCTAACCACCCGTGCATCGCACGCTTCCACGGCGTCATCGTCGAGCCCGCGATAACCTTCGGCCATTGTGGCATGGAGTCCGTGCCCCTCGGCTCGCTCTTTGACATTTACACCGCGTCCGCCGCTGCTGCCACAACCGACCACGTTCTTCTTGCGGACCTGTCATCCATGGCTGCGACGGGCGCCCACCCCGTCGTCTGATGGCTCGGCGGCGGCCTCGCGAAGCGGCGCCACAGCGGGGGACTGGGGCGCTTTACGAAGCTGCGGGCGAGCAGGACGACTTTCACAAAACCGCGATCAGCGGCGAGGCGAGCAAGTTCGAACACTTGATCAAAGCGTTGGACCGTTCGGAGCGTCCCGGAATTCACGGTGCTGCACTGTGCGGCGCAGGCACGCGTCGAGCGTCGTTGATACTGGCGGTCGCCCTCCCCCACCCTGGGTGGAAAGCCGATTGGATTGAGCGTGGATGTGGAACATTGAGCCACAGTAGAAACACAGTCCCTGCTGGGCCCTCCTTGTTTTCTCCCCTTGGCTCAGACGACCTCTCAACTGCATCCACTTGCATGGGTTCAGGAACTGAAAGAGCTTGTGTGACTGGGGTAGGTCTTGATGCAGTTCCTGGATGTCTTTGCTACAGCCTCTTGGAGTAGAATGATGGTCCAGCTCCATTAGAGCTGCATCAATGTATCCAGAGTCTCTGGCTAGTTGCTTGGATTGGTTGGTGTAGGCCACATGATTGTTTCCCTTGCTTGATATGCTTGAGCTTGGATCTTGCTGTCCAAGATGAGTAGGGGTCACCAAAGGTAGCTTCCAGCCCCTACCAGCGCTCTTGCAGGGTGGTGGATGGGCTTACCATGATTAAGCTTGACAAGACAGGAGGGTACTTGTGAAAAGAACCTTGACTTGCTCACTGGGAAATCTTGAAGGTTGGAGAAGGATGACATTCTCCACAGTGGCCATAAAGTTCCTAAGGTCTTTGGCCAGCCCAGTGAACTTGTCAGAGCTGGGAACCTTGGGCTCTCTTGCTTGGTGGGCTTGAGGCAGGGGAAGAGCTTGGTGTACTTGTTGGTGAAGTTGTTGTTGAAGCTGGTGCTGCTGGTGAAGGACTTGTTCTTGAAGTTGGTGTGTCTGTCTTCAAAGTACTTGAAATTGGTGCATCTAGGCTTGGAAGGCAGTTGCATAAGGGAAGGTGTTGTTTGGGTCGGACAAGAAGGCAGAGAGTAGTAGGAGAGGATGAAGTGAATTATGATGTCAGGAACAGGGCAGGACAGGACAAGGCAGACAAGGAACTGAGAGGAGTGATGATTGTATTGGAAACAATAATTCACTTGAGGGATGGGACAGGTCCCCTATCCCCCTATTATACCTTTTGAGAGTCTTCCTTGTCAAGACTCAAAGAAAGTTCCAGAAAGAGCAATTAGTAATGCAATGATGCCAACGATACCAATGACAACAACAAAACAAGTCAGGAAAGCAAAGAAGGTTCCAGCAGATTCCACAAGGTTCCATGAAAGAATATTCTAGAAGGTTCCAGAGGTTTCCAGAGGGTGATTCATAACAGTCCCAGAGCCACCCAAGAGATCGAAAGCGGATTATTCTCACAAACTCAACCACGCCGGCATCTGTTTTCTGATTGGTACAGCAATCAGTGTTTGCAAGATAGTGTATGTGAGCCCAGGGCAGCTGTGTGGCGCAAACCCCGACCTGAAGGTTGCCTGTGATGACCTCCTCTCCCTTCTGAGCCCTGGAGAGCTCGTCATTGCAGACAAGGGCTCGGCGCTAGGATACTGCATCATCAAATGGATTGGTACAAGGCACAAGGACTTAAACTGGCTGGTACGCGAATTTCGAGGCCTTTCTACCCAACAGTTTCGCCACTGTTGGCCCCAGTTGAATGAGTTCTTCAGAATTGTTTGGTTTCTCGTCGATTTCAAGCTGGAGCATGAGCCCTTGTATGATATTCTCGATGTTATTTTGCGTATGACTGCAGAGGAGTCGCCCTAACCCTTAGAGCCTCGAAACAAAAAGCAAACAGTTCAACCACCGAAAAAAAAAAAAAAAAAAAGTATAGTCAATGTGACTTGTCAGTGGTGGCGTTGGATCTGGGTGCCTCGCCTCCCACCCCGATTTGCACCAACGACGCGTCTTGATACCCCTGTTTCCTCGTCCCCACGCACACCCTCAAAAAGGACAGACACCCCGCTCGCTGGCCAACCCCTCAACCTCGCAGATGATGTCTCCCCTGTCCCGTCCTGACCACCAATTGCTGGTGAGTGAGGCCGTGAGTTGAGGCGCAACCCGCCCCCCCCCGCCACTTCATGAAAGCTGGGAGAGCTTTTTTTTTTTTCTTTTTTTTTTTTTTTTTTGTTCGGCCAGAAGTTACCTTCTCATCTCGTTCCGCCCATGGTACTTTTTTTCTCTACCCACAACACACCTGCATGCGGCAGCCCAAATCCTATCACCCCCTGCTGCGTGGTCTGGCACAATGCTGCAGCGATATTGTTTTCGCTCTCGCCGCATCGGACTGAACAGCCGCGTCGCATAGGCGGTCGTTGTCGCTCTGCGTTCCACCCACAAACAAAGTATTGGTGATTCAAAACTACTGTGCGAGTGTGGCAGCTGATAATGACAACAATGATGATGATTGTGCTGCTCTTTTTGGCGGATGCAGTTGCAGTCCGCGGCCGCGCCCCTCTTCTGCTTCTGTGTAGCGTCGGGTGTAAAGATTCAGCCCTTCCCCACCTTTTTTCCCCTGTCAGCAGCCTTTTTCATCTGCGCATGGTGTTGGTATTCTTCTGTGTTATTGTTGTGCAGGTGATCACATCGTGTGCAGACACATTGTTGCGTAATTTACATGCAGCATTCTTGGCAGTTGGTGCAACAGTCTTGCCAGCTGTTGTGTGAGTATTGCGAATGGCTTGCAGTATCGTTTTTCAAAAAGACTTGAGCTGACGACTTTCAGAAGTCCTTGCGAGTTTCGAAGCCTCCTGCCTCACCACACAGTCCTCCTATTTGGCCATGCCCAGGCTCGCATTTGACTGCCCCCATTGTACAGATTCGACCCCTTACAAGTCATGGGACATGCTCATAGACTTTCCGGCCAAGTCAGTGTGGGGGTTGGTCTGTCTCGAAGGGACACAATAACTCTTCTTCAAAGTCTTCAGGAACCAGAGGTTGCAAAATGGTTGGGATCGATGGGTGTTGGGGGCGGCGCCTGCTTTCTGCTGAGCTAAGTGTGTGAGACTACACAGAGGTCTCAGTGATAAAGCCTAGGGATTTTATTTGCAAAAACAAGCGTACCTGTCATAAAACTGCAAGGATTGGGACTCCCTATTATTATTCCTGGTTCTTTAGTTTCCAAGGCGTTATCAAAGTGTATTTGCAGCAAACTCGTCTTTATTATTGGGCCAGCTTTTACTACTTTCCTCTTAACAGTTTCCGTTTCGCCAGGGTTTTCTCAACATATTTTCTTTTTTGGTGACAAACAGAGACTGCCTGACTGCCAAGGGATGGGGTGCCTGACAGGCCGTACCCCAAGCCCGCCTAATTTATTATTTATTTTCGGCACACGCATAGGGTTTGGGGGACTTAGAGCATTTGTTGTGGATGCTCCAAGTCAGGGGGGTTGACTTGTCAATTTTCTCTCTCTCTGTTTTTGGGCCATTTCTCGTTTTCCTTTTCTTCAATCTGATTTCTGTCCTTCGGCACCAATACAGAGTCCCTTCAAATCCATCTGGCTCACAAGGTGAGGGTAGTGAGAGATGGTACACACCCAGGTGTATACATGGTCCCTTAGTAGGGCTCCTCTTAAGGGGCTGTGGGTGGGGAATGCAGCTGGCCCCACCAGCGACTGTGTGACATTGCTGGCTCTGTGTTGGAGTGAGGATCCCCAGCGCTTGCCTGCTGCGACAATGGTGGTGATGGTGGTGACAACGGTGGCGTTGTCGTCCCCAACCTTCCTGTCCTGCAAGGGTGTTGGTGGCCGTGCTCAGTGTGGCCCCCGACACCTTGAGAGTTTGATCTCCTGCCTCGGTCCTATAGCTGTGAGAGTGCGTTGTGTGAATATGAGTGCAATGCAATAAAGCCCGTTGGTCGAGTGATTGTGCTGACGCAGCCCGGCGGGGGGTGTGTACGATTGCAGATGTTTCCGCGTGCGAGTTCCCTGCTGGCAACCTTCCAACCCCTACATAGTCGACTCCCTTCTCTCTCTCCCCGCCTGTCGCTGGCTACGATGAGGGCTCCCACAGCACCCTCCGCGACGAGGGGCGCTAGGTCGCGCCCTGTCTGTCCCGTCGCTGTTAACTGCTCCTGTTGTATTTGATATTAGGTTCCTGAGATAAAAACCCACCTTTCCCTCTTCTCTCTCTTTATTCTGCGGTTGTGTTGCGCCCTTGGGAGTGCCCTTCCATTTCCCCTCGCATCGATCGGCAGCCACACGAGTAATCCGTGCCCCGGCACTGATCCCTCAGAGGATTGTCCATCTGAATGTTCATTCTTTGTGTTTCAGACCCCTGTTAGACAGATCAGTAGGATACTTTGTGGACAAGGCAAGTAGTAGGGTTGAAACACCCCTAGACAACAGCCCAATAAAGTTAGTTTCAGCCTATTATTCGCTTTCCCTCACTCTAGGGCCCAGATCCCAGGGTCAAAGGAGTGAGTATAATCTCAAAGTGGGCAAATGTGGTGCCACAGACAAGGACTAATTGCAAACCTTTTGGGGAGTTAGATCACAAGGCCCCAGCAACGAATTCACGGCCCAGTTCTGACATTGTAATTGCTGAGCCACAATCCTTACTGACTTCTGAGGAACCTGGACAGTGCAGGGAAAGTGATGTGGCTGTTTCGATGGTCTCCCAACCCAGCGTGAATGTTCCAGCAGGCAAGAGACACGGTAGACACTGGTGAGATAATGGAGGGGGTGGAGTCAGTTGAGGTGATGGCATCTCGACTGCAACCGGCAAAACTGGACGTTGCCAGTGTCGAATCACAGCCTGTGTGTCCAGCCATATACTCCACATGTTTATTGGCTTCGCCCAGCGGGAGGGGCTGGAAAAGCAAGTACGTCGATGACTGCAATTTTGGCTCAATTGTCTGCCCACTAAACTGATGCGCCTGTGGACATTGTACTGCTGCTGACGATCCTTCACCAGTACTGAGCACTACTGGACTCGAAGTCAGCCTTGAGTGGTTGCACAGACACACGAAGGGCGGGGAAACCCAGAAGAAGTGTCGAAAGATCCTTTTAGATATTTTTGATGACAAACAATCCAAAATGAATTTAGGATAGAAGTCTACTTCTGCAATCTCCTAAACCACCCAAAGAGGACACGACAGTTGCCTGAAGGAAATTTCCCATCAAGGAATTCAGCAATGCCCTTGTGACCATTCCTTTTGGCAATATCCGAAGGCCTTTCACCATCAGAGTTCACAGCAGAGGCATTTGCTTTCTGAGTGATCTACCACATCACAACTTCCAGACGGCCGTTCTGAGATGCAATGTGGAGTGGTGTTTCCTTCTCCTTGGTCTCAGTATCCACAGTGGCACCCTGCTGCACCAACCACTTTACAACTTCCAAATGGCTGCTCCCAGATGCAATGAAGTGTGGTGTCCACTTGTTCTTGTTCTCAGCACCCACGGTGGCACGATGTCTTTGCCGAGGTCCCTAACGTCGACCCAGAACGATCGACCGTGAGCGTGCTCAAGCCTTTGTTGTAAAAGGGATGCTTTTCCACCAATGTCAATGTCTTCGGTTCTGGAGAAGGACTCCTGTACGAGACCGCGGGCTCCGCTGTCGTTCCTGCGGCTTCTTCGTCAGTTGCAGTGGACACCGCACCGCGATCGCCACTACTCGCATCACTCGGCTTCCGTTGCAGATGGGGCTTCAGGGGCGGATGTTTCTCCCTCTGTCGCCGCTTGAGTGCGACAAAAGCCGCAACCAAAGCTGCAACCACCACCGCCCCGACGACGCACGCGATCGCCGCGAGACTCCCCGACGACTGTCCCGAGCCGCCACTGCCAGAAAGGGTGCCGCCGGCAGACGGACCGGGTTCGATCGACGCAGTCGGACTTCCGCTACCGCTACTGTCGTTTGATGGAGCCGCAGTATTCACGACAGCCGACCCGACCGCGGTGCTTCCAGATGTGGCAATGCTGTTGCTGGACAGGGACGCTGAAATCGTGGCGCAGACGTTCAGGGGTGTTCCAGTCCTTTTTGAAACTGCTGAGTCGGGTCACATTTTCAGCAAGTGCCTACCTAAAATCTTTGACGATCGAGATTCGTCCAGGCGGGTTTGCAATGTTTATACTAGATTGACGTTCCGTTCTTTAGTTCAACATACTGCCGCCGCGATGCCGAGAATCTTCGCTCACCAGGTTTTGTAGATCCAGAAAGTATTCAAGCTCTGAAGGTTGCCCCACGAAGGAGGAATTTCCCCATAAAGTGGATTACCTTCAAGGTAGCTGGTGAAGGATAACTAAGGGTTACTGACTTTGAAAGCGGAAAACACTTACATTTCTTGCAACCCGGTCGCAGAGCCTAAAGACGCACGCAAGGTTCCTGTGAAGGAATTATCGCCAAGATCGCTGTTTGATGGGCATTAGCTTTCCCAAAATGAGTTACGATGGAAAAGAAATACCACAGACAATGTCCGAAGCTTTGGATTAGAGGAAAAGATGTCGGGAATCAGCCCAGTGTGCTGGTTTTGAGAAAGGTCGCTGAAAGTGGATGGGATGCATTAAACAAGCAGTCGATCAATTAGTAGCTGATCACACTGATTCGCCCGGATAACACACTCACAACTCCTGAAGGTTTGGCAAGTTCGTGATCTCCGACGGAAAGCTTCCTGTGAAGTTGTTCTTGTTGAGATTCCTGTCGAAAACCGTATCAAAGACCTTATCGTCCAGCAACCACTCCTGCGATCACTTACAGAACCTCCAGCGCCGTCAGTTCAAACACTTGCGGCGGAACCGCGCCGCCGAGGGTCAAGTCCGCCACACTCAGTGAGACAACGCGGCCGCCACGGCAGTCGATGAAGTCGACGTGGTTGTTGGCGTCGTACTCGCAGCAGTTGCTTTTGGCAACATGTGAGCGGGTGTGAGGTGGGGATCGTAATGGGCTCTGTGCACTGGAAGCGGACGAGCAGGAAGACCTACCTTGGGAAGGGGACCGTCGGAAACGCGGCTTTCACCGTGTCGCAGTCGGCTGGCGCTGACAAACTGCGATCGAGCTGGTCAACTCAGCATAGGAGGCGCGGACGGTTCGATCTGCGTTGGAGGGGTGGAGACACGTGCGAGCTGTGTGATGCAGAGTTGTTGGGGAAGGAGTCTGGTGCACTTCCGAGTCGGTGACCGTCGCAGGGTTGTCAAGGGACGACTGCGAGTGGATTGCTTGCGGGTGTCGACCGAAGTGGGCAAGACACAGCAGACAGCGCCTTTTTCCTCCACAGGCAACTTCTTGACAATGATGGACGGCGTCAGAGGTGTTTGCGTCCGCGCGATTGATTCCAACGTGATCAGCGGCTCAGAGCTGTCGTCGTTACCGGTACCGCCTGGCGATGAGTTGCTTCCTGCAGCAGCATTCGATCCCATACCACAGTTCGCATGTCCATCCGTCTCGCCACCCTGTACAAACGCCTCGCCGTTGTGGGCTCGGACCTTTCGCTCAAGATTCGCTTGCCGCCGACGGCGGAGCAAGATGACCGCGACGGCCGTCAGGGCGGCGATGAGAACGACACCGAGGATAATGGCTGCCAAGGCCGGAGTGGAGATGGCAGAGTTGCTGGTAAATGCGGGTGATGTGATAGTAACGGTTGGACCTGGGACGGTGGAGATCGAAACACCGCCAGAGGCACTCCGAGGACTATCCGTGGTCGGCTCGTCACTCTTGCTGCCTGCGGACAGAGGTTCCGACGCCGATTTCGAAGTCCCTGGAACGTCAGTCCCTGTGAGAACGCCACTTGCGAGTGTCGAAGCGGTCGAAGTTGGAGCCGCTGCAGTCGAATCTGCCGTCGAGGTAGTAATGGATGGGCAATCGGATCGAGGCGATCCGACTCTGTAAAATGTAGTTTGAAGTCCTCAGTGCCCAAAATCGAAGCTGCTTCTCCACTCTAAAGCGAGGTACCTGAGCTGCCATCAATATATAATAGATGCAAACTTGGCGACGTCCTTTGACGATGGCTTCGCAGCGTGGAGGGCTCCTGCGGGCAGCGGTGCAGGAATCGGCGAGGGGACGATGCGAATCCGCAGCGCCTCGACCGGTCCGGGATCCCCTCCACCCGTGGCCGCCTCCGCTATCTGCGCTCCTCCTCCCGCACCCGAACTTTCAGCCACGGTCACCGTCTTGAGCCCGCCACCTTCCTTTGCGCGTCTCCGCCTCCTTACGACGAGGATCCCGAGGATCAGCAGCGCAACCCCGATCGCGACGCCCACGCACATTGCCACCGCCGCCGTCACCGAGATCGACGAGCCTGGCGGCGGCTGCCCGGACCCGCCGGGGCTGCCCGGTCCCTGGTCGACGCCGACCGTGGGGCTTTGCCCGTTGTCGCCGTTGTTGCGCGCCGAAGTGCCGATTCCAAGAATTGTCGTCGATGCAGGGGCTCCCATTGTGCCGGCCGAGCTCCCGGACGCCCCCGTCTGGCCTGTCGTTCCCGACGAGGGGCGGCGCCATCGCCACGGAGTTGAGAAGCGCTCGACGGTTCTGACCCGTTGCCGGTTCCATCCGGTGGGGCGGACGAGGGAGATGTGGCTGTTGGAGCTGGGTTGTTTGACGTTTTGGAAGGCGCGTTGAGCGAGGACGCGATTGCCGTGCATTCTGGAGGTGGGGAACCGAAACTGGTTTAAGGTTAAAGGAGGTGGATTATCATTTGAGAGAAATCCTGAAGCCGGATGTGCCTTTTAGCTTGCCTTGAAGCGAGTCTGGATTGACACTGGTGACGACATCAGAGAAGAAGAAAAAAAAAACTGGCAAACCAACCAAGTTCTGGCTATCGAAAAGGACTGCAGCGTTGGGTGGTTCGACAAATCTGCTGGTATGTCACCGTATAGGAGCTGATCGCTCAAGTCTCTTTTGACAGGGAACCAAAACGAGATCACGCCATCAGACAATCGGGTAAAATATCTCATCATCGCTTACAAATAGGTTAGACTCGTGAGTTTCCCAAAACCCTCAGGTATTCTTCCCGTGATCTGATTAAATGGAAGCTCTCTTTGGAGCGATAAGAGGTTGAGAACCGTAACACCACAACAACCGTCTTTTTCCATGCAAAAGAGAGCCACCTACACAGTCGTCAGGCCGGTTAACTCAAAGAAGGCAGGAGGGAAACGAGAAGCCCGCCAGCATGTTGAAGAAATGTATCGTTGTGATGCGATTTTCGTTGCACCCTATGTACCCGTTGTCGGAGTTTGTGATGAAACTACAGCATTGGTCCAACCTTCGTCGGAAGAGCTTCGTTAAAGCGTGGGGGAAGAAAGCATCATGGCGATCACCTACCCGCTGATGGACGGGAACGCTTGCACCAGGAGGCGACAGTCGGAGTCGAGAGACATGAGGTGGCTGTGAGTGTAACAGAGCTACTGGACCGTCGCAGTGAAAAGACGATGGGTGTATCGAGAAAAGGGAGAAGGGACGCGCAGTCGCCTCCTGCGATGCAGGGTTGCCAGAGGGGGATGGCGATCCAAAGGAATATCAATGCAGATCTTGGGATGCGGCGCGTGCGCACTCAAGGCCAAGTCTGTCTTTCCCCTTTCCATCTTCGGCAAGTGCTGTGTCTTGCCTTACCACATTATGCAATCATCGCACTGGAAACACTTCGTTTTTATTGAGAAACCCCTCGATACATCCGTCCATTTGGTAATCCCCGACAATCCACAAGGTTCACAACGTAGCATTTTCTTCCATGTGCTGCGCAATCACCTCGGCCAGCCTCTCGGGCTGGTCAAGCATTACAAACGCGTACGAGTCGGCCACCTCCACCGTCTTGACCTTGTCGTACGGCGCCATCGCTGTTCCAACAGCCGATGCGCTCGGCGATCGACGTAGGACTTCCGCAAACCGCATCATGTACTTTGCCGAAAACAACATCGTGTCGTCAGGCGTTACGACAACGGTCGACGGCCGCCGAAACTTGTGAAGCTCGTCGGCGAGGCGCAGCGTGTGGCGGTTGTCAACGTCCAGCAGGATCTTCTTCACGTCCTTTTTGACTTCGTCGGTGGTGACGATGCGCTTGGTCAGGGCTTCCAGGATGGAGGTTTGGTCGGGGATTTTCTTGACCAGCCAGCAGAGTGAGAGGGGCATGTTGACGAGGTACGGGTTGGTAAAGTACACACACAGGATGTCGATGAGGAGCGTACCCGGGAGGGTGCGGGCAAGCTTGATGAGGGGCATAAAAATGGCGGGGAGGAAATTGTCGAAGCCTGCAATGTTTCCGTTCGGGATTGGTGAGCCTTGAGGACAATAAAGTGCGAACTGAAAAAATCTGACACTTACAATCGCAGGGTGTCATGACCAACCCCTTGATCTTCCTTCCCCTGCCGTTCCCTTCGATTTCCCTTCGGATCATAGTCTGCACGATCACGCCACCCGTATCGTTTCCAACAATGACGTACTCCTTGACCCCGAGGCCGGCGAGCATCTCCTCGACGCCTTTGGCAACGTTCTCAAACGTCAGCAGGCTGCGGTCCTTGACGGGCGTCAGCTGGCACCCGAGCGGCAGGTCCGGCGCGATGCACTGGTAACCCTGCGCCGCGAGCGGCGCCATCGTCTTGGTCCACACCTCCGAGTCGACCAGCAGACCGTGGATGAAGACGATCGTCGGCTTGGACGGGTCGTAGGCGGGCGCCGACGCGGGCAGACACATTCGTACGGAGAACTTGTGCAGGGTTAGGGTTAAGGTCGAGAACGGCGAGCGGGTGAGTGTGAGGTTGATTGGAAGGGCGACGCGGGTGCAGAGGCGCGGAAAGTCAAGCAGAGCGGGCGACGAGAGAATGGACGTGTTGGTGCAGCGAAGGGCGGCGGGCTGGATGCGACTGGCGCTGCTGAACATTGGGGGCGATGGGGAGGGTGGAGCTGAGTTTGGACCGGGGTTAAATAGAAAAACCACACTGGAGGGAGGCGGAGACAGAGGGAGTGGAGCAGACACGGAGACAGAGAGCGGAAAGAGCGGAAAGAGCGGAAAGGGAAACGGAAAAAGCGGAAAGAAGTCACAGCGACCACCACGAACGAACAACGTGTTCCGGGTTGGTTGGGAAGGAATAAAAGGTGTCATTTTTGGACAGCATTTTGGACAGAGGCTTCCGACAGGCCCCTCTCGGAAAGTGCCTTTTATTTGTCCATTTTTGGACATGTCCAAAAATCAACACTGCTGGATTCCTTTCGTTGAGATTGTGAGAATGAAATGAATAACTGGTTGTGATCTGTTCTCCCGTTTTGGCAACTTCGATCTGTCACACCAATGCAGTAAAGCCGCTGCTTGCGTGCTTTACCTACCCATAACCATTTCTTTCGTCTGTTTGTCGAAGTGACACCATCACTCTGTCTATTCGTCGCATTGGAATTTTGTCGTCAGTTTCTTGTTTCAAAGAGTGCGTCGATTGAGTGGCCGATAATCAGGCTGGTATTCGCAAGTGAAAAGAAAGGGACCTACCACAGAGCTGGCAAACAACGTGATCGAGACGGAGAGTTTGAATTGCACAACAAATTTGATTAGAGGCTGAAAAATGAAAACTCAATCAACCTACCCATTCCAAAAAACGAGACCCAAAGAAATCAAATCAGATGTGCGATTCCCCGAATGCCTCAGCGCCTCTGAAGATGGCCAATAGACCTCCACAATTGCCGATCTTACCAGGAGTTTCCCGATACATCGGCAAAATGGCAGGAGGGAAGCAAAAAAATGTACTCTGGACGAGTCCGGAATCAAACTGGTGACTTTGCGATATTGGTATATATTCACCTTCATCTTACCACTACCTTTTGTATAGACTTTTTGACACAAGGTCATATAATTCAAGCAATAAGCATTACTGACATGATGTGCCTCCAGGCCATGGAAATTGACCCATATTTCAAGTTTGAGTCCAGTTTGAAATTGCAGAAAGGTTGAAGTACTTTCTCTTTTGCAGACACACACACACACACACACTCTCTCTCTCTCTCTCTCTCTCTCTCTCTCTCTCTCTCTCTCTCTCTCTCTCTCTCTCTCTCTCTCTCTCTCTCTCAAACCTTCAGTCTTCCTCCAAATGCCCACCCCCCCGCAATCGCTTCAACGCTCTTGCAAAGCGATTTTCGGAGTCGGCCGCGATTTGCACTCGCCTCATAAACCTTTCACGAACCTCCCGACCTCCGCGCTCCCACTCGTTGTAGAGCCGGTCCTCCAGCTCCTCCACAGTTAGGGAGCTGCTTGATTGCTCTGCTGCCGCCAAATGGTGCGCCCTGCGCTCCTGGCAGAACAATTGGAACGCGGTCATTAACGCTATGGATGATGCTGGAGCAGGCCTTTTCATTGGAACTTCAAAGTCACTATTTTCCTTATTTGAAGAGAGGGGCAATAAGAGTCAGTCAGTAAAATTGCTGTATCCGGATCGTCGACGCTGTCGACGTTGTTTCCGCTGCTTTTGCCACTGGGAGTATCGTCATCGCCGCTCTGGCCCTGTTTGCAGTGCGTCTTTTCGTCGTGGTCGAGAAGTTCTGCTGCCGCCCATCCACGTAGCTCTTAACACAACCCCTGGCAAGTGCTGGACTACCGACGGGATAACGATCGTCCACGTGGACATGTTCGTCTCGGTGAACCGACAACCACAGCTCAACGTCGAGAATGGACTTCCAACGCTGACCGTCACGTTCAACGGTGCGACAAGCGTCGGAGCCTCAGCGACGAAGTGGAATATCGCAACAATTGGAATCGCTGGAAACACGTGGACTTTCCAAATTTTGGAGTACCAACCTATGATCGGTATGGCGAGTCCGCGTCTTTTCATACACTCCGCTAATTAGTATTTCGTCAGGTGGCAACTTTCCTGTTGTCGGTGTGGCTTGCGACAATGGTAAGCCACAAGGGCTGTCGCCTTCAGCTGCTGCTGCTGGATTTTCTGTTGCAGTTTTGTAAATTGAAAAGCTTATGCTGGAGCTGTGGTGTGGTAAAGCTCTTCCAGAGCTTTTCCTTTCTCTCTCTCTTGTCTCGATTCTGTATTTTCTCTCCCCAGATTTTCCTCGGCAAGTGTTGCCCCTTTCGGCGGCTTCAGCGGGCTCTTCCGCTCCACTTATGTAAATTGGGATGATTGGTACAACGTCTTGCTGAACAGGGCAGCTGCGGCTGTGGTGCTAGATATTGTTTCGAACAGCACTTTGATCCTTTACATTTTTTCTGTTTCTCACAGTCATTTTCTCCTTATTTTGGGTCACTTCGTTCGTGCCAGCCAATCACTTCACGAATTTATGGAAGGACAAAGCCTTGTCAGTGTTCATGTCTTCTCTGTCTCAGCGTAGCGATTCATGCAGCTTAAGCTGCGATCTCCGAGGAGGGAGGCCCAGGGTGCTTTTCAAGCTTTGTTCCGCTGAGTCTGAGCATCTTGGTCAAAAACCAAACAAAAAAATGAAAAAAGCCAATCTTTTTTTCGCTCAGTTGGAGCGACGAGAGAGCGAAGA
This sequence comes from Zopfochytrium polystomum, assembly GCA_025765615.1. NCBI lineage: Eukaryota > Fungi > Chytridiomycota > Chytridiomycetes > Chytridiales > Chytridiaceae > Zopfochytrium > Zopfochytrium polystomum. Next base: position 23,721 of record JAIVFJ010000019.1, read on the forward strand.
GAGAGGCTGGGAGATGTGTGAGCACCAGGCGACTGGGAAAAAAACCAGGAAAAAAAACCCCTGTGGGGAAAAAAGGCCGCCCAGGAAAAACCAGCGCCATAAGACTAGGAGTAAGGGTATATGTGCGCCGGACGATCCAGCCGCAATGACTCGTGAGGATAAGGGGAGAAGTCGGTGAAGGCTGCCCAAGGGAAAAGAAACCTGACTGTGAAGAGGAGAAGGAGGGGGAGAGCCCAGGGTGCGGGAGGCTGTGGGTTGGGAAAGCACCCTGGGCCTCCCTCCTCGGAGATCGCAGCTTAAGCTGCATGAATCGCTACGCTGAGACAATCTCCTGTGTCGGTCGGCCCAGGGTGCTTCTTCGTCCGAGCAGACCGCCCGGCAGCCGGGACCGCCACCGCCCGCCCCGTGGGCGAGCGCAGCGAGATGACCCTCGAACGGAACTCGAGCTGCCACCGCTCTCGGTGCCTGAGGGGGTGGACGGGCCGAGGCAATCGCAGGACAAGAAGGCCGCCGGAATTGGGTCCCCGAGACACCAAAGATCTTGCTTGTGCCGGTCATAATGTTGCCGGAGCATTGCTTCAGAACGCCACCGGCCGTCGCAAACTGAGTCCTCGCCCAAACCAAGCGCCAGCATCATGGAGGCTGCTGCGTCGATGATGTCGTGAGGAGTAAAGCCGCGTGAGGACACGTGCGGGATGCCTGCTGCTGTCATCACGTCCTGAACCGCATGGCAAAGACTCCCCCTGCCGGAATCGATGAAGTCCACGTGAGGGCCAGAGGCACGTAGGAGGAAACCAAATTGCGGCTTCCCACACGCGTCGTCTCCGGGACGGCGCCACGGGGCTTGACGCGCCCTGATCTCAAGGGCGACGGCGCCCAGTCCTGCGAATGGTGGCCGAGACGCGAGTCAGAAGAACCCATGGTGGGTGAATCCAGGCGTTCTCGTCCACCCAGGTCACTGCAAAAGCGTTGTGAGCGACTGCCAGGGGATCCAGGCGATTCCGGGAGCAGTATCGGGTGCACCAGGAGTTGAGTCCGGACACAAAGAGGTCGATTGAATGCAGGCCCCACAGCTAGTCGAACTGGCGAAACAGCGAGGAGGACAGAGTCCATCCCGCTGGGTCGGGGGCTGGTTGGCGAGAGTCTGCATCGGCGCCAGTATGTTCAGGTCCCCTGGAATGTGTTCTGCCTCGCAGGAAGAGCCCGCTGACAGGTGATCTCGAAGGAGGATCTCCACGGTCCGCAAGAGGCGATCTGCTCAAGCGCCCCCGCCTCAGTTTATGTAGAACACTGTGGGGGTGTTGTCCGACCGGTGAAGGAAGTGACCCTGGGGGGGCAGGAGACTGCGACGGCGGAGCAGCTGTGCGAGACGTACATGCGCTAGGGCTTCGAGGACGTTGTTCGAAATCAGACGCCCAAGACGTTGGCCCGAAATTGCCAAAGCAATCGTGGCAGCCGGAATTTCGGGAAAAAATCGATGCAGCAGCGCCAGAGACCACGGTTCTCCCAGCCTGTTATGAATCACGCTCTGGAAACCTCTGGAACCTTCTAGAACATTCCTTCATGGAACCTTGTGGAACCTTCTGGAACCTTCTTTGCTTTCCTGACTTGTCTTGTTGTCATTGGTATCGTTGGCATCATTGCATTACTAATTGCTCTTTCTGGAACTTTCTTTGAGTCTTGACAAGGAACACTCTCAAAAGGTATAAAAGGGGGATGGGGAACCTGTCCCATCCCTCAAGTGAATTATTGTTTCCAATACAATCATCACTCCTCTCAGTTCCTTGTCTGCCATGCCTTGGCTTGTCCTGCCCTGTTCCTGACATTGTTGACTTCCATGCTATGGCTCCCACTGCTAATAGCCAACAACTTAACTTGTACCCATCAAAGCGAATTGCAATGAAGCCCCTCGCATCATTTATTTGCTATGCTTTGACAAAGCAATCACTGTCCAGTGTAGTTAGAAAAACAAGAGAAAAAAACCTGCTCAGTGTCACCTGCCTCTGTTTGGCAGCACCACCAACCAGCCCCCCCTCGACCCTCCAGACTGATTGTGGGAGTCTTCAAGGCCCACACCATCACAATTTCCACTGTGGGGAGACGGTCAACCCAAATGTTGAGGCCGCACCCCGATTCGAACCGGGGTTCCCAGAATCAAAATCTGATGTGATAACCCCTACACTATGCAGCCATGCCCCGAGCAGCAAACCGTAAGGACCATGTTTGTGGACAAAACTTCGCATCAGATCCTCTTTCCAAAAAAAAAAAAAAAAAAAAAAAAAAAAAGGAAAAGAAGAAAGCTTCCTTTTCTTCTTCATTTTGTTTCCTTCCAACATGCCCTTATGTTATTAGCACACAGAACTGAGTTCTGTTTGTTGCTGCCTGTTGTCTGCCATCACCTTGCTCCCCAGGCCTAGCGCTGTATGGAGCATCTAGCAGGCCACAAACCTCAGCGGTTTGGAAGCTCTAAAAATGTAGAAGAAAAAACGCTCAATTGAAAAGCAAATGATTTTCTTTCGTGGGCAACTGACATGTAAGCGAACGACACCTGGCCCAACCCAAAAAAACAAGAAAAAGGGGAAGCTAAGTTCGCCCCTACGACGATTTGAACGCCGATCTTCACCGAGATTTGTTTGTTTGAGGTGGTGATGTCCTAGCCATTGGACGACAGGGGCTTGGAAGCAGTTGTACTTCCATTTAAATAGTTAAAGACTTTGCTCAGGAAAAAAAAGTCGGAAAACTTTGCCGAAAGGCTCTCGTTCTCGATCGAAAAAGAAAGAAAAAGTATTGGATATTTTATCCGAGATGCACGATACAACAACCAAAACCAATCAAACCTGTCAACCACACCTCTACCCACACCCAAAGACCCATCAACCCTAACCCGCGCGCGCTCAGTCATCAAACTCCTCCTCGTCCACCCCGTCCTCCTCCACAGCATCATCATCCTCAAACGCCTCATCCTCCACGAAGTCGTCGTCGTCCATGGCCTCGCTCTCGTCAAACGCCGCGTCGTCATCAAACAGCGCCGCGTCGTCGTCGACAAACCCTTCAACCTCCGCGTACTCGTCGTCGTCAAAGGCGGCGTCGTCGTCAAAGAGCGCGGCGGCGGCGGCAGAGTCGGCGGAGGAGGCGTCGGCGGCGGGGGCGGCGTCGGAGGACGAGGAGGAGTCCTGGGACGGGGGTTTTTCTCGTGATTTGTTTGGGGGGGGAAGGAGAAGTGTCAGACGGTCCATAGTGGAGGGTGGAGGGGAGGAGTAAAGAGCGAGCGGAGAGTTCCCATTTTACCGTCGTCGCCACGGTGCTTGCGGTGGTGGTGGTGTCGTCCTCCGTGGCCGTGGTGCCCGTGATGGCCGTGGTCGCTGCGGTGGTGGTGAGGGAGACGTGATTAAAACCAGGGTGCTTTTTTCGATACGTCAACAACGTCGACAGCCGCAAGAAACCCACGGTCGCGGCGCTCGAGGTCGACGGTCCCGTCGAGGGGTGCGGCGGCGGGGTTCTGGGCGTTGAGCGAGACGTCGGAGCCGCGGAGGGGGGCGGCGGCGACGCAGGAGGCCGCGAGGAAGGCGACAAGGAGCAGGGAGAGGGTCTTCATGTTTGGTTGTTGCTGTTGTTGTGCTGTGTGTGTGCGAGTGTGTGTGTGTGTGTGTGTGTGTGCGGGCGTGTGTTTGTGTGTTGACGAAGGGGGATGGGATGGGATGGGGCCGAGCCGCTTATAAACTGTTTCTTGTTCGATCGCCGACCCCTCGCTCGGTGGCCTTTTCCCCACTGCACCATCATCCCACAAGGCGCGAAGTGCAAGGGAGCCGCACGACACTGATTGTGAAGACACAAACACCAAGTTTGGCGCCAAAGGAAAGGAAAAATCTGTCTCGCGTGTCTGTCTGTCCTTCTGTCTCGTTCTCCTCTCGCTCCACCCGAACACGAAGGACAGCGCATGATGTAATTGACAGCAGCCCTTACTCCACCGGCTGCCGCCGCGGCCACGATCAGTATTACCAACCGCCCTTTCTCCTCCATCAGACTACTTTGCTGTATTTTGACTTCGCCCACCCGAGACACAATGCTCCGTTGGCCACGGCGACCATTGTTCCTGCGGCGGCGGCGGCGGCGGCGACGGCAGCCACGGCCGAAATCGTCCTTCGAGGCGGCAGCGGCAGCTCTTCTTCGCACCACCAGCACCACCACCAGCCGCCACCACCAGCAGCAGCAGCAATACCAGCAGCATTGGCAACGGTGGCGGCGATACCGGCATCACCGCCGGCGTCATCCGCATCAGGGCCCAAGCGCCCGCCGCCCCCAACGATGATCAGGTCAAACACCCGTCGCTGTCGTTGTCGGTGTCGTCTTCGTCGAACTCGTCGTCGTCGGCCCTCGAGCCGATATCCATCGACGACGCCGTCGACCGCGACCTCGCGGAGCCGCTCGCTGGGAAAGAAGGTGCGGCCACCCCCTGTTTGCTGTTTCTTTTTTTTTTTTTTTTTTTTTCCTTGTCCGTCCCGATGATTCATCCTCAGCTGCAACTAATCCCCCTCGTACCCGTACGTTGTCCAGCCTTCGAATCGTACCCGGACGGCCTCGTGGCAGAGGGGCTGGCGCCGGCGTCGACTCTGCAGTGGATAGACTCGGTGCAGGCCAGTGTCGAATCCGTGATCGCTCTGCCCGGTGCGCGACTCGTCGACCAGTTGAAGTAACCCCCCTCGCATCAGATTTCATTGTACTGACGCTCCCCTCGTGCTGAAGTCGCGGTCGTAGCCGGAGCCGTTTTTTGCAAACAAGAAAGTTGTGCAGTGGTGTGAGATTGTTTTTTGCCGCACTTGTAAAGTTTTCAAAAAACCCCCATTGAAAAGTTTTCAAAAAACCCCCATTGAATGGTGTTCGTTTGGTTGTTTTGTGTGCAGGTCCGCATTCAAGGACAAGCGGTTCATCCTTCTCCTCGTTGGCAGCTCGATCGCCATATTTCACCTCTTTGTCCCGCCTTTCTTCCTTCCCCTCTACGCCAACAGCGTGGGTCTCAGCACGTCCATGTCGTTGCTCGTCCTCGCCGGTACGAGATCCTCCTTTTCCTTTTGAACAGACTCCGTCATTCTTGCAAAATCGACCCCTGACCGTCGCACGGCTTCTAAAAACAGGGTTTACGCAGCGGGCTGGTTCGGGTTTGGGGTGTTTGCAGACCTGCTTCTCGGCAGCCTCAACAGCTTCGTCGTGTGCCTCTTTCTCGTCGGCATTTCGACGCTCGTCATTTGGCGCTGGCCACGTCGGTCGCGCCGCTGTACGAAAACCGTCCTTTTCTCTTGTTCCTTGTGACGACAACGTCGCCGTGCTGAGAATGTTCTCGTTCAAAATTTTAACGACCGATAACCACCATGCAGGGTCGCTTTCGCAATCGTGAACGGGCTGTGGCGCAGGTAGGGCTGGAGAGGAGTCTGTTTTGTGATGAAATCCCACCCAGGACTGGAGGGACTTGGTGTGTGTGGAGAGGAAGAGAGAGAGAGAGAGAGAGCAGTGATGATGGAAAAGGGAGGGGAGTGAGAGGATGGAGAGAGGAGAGAGGAGTGAGTGGGCAGAGAGGGAAGAGAGTCCAAATGGAGAAAGAGAGATTGGCTTGTTTTGCACTGGATTCTGTCAAAGCAGCAAGGAGGGGGTTTTTTTCCTTGTTTGATCTCTGTGAGAGGTTGCGGCTTTTATACTCCTGCAGGTTGGAGCCATCAGAAAACAGAGGGAGGAGTGGGCTGCATCCCCGCGGGCATCACTACCTTCTACGAGACGCGTGGCAACCTATACAACCACGAATTCCCGCGAGGGTTCGGTATGATAGCGGGGAACTACACGCGGCGGGGGCAAGGGGGAACTCAGGTGGAGCGGGCGGTGGGGTGGATCTGCATCGGGCGGGAGAACCCGGGGAACGCGGATGGGGCGGGGATACCGCGGGACTGCGAGGGGGACGTGAGGGCGCAGGTGCAGTTTCCGGTGTGCGCGGATGGGAGGGGGTTTGCGGGGGATCAGGTGAGTGTTTTGTTCTTCTTTTTGGTGGACAACCCCACCCCCCCGGGTTTTTGGTTAACCGACCAGCCCCTCAATCCTTCGGAAAGTCGCACGTTTCCTATGCCCGTCGACCCACCCGACGCGGCTAGGTGCGGGGACTCCGATTTCATCCAACGACAACCAAACTCACGTTTTTTTTTTTTTTTTTGGTTTGCAACATAGTGAAAATCTTCATCGAGGTTCTTTTCCACGCCGGCGACCTGAACCGCTACCCGTTCCACGCCAACCGCGACGAGCCTCGCTTCGTCCTCTTTCAACGGGCGACACGATGGGGCTCAGTTTCCACGTTGTGAAGGAGAAGCATCTGGCGGAGTTAAAGTGCTGTTGCGTGGAGGCGTGAAGGGCTGCTGTGGCTCACTCAGATGATGATCCTGTGGGGCAGAAGATGGCCTGGACCCAGTTTTGTCAGTGGAACAAGATTGTGAAGATTCCCATCAAGCGGTACAGGAAGCGTGTATATTCAGCTGTTCAGGACTCTGCTGTGTGCGACTTTGCTGGGGAGGCCAAGCGCATCAAGTGTCAGAAGACGCGTTCAGATAGGAGCCAGTGTGCGCTTGACCCCCAGAAGATGGGCCACTACGAAGACCATTTCCGCACAACCATAGGTCATGAGCCAACTGGAACTGATGTCTTCTGGCTGCTCGGGGCTTCAACGGCTGGGACTTCTGGCCTGTGAGCTCTTACAGGGTTTACATGTGTTTCCTGAGACCAATGATGGAGTATGGGTTTGCGCTGCGCCCACTGACCCACACAGCTGAAGGATGTGCTTCGATCTGGTGTGGCATTTAACAGGAAGTGGCTCAGACACTTGTTGATGTGGATGGCTGGGATGGTAGCGTTCCACCAACCCTGTGTGTCGGCAGACTGTGCAGAGAAATGCACTAGGAGGCATGTTTTGGAGTGCTCAGGGGTTAAGGACTGGCTGGAGAGGCTGCACCCCAAGTTGATTCCCACTGCAGAGCAACGGGACTTGAACATTTCAGCCGTGGATTTGGGCTTACAGTTGCTGGTTTTTTGGGACCCCTACAGTGCCAAAGCTGAGGACAAGATCTCTAAGGAGACTTGCATTGCCTCAAAGAAGAAGGGAATGCAGCTGCCCAGGATGATTGTGCAGATGCGCATTTAGTGTGGAGGACTTGTGAATAACTGTAACCCTGACAAAACTAATTGTCCTTGTCTACTTTGAAAGCCTCCCCTGAATGCTAAGAGTGCTAACACGTCGAAAAAAGAGCGTGGCAAACAGAAAATGCAATGGGTATATGTATTTTCTAATTTACTCCATATTGGAATTTACGCTTAGTTGCGAGAGCTAGTGCAAGAGAAAAAAAAAGAAACTTTTTTTCTACCACTGGTTGGATGTTGGGGATTAGAAGGTAAAATGACTCATTTGACGACTGCAAACATCCAATGCAACTGAATTTTGGAGGCTTTGTTTGGATTTTGGAATTGAATTATGAGTTTTGCCAACGTCACACCAGACTCAGATAGAGAATGGGAACCTCAAAGAATGCAAAGAAGTCCAGCTCCATTACGCCAATCAAACTCAAATTGTTGTAAAGCACACAAAAAGGGCTCCATTCAGTATCATCTTTGTGCCGCGATTTTTGTTTCCCATGTACAAGCAACATGGGCCAACAAAAACAAAAAAAGAAAAAAAAAGGACAGGAAGAAACAAAGAGTCTTTACTCAAGAGGCTCTAAGGAACTCAAGGTTAATTGTCTTGCATGAAATCCCAATGCTTTAAGAGCAATTTTGGCACCAGTCTCATGTCACAATCAGCCCTCCAAGTCATCAAGTCATCAAAGCCACTCTCTGAAGCAGAAGGGCAGGACAACCACAACCTCCAAAGCCTCACCAACAAAAACACACTTTCCATAAACAGAAACAAAATCAAAACTGAATGACAGAGGAAATGCCTCTGCCAAGGAGAAGAATTGAATGTTCGGTGAGGAATTGTTGACCACATCGAAATTCAGGAGGAAGCCAGAAAAAGGATTTGGTGTTGGTGGGAGAGAACCAAACACCATTTTCCATAACAGACACAGAGGCAGTTTTACCACCCTGCAGTTTCCTCCCTGACACATCGCGAACACAAAAACTCGATTGTTGGCTGCAAGAAACAGTTCCAGAAAGCCCAGCATTCTCTTGTAATTGGAGAGCAGTTGCAAGGTTGATGCAAATTGCTGTTCCGACCTTGTCCCTCAAAACAACAGACCGCCCATCAGCACTGAATCCATCAGATACTGTGAAAGAGAAATATTTAATTGTGTGCATCAACTGCCAGTGGGCATTGGTCGCCTCCTTAAACCAGCTTGAATCAGCTCTGTCAGTGGATGCGTTCCAAATCCGGACTGTCATGTTACCACATCCAGTCACAACAAACTGCTCATCAGGACTGAATGCTGCAGACAAGACGAACCCAAAGCCTCCCTCCAGCTTGTGCATCTCCTGGCCATTGGTTGCATTCCAAATCCTGGCTGTCATGTCAGCACTTCCAGACACGACAAACTGCCCATCAGGACTGAATGCTGCAGAGAAGACACGATCTGTGTGTCCCTCCAGCTTGTGCATCTCCTGGCCAGTGGATGCATTCCAAATCCTGACTGTCATGTCAACACTTCCAGACACAACAAACTGCCCATCAGGACTGAATGCTGCAGAGAAGACCCTTTTGTTATGTCCCTCCAGCTTGTGCATCTCCTGGCCGGTGGATGCATTCCAAATCCTGACTGTCTTGTCAAAACTTCCAGACACAACAAACTGCCCATCAGGACTGAATGCTGCAGAGATGACTAAATTGGTGTGTCCCACAAGCTTGTGCATCTCCTCGCCAGTGTATGCATTCCAAATCCTGACTGTATTATCCGAACTTCCAGACACAACAAACTGCCCATCAGGACTGAATTTTGCAGAGTAGACAACATCAGAGAGTCCCACCAGCTTCTTGCATACCTGGCCAATGGATGCATTCCAAATCCTGACTGTATTGTCCCAACTTCCAGACACGACAAACTGCCCATCAGGACTGAATGCTGCAGAGAAGACCCTTTTGTTATGTCCCTCCAGCTTGTCCATCTCCTGGCCAGTGGATGCATTCCAAATCCTGACTGTCATGTCATCACTTCCAGACACGACAAACTGCCCATCAGGACTAAATGCTGCAGAGTTGACCCTTTTCTTATGTCCCTCCAGCTTGTCCATCTCCTGGCCAGTGGATGCATTCCAAATCCTGACTGTCATGTCATCACTTCCAGACACAACAAACTGCCCATCAGGACTGAATGCTGCGGACCTGACCTCTTTGGTGTGCCCCTCCAGCTTGTGCATCTCCTGGCCAGTGGATGCATTCCAAATCCTAACTGTCTTGTCTTTACTTCCAGACACAATAAACTGCCCATCAGGACTGAATGCTGCAGAGGTGACAGAACTGGTGTGTCCGTTGAGTTTGTGCATCTCCTGGCCAGTGGATGCATTCCAAATGACTGACCCGTCCCCACTTCCAGACACAATAAACTGCCCATCAGGACTGAATGCTGCAGAGGTGACAGAACTGATGTGTCTGTTGAGCTTGTGCATCTCCTGGCCAGTGGATGCATTCCAAATCCTAACCGTATTGTCAGCACTTCCAGACACAACAAACTGCCCATCAGGACTGAATGCTGCAGACCAGACTCCTTTGCTGTGTCCCTCCAGCTTGTGCATCTCCTGGCCAGTGGATGCATTCCAAATCCTGACTGTCATGTCAACACTTCCAGACACAATAAACTGCCCATCGGGACTGAATGCTGCAGTGAAGACCCACCCGTGTCCCTCAAGGACATTCATGCAAGTAGGCCAAGCTGTTGGCTGCCCTTTGACAACTCTTGGGCACAACACATCTGCTGGCAACATCCCTCCAAATTTCCTGTGAAATTCACAGCCACTTGGAGAGAAAGGAATGGCAGTGAAATAGACCTGCAAAGCTGATGCCTTGAGTGGAATGAGAAACTTTTGCAAAACTCTTTTCATGTCCGTCATCAACGTTTCCAAGCTTTTCTTTGCGGAACCATTCAACAAAGTCTGAAGTTTTGTCATGGCAGGAATCACCAGGTTGAGTGAGTCCAACAAGCTGCAGGCCTCCATGAAGTGATGTCCATGATTTTCAAGAAAATCTTGCAACTCATCCAAGAGACTGTTTTTGGTCGTCTGATTCTCCACAGAATTCACCTTTGGGGGGGATTCCCTTGAGGCGTCAAAGCAGTGCTCCCAGAAGTGCTTCACTGCATATTGGACAAGCTCTGGGATCCCTTTTGCAACTTTTTCATTGAAATCAGGGATCTCAGTGTGAAATTCGTCAAATGGCAGATCACACATGTTGAACTTTAGATTCTTGTTCAGTGAACTGATGCACAGTCTTGCAAATCGTGCATGACCCTCATTCACCTCAGTCCTGACAGACAACCCACATCGCGATGGGTCAGTCAGGTAATCCTTCACAGACTTGTGGAAAATCCTGATCTTCTTGGAGGACCCGTCAAGAACAAGGATCGGATCAAGCATTCCGATGCATCTTTTCACGTTTCCAGGGCTCTTCCCATCCAGCAGCGACACCATGGCTGCTGCAGTCAGCGGTTCATAGGCAAGGACAATGATGGACAGCAGCGTGTGAAGCAAAGGTTCCAACTGACTCAATTTGGCTGAGTCCCAAATGCCAGCAAAGATCCTGTCATACATTGTATCAATGTGGCCATTCATCTGGTCACCCTCTGGCAGGGCGTTGATCTTATCAAGAGAGATGACCTCAGTGCAGGAGTCCCTCAGGTAGGTGCAAGCAGTCACAAGCCAGACAAAAATCCCAGAGGACTTTGAAACAAGAAGCTTGGATCCCTCATCAACCACAGGCTGTGCAGCATTCAAGGATTTGAGGAAAGCTTGTGTGTACTCAATCTGGTCTTGAGTGTTCTCCTCGGCAGTTGGCTCAATTTCAGTGATTGGAATCATTTCAAAGGCCTTTGATATATCTTCTTCGGGGCGTCCAGTCACCAGCATCTTCACATTTGAAGGAAGCATCCTGTTCAGTTCCTGAAACAGTGACAGAATGCCACTCCTCTTGCCAACAGCACCACACTCGTCCAGGGCATCCACAACAAGCACAACAGGCACATCCAGCTGCTTGGTGTCAACAACACTCTGCAGTGGCTGAATAAGCAGCACCTTCATCATCTCAAACACAGATCTGGACAAAATATCTGGATTGTCTTGCTTGACTTGAAGAAGAATTACCCCAAACTGAAAGCTAAACTTTGCTAGACTGAAAACCAGGGTCAGGACCAGGTTGCGAGCACTGTTGCGACGTTCATCGTCATGCTTGCAAAAGAACATGCCACCAAGCATTCCAAAAGCCTCCAGCTCTCTGGAGACCATGGCAGCCATCACAGACTTGCCCACTCCAGCCACACCCTTCAACCACATCACCCTGTTGGTGCTGGCTGCTGAGGGTTTGTCTGGCGACAGGAACTGAAATACTCTGTTGAGGAGCCACTGCCTGGATCCAGAAAGCAAATTCTTCAGAAGGGCCTGCCTTTCATCGTCCATAATGTCAGACAGGGGAGTCAGCCACGTTTCCAATTCATTCAATCTGGGTCTGGAGAGTGAAATATCTGAACTTGCATAGAGAGTCTTCATTTCAGCTTTCCTTCGACTGTACACATTCCTTGCAACAGTGACAACCCTGTTGTATATCCAAAGTTAAAGTTGTGTGAGGACGGTTCAAGAAACACAACAAACACAAAATGCAAGTGCATACTTGAGGACATCATCGCTTTTTCTATCTGCAAAGGGGCCATTCAGCTCCAGCACCATCTTGACAGTTTCGGACACAGTGTGGCGCCGAGGGCTCAAAGGATGAGCATGAAGTGATTTTGGAAACTTGGAGTAATCAAAAGTGCTGAACTTGTTCTCCAACAACTCCTTCCTCCCATCGTCGAGAGTTGCAGTCGCATGCTCAGAAAGAAGAACTGGCAGGATGTCAACTCCTCTCCCTTCCTTCATCTCAAGTGCAAGTTCCCACTAACAGTCACGTTTAGCAACATCAGAAATCAGATCAACATGCTCACCTCCAACAAGCAATTGTCCAGCTTTTTGTCAGCCTCAAGCATCCACTTCATGCTCGAATCAGAACACAGCAGAATAATAACTGAAGAGTGATACAAGCCCGACATGAAGTTGATGTTCCACTTCTGGCCAAAAGCAAGGCACCTTGCATCCCAAAAAGCATGGAGACCGCTCATTTTGGTCTCTTCAGGAAGAGCAGTGCCACTGAAAGATTTCAACAAGGCTTTCTCCAATTCATGGAAAAGTTCCTTGGCAAACACTGTTTCTGATGGCTGGCGGTAGCTGTTTGAGGGTCAGATGATTGTTGGAACAAAACATGCAATGCTCAGACCTAATAAAGAAAGGATGCCTTTGAACACCAGTCTCACACTCCCAATCTCTTGGAATCAACCCCATCCACTTATCTGAAGGAGAGTTTGAAACAACAAGGGTGAGTCTCTGATGATCATTCCTGAACTGCACAACTCACCCTTGTCAGGCACAAGGCTCTCATCAAAGCTATCACCATCAGCCGATGCAGCAGTGGGATGGGTAACTCCAGGAGTGTTAGCAACTGGAACAGTGCCATTACCACCACCAGCAGCAGCCGTGGTTGTGCTTGCTCCAGATGCAGTGGGAACAGTCTGGGTCACTCCAGGTAGGTTCGAAACAGGAACAGCAAGCACCTTAAAAAAATTTTTCAGAAAGAAATGAAAAAAGCAGAACAACTGATGAGAAGCAAACGTACTTTCCACTTCAAATGCTGAGAAAGCAGGCTTGCCAGGTCATCTTTCACATCGAGGATCATTTTACCACCAGTTGCAGAGTCCACATACACCAATTCAATGGGACCAGTGATATTCCATCGTGAAGCCACAAGCTGGTGCAGGTCGTCAAAGCTGGTGCTGGCAGGAACTTCAATCTTCCTTCCAGTATCACCAAGCTCAAAAACCACAGTCCAGGAATTCACTTTGCTCGTCATATTTCACAAGAACAATCAATTGCGGATTCTGTGAAAAAGGAAATGAAAGTAAGATTGGGTGGTAATAAGAGAAGAGGGAGATTTGGAAAGCAGGGCATTGGGACAGTGAGGCAGTTTAAACGAGAGTATTTGCATTAGCTTTAGCAACAGATAGCTAATATTCAGAAGTTTCTTTCAAGCATGTTGAAACTGAACAAAGTTAGCAGGACTGGCCTGGAGCCACAGACAAAGTGCGCCTGCGTCGGGAGGGTGGAAGGTAGCTGTCTCATCACTGGCCAGCATCGGAGCCTGTCCTCGCAATATCAACAACATGAATGTCGTTCTGGATGAAGTGGAGTGCAAGGTCTGCATCTTGCAAAACGTGGCTTGCGGGGGGGGGGGGGGGGGGGGGCAGCATTTCAGATCATTACAAAAGGCACGAGAAAGAACACCTCCAGCCAGCCACCCTGAGGAGAATGGGTTTGCAGGAGATAATCCATGTCGATTGGAGGCCCATATGGCGAATCGAATGCCTTTTCCGTCGTCCCGGAAAACCCTTGGACGCCGCAATGGCTACGGGGGGGGGGGGAAAGGTAGAAGAGATTCATGCTGTCAACGAACTCGCAACACGTCTTGGACACTTCTCGTACCCACATTTTTGTTGTACTCCACCTCAGTTACGACCTCTATAAAAATCCATGACAAAAAGATATCTTTGAGAACAGGGTAAATCTCAATGTGAGACTCGGTGCCGTCCAGGCTTGTAATGGGCCTTGCAGAGCAGCCGGCCGATACCTCGTCCTGGGCGGCGACCATGTCTGCGGTATTCAACCCGTCGGGGTAGTATCTGTCCTGGTACCTGTCGGGTGGGTGAGTGCTGACCGGCGTTGACGACGGAGCCGCACCTGAGGATGCAGGCGGCGAGCTCGATGACCTGGCGGCCGCCGAAAAGTTTGGTGTGGCTGTCAACATGTACTCGCTCGGGCCGACACTCGGCCCGGCGGTCGGTCCACTCGTCGGATCGCTCATTCCGCAAAACTTGACCTCGACAGGATCGTACTTGGTCCTGGCTGGTGGATCCATCTGCAGCCTTGATGGGTCCACGGAAAGCGCCTGTGTTGGGGGTGGGCGGCTGGGGCGGGGGCGGGGAGGACGGTCGATCGGCGCTCACCGGTTGTTCGTTCGTTCGTTCGTTTTTTGTTTCTCGTTTTTGCTTTTGCTTTTGGTTTTAAAATTTCCCTGTCTGTCTGTCTGTCTGTCTGCCTCTCTGTCTAGACAGCCGACCCACCCGCTGTTCGTCACATCAAAAAACCCGCAGATTCATCCAACTCTTCGTCACAACCCACCTCTTCTCCCCGTCCGTCACAGAGCGTGAGCTCCTCGCCATCGACTTGGAGCAGAAAATGAACCTCCAGTCCGGCTGCTGACGCATCCACCAGCTGCAGAAAGACTTGTCCCAAAAAAACCCACCTGTACCGCAATTTTGTCACAGGCAACGCCAAGACGCTCAAGGGCGCCGAGGGCAGCTGCGGCGGCCGCAACGTCCGCAACGAGGTCGTCCCCTGGTACAGGGAGCACTGAAGCGCCAACATCATGCGCCTCGTCGTGATCAGCAAGTACCTCGTCGACCAGGAGGCCGATTGGGTCATTGCCCAGTCAAAGCTGATCCCCAGCTCCGGACGCCCCGTCCCGGCTTTCCCGAGGCATCTGCTGTCAGTTGGTGCGCTGCGGACAGAAATTAGGATTAAGCCTGTCAAGGAGAATAGGGAGCTGCAGATCAATTTCGCATTCCCAGACCTGACCGAGTTGTATTTATGCAAGCCTTCTTCGTACGTCTCTCACTTGCTCGACCACGAGTGAAGGAAGCATTCTGGCGCTGTTGGGAAAGCTTGGTTTGTTTCAGATTCCCTTTTTGATTTGATGTAGTGGCCCAGCTTGGGCAGATCTCTTTAGGTTAGGCAAGGGAACTGTCGCTGGAGAGCGTCTGGGGCGAAAGGATTCGGTTTCTTCACCATTTCCATCACGCTGACAGAGGAAGGATCCAGCGAGTTATCACACTTGTGAAGCAGTCGCCCCTCCGTCACTGCGCCAACCAGATCGCAATTATTACCCCTCCATTGATTATTGACTGCTTGCTGCACCTTCTCTACAACTATTATAGCCTGGCGACTTTGCCCTGTTAGTTTTGGGTCTTTTGGTGTAAGCAGTGCACAGGAGCTTTGACCTGATACTGCTCTGCAAGAATGAAGCGAAAAACGCTATCTTGGGATAGGGGAAACGAGGTGACTCGCTGTTTTGGGAGCGCCTAGATATTAATGTGATGAAACTATTCACCAAGTTTTGTCTTCGTACCGCTTGTAACGTCGGAGTTACACAGGGACAAAAGATTTTTCTTACCAAAGCGCACAACCTATTTTTCTTAACTTTGTTAGGAGAAAAATTACCCTGGTACACAGGGACCAAGTAATCGAGTAGAACTAAGAGTTCTTCAACTTTTTAGCTCAAAATGAGCGTTCCCTGACCTCTGTGTGGTTAGCGGTAGGTCAGAGCAGGGTTTACTTAGTGGGTCGTGTACCACAAGGTGGTACGCCCCAGGTTACGCGTTTCTGGCCAGTTCAGCAGCGTAAAACACAAGAGAAGAGTTGCTTCCAACTATTTCTGCTGGGGGAATTGCTAAATTCGCTTGTTATTCTCGAGGGTTAGGTCGGGTGTCATCACAACTCAGCTCTATATAGCGCAGAGTGTAAATTTAATTGTTATGGATGGTTGGCGAGCACGGCGCACTCCAAAACCTTTCCTATAGCAATAGAAAGGTGCTGTTAACCTTTTTAGCACTGAGGAGCGCGAGGTTTATGGTATTTCCACAAATTTTACTGGAAACATACAGCTTAATTAAGAAAACCGCATTTTTCAAAATCCGGTGCATTTTGCATAACAAGCATGCAGCTTCTCGATCATGAATAGTAAGAGAACAGCTTAGAGCATCTTTTCCAACCCAGTATTCACGAGGTTTCAGAAATTCTTTGTAATTGAGAGGTCGGAAAACGAATTCAATTAAGAACGCATTTTAGAGGAACACCGGGGTTTTCTACAATTATCTTTTAAGCCTACTGCCAGAGAGGGATACGCTTCCTAGTGAAAGTTAGCTTTGTGGGCGTCGCCGACAAAGTAGCGGCGGAACTAACTCCATGGATATTGCGTGTAGCAAAAGCGTAACTATGTCGTTCAACAACGCTCAGCGAGGGCTTTCCAATGCACTATCACAAAGGTCTATTTTTTCTAATTTTCTTTTACTAATTAAAAGCTGCTAACTTTTGCAGATCCATACGCGGAATTGGCAGAGCTTTATATGTTGAGTTTTGGGGTCGAGTTACTAAGTGGTAACATCAAAAACGACGTCCCGCCTGGCAGCAGGTTGAAAGTTGGGTGTGTTTAAACCAGAAGACCCCCCCTGTGAGACTATACTCACTCCTTTGACCCGGGGATCTGTGCCCTAGAGTGAGGGAAAGCAAATAATAGGCTAAAACTAACTTTATTGGGCTGTCTAGGGGGTGTTTCAACCCTACTACTTGCCTAGTCCACAAAGTATCCCTACAGATCTGTCTAACAGGGGTCTCAAACACAAAGAATGAACATTCAGAGGGACAATCCTCTGAAGGATTGGTGCTGGGGCACCGATTACTTGCGTGGCCGCGGGCCGATGCGAGGGGAAACGGAAGGGCACTCCCGAGGGCGCAACACAACCGCAGAATAAAGAGAGAGAAGGGGGAAACAGGGGTTTTTATCTCAGGAACGTAATCTCAAATACAACAGGAGCGGTTAATAGCAACGGGACAGACAGGGCGCGACCTAGCGCCCCTTGTCGCAGATGGTGCTGCAGGAGCCCTCGTCGTCGCCAGCGACGGGGGGGAGAGAGAGAAGGGAGTCGACTATGTAGGGGTCAGAAGGTCGCCAGCAGGGAACTCGCACGCGGAAACACCTGCGATCATACACACACCCCACCAGGCTGCGTCGGCACGATCACTCGACCAACAGGCTTTATCGCATCGCACTCGTACTCACACATCTCACCCTCACAGCAACAGGACCAAGGCAGACGCTTGTAGATCAAACTCTCAGGTGTCGGGGGCTGCACCGGGCGCAGCCACCAACACCCTCGTGGGGACGGGAAGGTTGGGGACGATGACGCCGTTGTCGTCGCGGCGGGCAAGCGTCAGGGATCCTCACTCCAACACAGAGCTGGCAATGTCACACAGTTGCTGGTGGGGCCAGCGGCATTCCCCACCCACGGCCCCTTAAGAGGAGCCCGACGAAGGGACCATGTACACACCTGGGTGTGTACCATCTCTCACTACCATCACCTTCGTGAGCCAGATGGATTTGAAGGGACTCTGTATTGGTGCCAATGGACAGAAATCAGATTGAAGAAAAAAAGGTAAAAGAGAAATGGCCCAAAAACAGAGAGAGAGAAAATTGACAAGTCAACCCCCCTGACTTGGAGCATCCACCACAAATGCTCTGTCCCCCCCAACCCTATGTGTGTATGTGCAAGTGCCGAAAATAAATAATAAATTAGGCGGGCTTGGGGTACGGCCTGTTAGGCACCCCATCCCTAGGCAGTCAGGCAGTCTCCATTAGTCACTGAAAAAGAAAATATGTTGGGAAAACCCTGGTGCAACGGAACTGTTAAGACGAAAGTAGTAAAAGCAGGCCCAATAACAAAGACAGGTTAGCCGCAAATACACTTTGATAACGCCTTGGAAACTAAAGAACCAGGAGCAATAATAGTGGTCCCGATCCTTGCAGTTTTATGACAGGTATGCTTGTTCTTGCGAATAAAATCCCTAGACTTTATCACTGAGACCTCGGTGTAGTCTCACAAGTGCCTGCAGCAGGCGCTGTCACTGGGGAAGACCTCCTCAGGGGCGGCCCTGCATCTGATGTTTGGAGTGGTCCCTGTGGCAGCCAGGAACAAGATGCTGAACGCCAGATACTTTTTCAGACTCCACCACATTCAAGATGCTTGCAACACAACAGCTCAGATGTACAGGCACATGGTGGAGAAGATTGCCTCAGGGGCCTCTGTGGGACAGTCCTTGACAAAGTTTTCGATCGACTCTACAGGTATTCAGGATTTTTTGATCTCTGTGAGGCGGCCCTCCTTTGTGGAGTTGCCACTTGTGCTCCCCACAACCAAGGCCAATGACATTGAAATGCCAGTGGTGAGAGCAAAGAACATTGAGGCTGCAGACATGCTGGCAATGCACAAGCGGGCTTTGGTGAGATGCCAGCAGAAGTTGATGTAGATGGCTGGGATGGTAGTGTTCCACCAACCCTGTTTGAGGGCTGACTGTGCAGAGAAATACACTAGGAGACATGTTTTGGAATGTTCAGGGGTTAAGGTCAAGCTGGAGCCCAGCGGCTCCATCCTGCGTTGATTCCCATTGCAGAGCAGCAGGACTTGAATATTTCAGCAGTGGATTTGGGCTTAAGGTTGCTGGTCTTTTAGGCCCCCTACAGTGCCAAAGCTGAGGACAAGATCTCTAAGGAGACTTGCATTGCCTCAAAGAAGATGGGAATGAAGCTGGCCAGGATGATTGCACAGATGCGCATTGAGTGTGGGGGATTGGCGAATTTCACTGATGCTTCAGAGACAACAGCAGCAGAGGAGGCAGAGGTTGTGGTGGAGGCAGGGTGTGTGGACCAGCAGGATATGAGCATTCAGGAACGGATGGTGTTATGAATCACCCTCTGGAAACCTCTGGAACCTTCTAGACCATTCCTTCATGGAACCTTCTGGAACATTCTAGAACATTCCTTCATGGAACCTTGTGGAACCTTCTGGAACCTTCTTTGCTTTCCTGACTTGTCTTGTTGTCATTGGTATCATTGGTATCATTGTATTACTAATTGCTCTTTCTGGGACTTTCTTTGAGTCTTGACAAGGAACACTCTCAAAAGGTATAAAAGGGGGATGGGGGACCTGTCCCATCCCTCAAGTGAATTATTGTTTCCAATACAATCATCACTCCTCTCAGTTCCTTGTCTGCCTTGTCCTGTCCTGCCCTGTTCCTGACATCATAATTCACTTCACCCTCTCCTACTACTCTCTGCCATCATGTCTGACCCAAACAACATCTTCCCTGATGCAACTGCCTTCCAAGCCTTGATGGACCAATTACAAGCGCTTTCAAGACAGACACACCAACTTCAAGAACAAGTCCTTCACCAGCAGCACCAGCTTCAACAACAACTTCACCAACAAGAACATCAAGCTCGTCCCCTGCCCCAAGCCAACCAAGCAAGAGAGCCCAAGGTTCCCAGCCCTGACAAGTTCACTGGGCTGGCCAAAGACCTTAGGAACTTTATGGCCACTGTGGAGAATGTCATCCTTCTCCAACCTTCAAGATTTCCCAGTGAGCAAGTCAAGGTTCTTTTCACAAGCACCCTCCTGTCTGGTCAAGCTCAATCATGGTACAGATCTCTCCCAAGCACACCCACCACCTGCAAGAGCTCTGGGAAGGGCTGGAGGCTACCTTTGGTGACCCCTACGCATCTTGGACAGCAAGATCCAAGCTCAAGCATATCAAGCAAGGAAAGCAATCTTGTGTGGCCTACACCAACCAATTCAAGCAACTAGCCAGAGACTCTGGATACAATGATGCAGCTCTGATGGAGCTGTACCATGATGGTCTCCATGAGTCCATCCAAGACATGCTCTCCCAGTCTCTGCACATCCCTGAGACCTTGGAAGAGTACATTCTCCTTGCCATCAAGATTGACAACAGACTCTACTCCAAGAGGATGAAGCAAAGACAAGTAGGAACTACATCAAGACCTACCCCAGTCCCTCAAGCTCTTACAGTTCCTGAACCCATGCAAGTGGATGCAGTTGAGACACTTCCTAAGGGTCCTCTGAGCCAAGAGGAGAAAACAAGGAGGGCCCAGCAGGGACTGTGTTTCCACTGTGGCTCCAAGGAGCATGCTGTCAAGGACTGCCCAAGGAAGAAGCACCCAAACTCCCAGGTCCAGGCTCACTGAGGGGCAATTCCCTGGACCCTCCTCCAAGCTGCCCCTGTTTCATCACCACCACCAGCACCACAAACACCTCAGATTCCAAGCCCCACCAACTCACCATGGATGTCAAGATTCAACTCTCACCCAAGTCAACCATCACAACCAAGGCCCTTATCGACTCTGGATCATCCTGCAACATCATTGATGCCACCCTTGCCAAGTCTTGTGCCATTCCCACCATCAAGAAATCCACACCCCTCAAGATCCACTTTGCCAATCATGCTCTGTTCAAGGAAATCAGCCATGAAACCAAGCTAAACCTCCACATCCAAGACTTTCCACCATCCATGGTCAACCTGGAAGTATTGGATCTTGGCTCACCCACATTCTCTGTCATCCTGGGATTACCATGGCTGCAAGCCCAGAACCCTGCCATTGATTGGGTCACTGGTCAAGTCCAACCTCCACCAATTGGAACAGTCACCCAAACCTCAAGTCAAGCCCCCAAGTCTCATGCTCTCAAGCCCTTGATTCAAGATTCACAGCCAGCCAAGACTCAAGTTCCACAGTTCACGATTCACAGTCAAGATTCAAGTAGAGCTCATAGAGCTCACAGTCATGACCAAGACTCTAGTTCACAGAACTCACAGTCAAAGATTCAAGTACCACAGTTCACAGTCCACATTCAAGATTCAAGTTCCACAGCTCACAGCCTTTGCCAAGAGCAGAACTCTCAGTCAAAGATTCAAGAATCACAGTTTCCAGTCAAGAATTCAAGCCCCACTGCTGAAGAGCACAGCAACCTGAACCCATCAGACCTTTTGCTGGCATCCAAGCTACCAAAAGAATATCTCCCTTATGCTGATGTGTTTTCCAAGACCAAGGCAGACCTGCTACCAGCTCAGAGGCCTTATGACTGTGAAATCCCACTCAAGGATGAAACTTGCAGCCCACCTTTCAAGCCACTGTACCACCTCTCTCCACCAGAAGCCAAGGCCCTCCAAGAATACATTGAAGAAATGCTGAACAAGGGATTCATCCAACCTTCCAAGTCACCAGCTGGAGCTCCCATCTTTCTTGTCAAGAAGAAGGATGGGGGGCTGAGACCCTGCGTGGACTACAGAGATCTCAATGAGATGACAGTCAAGAACTGCTATCCACTGCCTCTCATCTCTGAATTACTGGACAAACTGAGCCATGCAAGGATATTTTCCAAGATTGACCTCAGAGGTGCCTACAATTTGGTCAGAATTAAGCCCCAGGATCAATGGAAGACTGCCTTCAGATGCAAACATGGTCACTTTGAGTACTTGGTCATGCCCTTTGGACTTACCAATGCTCCAGCTATTTTCCAAGGCATGATGAATGACATCTTCAGGGATATTCTGGACCTTTTTGTCATTGTCTACCTGGATGATATCCTGGTATTTTCGTCCGACACTGCAAGCCACATGGGACATGTCAAGACTGTCTTGGAGAGACTCAGACAGCATCACCTCTATGCAAAGCTGGAGAAGTGTGAATTCCACAAGACCTCCATTGAGTTTTTGGGGTTCATTGTGTCTGACAAAGGGATCTCCATGGCACCAGACAAGATCCAAACTATTCTTGAATGGAAGGCTCCAAATTCCATCAAGGATGTTCAAAGCTTCCTTGGGTTTTGCAACTTCTACAGAACCTTCATTGCCAACTATTCTGCCATAGCCAAGCCTCTCACTGATCTCACCAAGAAGACCACCAAGTTTGAATGGACCCCAGCAGCAGAGCAAGCCTGGCTAGCTCTTAAGACAGCAACCACAAGTGCACCACTCCTTAAGCATGTGGATCCCTTGCTTCCCTTCACCTTGGAAACTGATGCCTCAGACTATGCCCTCGGTGCTGTTCTGTCCCAGCCAAGCTCTCAGGACCCCTCTGCTCCTCTGCATCCAGTGGCATATTACTCCAGGAAGCTGAACAGTGCTGAGTGTAACTACACAGTCCATGACAAGGAGTTGCTTGCAATTGTGGAAGCATTCAAATTCTGGAGACACTACTTGGCTGGTTCTAAAGGCATCTCTGTCTATTCTGATCACAAGAACCTCACCTTCTTCAGGGCAAGGAGGTTGCTCAAGCAGAGGCATGCCAGGTGGGCTGAACTGCTCTCTGAGTATGACTTTAAGCTGTGCTATTCTCCTGGCCACCTTAACACTGTGGCTGATGCCCTGTCAAGAAGAACAGACCTTGCACCTGAAGGGGGAGATGGTTTCACCCCACCATCCAAGACACACCTTTCATTGCTTCCTGACAGTGTGTGGGCCAATGCTATTTCCAAGGACCCCAAGCTTCACAAGATTCAAATCAGCCAAGAAGAGGAAAAACTTGAGATACTCAAGACAAGGCATGATGCAGCAACAGCTGGACACCCACGAGAGCACAAGACATATGAGCTTGTTTCCAGAGACTTTTGCTGGCCAGGCATGAGGAAGAACTTGCAGACCAAAGGACCAAGTCCCAAGCTAGACAACCTCAAGTTGGGACCTTTCAAGATCTTGGAGCAAATCAATCCAGTCACCTTCAAGCTGGATCTCCCTGCATCCATGAAGATCCACCCAGTTTTCCATGTCAGCCTTTTGGAGAAGTTTGTGGCCAATTCCATTCCAGGCAGAGTTGTTCCTCCTCCTCCTCCAGGTGAGGTAGAAGGTGAAGAGGAATTTGAGGTTGAACAAATCTTGGATGTCAAGTGGTTTGGAAGGACACTCAAGTTCCTTGTCAAGTGGAAAGGTTACTCAGATGCTGACAACACCTGGGAACCTGAGTCAAACCTCACTCACTGCCAAGACCTTCTGCTCAAGTTCAAGACCAGGTACCCCACCAAGTTGCAGAAGAGGCCTAAAAGGGGGAGATGATGTTATGAATCACCCTCTGGAAACCTCTGGAACCTTCTAGAACATTCCTTCATGGAACCTTCTGGAACATTCTGGAACCTTCTTTGCTTTCCTGACTTGTCTTGTTGTCATTGGTATCACTGGTATCATTGTATTACTAATTGCTCTTTCTGGAACTTTCTTTGAGTCTTGACAAGGAACACTCTCAAAAGGTATAAAAGGGGGATGGGGGACCTGTCCCATCCCTCAAGTGAATTATTGTTTCCAATACAATCATCACTCCTCTCAGTTCCTTGTCTGCCTTGTCCTGTCCTGCCCTGTTCCTGACAGATGGCAGCAGCCAGGGTGCGCAAGCTTGCAAGATCAGTCATCCTCACCACGTATGATCCAGTATGGAGCAAACAGTGGCAGGAGTCAAGGGAAAAGTGGAAGAAGAAGGAAACTGAAGGCGTTGAGGGGACAGTGGATGGCAATGGGCATGTGGACTCTGATTCAGATGAGAAGGCTGGAATTGGGTGACAGTTGGTGCAGTGTTTCAGGCGCAGATCTTCGAACCTCATTTGTTATCAATTTGTTTTACTAGTTGTTAAATTTCACCTCACCGTTGTGGATCCTCCCATCTTTTAATATTGCCCTAGTTGCCGCTCTTTGTTTTTCTCTTTTGTCTTTTGATTCTCTACTTGGCACCTCTTTCTTGCCTCTGGATATGTTTCTCCTATTTCATATGTACGCACTTTTTAACTTTCAAAGTTGCAGATTCCTCACCCTTTCCCTTGGGGGGGGGGGGGGTTGGAGCGAATAAATCCCATTGAAAATTTAGGGTTAGCGAGGAAAAACTTTGCAATTTCCAGGAGTGGCAGATTGGGGCAGCTGCAGGCCGCCCTGCCGCTGCCGCCGCCGCCTTCGACGGCGGTGGCAGGTGGTGTGGAGCCTCCACTGCTGGCGTGCAGCAGGATCCACAGCACCGCAAGTGTCACAGCATCGGGAATGACAAGTCTGAAGTGTGGGATGCGATCCCCCTTGCTGGCCTGCAAAAATAGCAGTAGCAGGACGCTTTCAGATCGCCGGACCCATGATCCCCCCCTCAGCGACCCCCCCCCCCAAGGCCTTTTGCATGGGAAGCGATTCCCCCTGCCAGTGGCCCACGAAAATAGCAGTACTGGGATGCAAAGGTAAGCAGGGGGTCCGCTGGGGGTTGCGAGTTTTGGTTTATTGCGACGGTCCTCCCTTGCCCCTGTCATGGTGGGCGCCTGTGCGCCCCTATTTCCCCTTCGATCTTCGCCATCCTCTTCGGTACGCTCCGCTACTCGAGCGATCTCGTTCAAGTATGGCGGGTCACAAGTCAAGAGGGGGTTGGGTCCCCTCTCCCAATCCTTTTTCCTGCCATGTCAAGAGTCGAGGTCTTTTGCTCTTCCTTCGGATCGGGCGGCGCGTCACAGCGCCACCCCTCGCACTTCAGTTTGGGCAGTGCCTCGCAGCGCCACCCTTTGCACTTCGGTTGGGGCAGCGCCTCGCAGCGGCACCCCTAGCGCTTTGGTTGCCCGTCTGCTTTCCTTTGACTCTCGTTATCCTCAGTTTTGTTTTTCCGTTCTTCACTTTTGTCTTCGCTCCCTCTTCGATCTTCGCTATTTCTTCGAACTTTGCCTTAATCTTCGATCTTCGCCTTTTTCTTCGATTTGGCCCCCTCAGCAAGAGTATGGTGCAAATCTTGCGAGGAGAGAAAGAAGGAGAGAGAGACAGAGAGAGAGAGAGAGAGAGAGAGAGAGAGAGAGAGAGAGAGAGAGAGAGAGAGAGAGAGAGAGAGAGAGAGAGAGAGAGAGAGAGAGAGAGAGAGAGAGAGAGAGAGAGAGACTGAATGAGAGGAAGAGAGATAAAGAGAGAGAGAAAAGGGACAGAGGAAACAACAAGATTTATCAAGGCCGGCCCTCGACAAGCCCTTCACGAGACGAGACAAGACGAGACGAGCACCCCGGCGGCGGCGACAACAATGCCCTTTCTCAAGCTGCAGCACAACCCCGACCACGGCTCTTCCCCACGTCCACCACGCCTTCGACGCTGCCGCAAACGATTGCCCTAGCCGTTGCTGTTGCCGCCGTTGTAGCCACAGCCTTTCCGCTTTTTTGGCTCCTTCCCTTCGCCGTCCCTGCAGTCGCAGGTAAAAGGCCCCCAAGCGACAGCAACGGCTTTCCTGCTACTCCCGTCGAAACGGTCGGGGACGGCGTATACAAGCGCGGAAAGTCTCAAACGCGCTGGGACATTTTAAAAAGCTCGGCGAAGAGCGTATGTCGTCGCGAAATATTGTTGTCGGGAGCGGTTAACTCATGTTTCCAATCAAAAATTCAACCTCCATTCAAAGGTCGCTGCGGGCGCAGCAAACGACGGCCTCGGTGTTGCCAATGGCCTGGCCGTGGGAGCGGTGGGAACGGCCGTGACGGCAGTCGCCGGAAGAACTGGTAATTTGAAGCAACAAATTTGCTTGGAAAAGAGCCAGAGCAACTCCCACTACACTCTTTTTCATCCCTTCAAAGCTGGGGCTGCAGCTAAAATCGGTACTGGAGCCGCTCTCGGGGCAATTGAAGAGGCCGGAAAAGCCCTGGAAAAGAAAAATTCTTTCAAAAGTGAGGATTCTCTCGATCGAGAGCCATGCACAAACATGTACCTAACTGTCGGCACGCCCTTGAACAGCTGTGGAGAAGAAGGCTTTGGGCGGGGCGCTAGCTGGTGGCGCTGCAACGCTGGGAGATTCTATGAGTTGAGTTTGAGGCTGCCTCTATCTGTACTATTCTGACCCAGTCCCAGACAGGGTCAAGTTCCCGCTGGTGTCGATTGGCAACAGCCTCGCAAGCGGAAAGTCCGGCACAGGTCCTGCGATAGAAATCTCTACCTCCCTGTCTTTCGCTCACTCTCTTTCACCCTTTTCTTTAACCAGATGCTCTCACTGCTGGTGCCGACGCCCTTTCCGGCACTGGTACCAGGACCGGCTGGAAAACGAACCCGAAAGGTTTGTAGGACAGCTAGTAAGCCTCTTGCTCATTCACATTCCATATCAGCACCAAAATTGACACCAAAGAAGGCAGCCGGTAAAATTGTAAGTGAATATCACCCCCCCGTTTTCAACCACTTTCGCACAACTTGTACTGGTGTTGTTATTCACCTCCACGAGCTTCGAGATATAATATTGACTCCATTCCGTCATCATTCCACCTTAACCACAAGGCTGAAGCTGCTGCTGAGGGAATTGCGAACAAGGTCGTACCGCTTGCTGCGGCGGGTGTCACAACCGCTTTTGCCGGCCCAGTTGGTCGTGAGTAACTCTCAATCTTTCATCTCTGTTTGAATACGGCAACTTGGCTGTCGCGGTGGAATCTGAGCGGCCTCAGATTTCCACTTGAAAGCATTAGCATTAACATTTTTCCTTCTTTCCTCCTGTTCCTACTCCCTTTGCCGGCACACATACACACACAAACGCACACACATTTTTTGCAGGTATCATTGAGCACGGAGTGTCCGCCGCGGCCGGCGCAGCCGTAGGTCAAATGGCGACAACAGCAGGCGCACCAGGTAAAGCGATAAGGCGCAGAAAGCGTCGGCGTATTTCCAACTGACAAACCTCTTCAACCACACTTTGCTTCTTCCACGCGAATTTTTACTCCTGCGCCCCTTCCACTTTAAAAAAAGCCGCTTTGAAAGCGCCCATTGCCAACGCTGTGTCGGGCACAATCAACGGCGTAGTCGACACGATTGCCGGTCCACCTCCGCTCGGCAAAGCCGGCAAAAAGCTGCAGCAAGCGGCCAAAAAGGCGGGCAAGGCGGCCTTGGCGGTCGGGGAGATGAAGGGCAAAGTGACGGCTGCCCGTATCGACAAGGGACGGGCCAACGCCGGTGCCACCAAGGAACTCGCCAAGTCGGAAGCAGCTGCCAAGAAGGAAGCCGCGCGTTCTCGCAGCACCTCAAGCCTGGCGGGAGCGAAGGCTAGGGCGGCCGCTGCAAAGGATGGAGCCCGAACGAAGGCCGGCCTAGGCACGTCGAGTGCCACGGCCTCTGGGACGGGGTTGAAGTCGCAGACAAAAGGTGCTAAAGATACCCACGCCAGAGCGCCTTCGGCAGGAACGAGTAAGGCACAGTCGAAGGCGGGGAAGCCACCGAAGAGC
This sequence comes from Zopfochytrium polystomum, assembly GCA_025765615.1. NCBI lineage: Eukaryota > Fungi > Chytridiomycota > Chytridiomycetes > Chytridiales > Chytridiaceae > Zopfochytrium > Zopfochytrium polystomum. The sequence goes on from JAIVFJ010000019.1 coordinate 50,831, forward strand.
AAGAAGTGAAAGCGATAAAACCTGCCTTGGTGTGCAACTACTGTTTCCACTCCTGCTCTTTTTTCGGCCTCACTTTTCCTTTTTGTTTTACCACTTGGTGGTTGTTTTTTTGTTAGGTCTTTGTGCAAAGGGAATAGTGAAATTTGATATCGATTTTCAGAAGATGAAGCTCTTACATGTACATGGTCCGACTTTCTTCTTTTCCAAGTACCGCTAAACCATGCACTGATCCTGCTGAATGCGTTGGGGCCAACTGAACTTTTTTGTGGAACGTATCCATTTCTTCCAGCGCGTTCCGTGCACAACACGGCACCTCCACGTGCAATGAAATGGCATTCATGTCCACTTCTTTTCATTCCTTTACCCCCTAAAACCCGCCCTTTCCTTCCAGTACGTCCCAAGGTGGGAATCTACAATATGATGGAGGGTACAGCAGACTTGTAATAAGTTATAAAGCCGAGTTCGGCTGCGACCTGGGCCGCAGTCCAAGGATGCGACTCCAACGGCCCTCTCGCTGACTGGAGCTTGCAGTCTGGGCTCGTCGAGCGCGTCTTTCGAAACATTGAACGACTGCTCGTATAACAACCAGCTCAAAGACCAGGTATCGGCCAACAAATCCAACATCGAGCCGCAGAACGAAGAATTCGACACCGACGACGAAGCGAGGACGACTCCACCGAACCGAAGCCAGCGGGCTCTGACCGGGGGCCCTTCGCTCGCGTCGAGGACTTTGAGCACGAAGAAGCCACCCCCGAAGAGCGCGAGTCTTAACGCGCCGAGCTGAAGTGGGTGATGAAATGACGCTTAATGAGCGGGCTGGACAAGACTTTTGATTACGCGATGGTGGACGCGAACGCGGCGTTCACGACCGGCGCCAGCTCGAGCGGGATGTGGAGGATGACTACTTTGACGCGGAAGAGGCGGATGAAGTGGTGGGGGCGGGCGGGCGGTGAGGAACCATTGGAGGAGTTGGAGGAGTGGGAAAAGTCGGGGGGAGGAAGGTTGCGTCGCGAGGTGAAGTGGCTACGAATTTTTGGGGAGAATGAAACGTGCCTCAACCTATTTGCACTTTCGTTGAATGATTCCTGTTTCTCCCAGCTTGCTGCTGCTGAATCGCCTGGCCCACGTTTGAATCAATGGCGAATATGAGTTGCGCAGTAAAATAAAAAGGAGAGATCTTGTTCTTCTCAATGTCTTCGTGTCGTCCTGTTGGCGGAGTGGTTAACGCGGTGCCCTGCTAAGGCATTTCCCTTTGGGAGCGCAGGTTCGAATCCTGTGCAGGACGCAACCATCTAGAATTCGGAAGAGCCGACGCGTGAAATATGAGAAAAACGACACATCAAATTCATTTACTTCTCCAATCGGCATTGTTCCACTCAACAATAATGAAGACGCATCTCATTTCAATCACGTAACCTCCATTTTTCGCTGCTCGAGGATGGCGGCGGTTCTCTCCGCAAGCCACAGCAAATTTTTCCAAATGCGACGCGCATTTCTGCTATGAAAGCTGAAATACAGTCGCTTCCAATCGACATTATTTCTCCCGTATTGCTCGATCGCCTTGCTCTTTGATTCGATCGGGACCCTGGCAAAGTCGTCACGCCAGCAGAGCTGCTTCCACGCAAAGTTTCGGCCGAGCAGATACCATGAACGGCTGGAAGTGAGCAGGCACAGCGCGGCGTGCGCCTCTGCGGGAAGAAAGTGAATGATGCGCTCCACAACACAGTTAGGCAGAGCATGCGGCGAGGAGAGACCGATCGATTCAGTCGGGGGTGTATCGAAAGGTGTGGGGCGGTATGTTCGGAACAGGAACGAGTCTTTGCGCGCCCTCGTAGGACCCCCGATACAGTCGGTGCATGCTGCGAGTCTCCCCAATCGTAAAGGCATCGCTGGATGCAGGGACAATATCGATATCTGCGTCGCACAAGCGCAAGTCCCTCATCGACAAAAGCCTGTCAGGCCGAGCGAGCGCAAAACGCGTGGCAGCCCTTCATGACCGGCATACTGTCCTGCGTGGCGCCGATGTTGGCGGCGTCTGGGCAGGCTTTGTGGCCGCCATCCCAAAATGCCGAGTATCGCACGATTTCGGCGAGAACCGATAGAGGGAGGGATCTGTGATTGAGCTTGGCGTCGATCCATGCCGCGCAGGATGCGTGGAAGGGGGCGCGTTTTTTTAGGGCTGGTGGGTTTGATGGGGGGAGATGTTAGCGTATTTCAGTCAAAGTGAACAGACGAGGGTGACCCACAGCGAAGGCTCTCGACAAGTGGCGCTGACTCCGTGTCTCGCGAGCCGTTGCTGCCTGGTGCCGCGCCGTCGTCGGCGACAATCTCGTTGCCGAGCATGAACCAATCGCCGCAAAGGCTCGGCATGGACGGCAGCTATTGCAGGAAACCGCAGCAGATCAGGTCGCGGCCTCGTTCTGACCATCGCCCGGAGAAGGACAGCCCTGAAGATGAGTGGCAGAAGGGAAAGCATCGTCAGTCTCGTGCGTAAGACGCTCTCCGCGTCCTGCAGCACTAACGACGTTTTCAAAGATCCCCCAACCCTTCCCGTTCCGTCGCCGTCTCACAAGGCACAAGCAAGCAAGCCAAGCCAAGCAGAACGAACGCACCGTACCTCTCGCGACGCGGTGGTAGTCAAGGCAAGTCGTCGACATGGACACACCGCACAGCTTGCAGTACATGCCCCCGCTCAGTTCCATTCAGAAACTTGACCTCCTCCTCCTCCTCCTCCTCCTTCCAATGGCCAAGGCAAAGGCAAGATCACCAAGGAGATGCAACTGCGCATTCCCACCGTTCGCTTCACACAGAGGACATCGCGGTTATACTTTGTTGCTGAAAACCCGGATCCGACCCACAGGGCACCAAGCAAAACAGTGCTGCCTCTCACCCTCCTTCAACCGCGGTCCGGTCTGTCGAGCTTCGGGTAAACGACCACGCCGTCATCAATGACCGGCCCTGTCAGATCAACGACATCAGCTTCACCCTCGAAGGACTGCACCTGCGCGGGCGCAAAGTTTCCCTCGTCGGCGTCGACGTGCACACCGGGCAAAGCCATAGATGTATGGTGCCTGATTATTCTTTCGTTTCAATTCCCACTGTCGTGAGATCGGAGTTTACCTTGCTGGACGTCACGGCGGACGGGTTCATGTCGCTGCTTACAGATGACGGGCAGACAAAGGACGACGTCAAAGTGCCGGGAGGGGGGTTGGGTCGGCGGATGCGGGCGGCTTTTGGAAGGGGCGTGGACTTGATGGTGACGGTGGTGACTGCGATGGATGAGGAGACTTGCATTGGCTTCAGAGAGAACAAGGGAGATTGATAACTTCTTCGTCACTCGGAATGACACCACCTTCGCGCTAAATGTCTACTGAACTCAATGTGATAAAGGTAACGAGCAAAAATTGTCCGAAATACCGCGCCGTAAATTTTGCGATCTCAGCCCCAGCCTCTTTCACAGCAGCCTGCAATGGCGACGCGTCGTTCTTCCTGAAGGTGCGGATAGAGACTGTACCGTTGCGGCCTTAAACACGTCGATGACCCCGTCGTTCTCAAGTGCGGAGCACTCCAAATACTGAGACGCGCCTATGCGTTGCGCCATTTGCAAGCCCTAAAGGTAAGGCCACCATTAGCGCAAAACAACGCGAAACGACAAACAAGGTGCCACAGTGACGAGCCCCGACAGAGTACTTCCTCGTACGTAACTGGCTGCGATCCGACTCTCGCTAGCTCCGCCACAATTTCCGGATCACCGCGCAGGTCCTTTCGGCACCCGACGAGGACGATCGGCGTGTGTGGGCAGTGATGCTGAAGTTCGGGAAGCCACTGGAATATTGTTTCGTTTTTGTTAATTGTTGCTGTTGGGATGACTGCGAGCTGTTCACCTCCGACTCAACGCTAGCTAGAGTCTGCGGATCTCCCACGGAGAAGCAAAGAATGAAAGCGTTTGTGCCGGGATAGGAAAGCGGTCGTAGGCACGGGTAGTCATGTGGGGTCGATGCATCCCAGAGGTACAAATGGGCCGATGTGTGCTCATCCACGTGGACTTGAACCTCACTGTTCTCGTACACTTTATAGTTTTGCGGGAAGGGAACAATTAATGGCTTGACGGGATATAACTGGCAGGAATTACCTGGCGGCCTGAAACGCTGCCAGAATCCCGAACGAAGGACCTATCAATATGCTCGTGAAAAAAGATTTCCAGCCGGCGTTCACCTCTGGGAAGTTCGCAGTAGCGAACACCATCATAAGCGTCGTCTTTCCCACTGGTGGGTAGCCACGGTCAGAATCATCGAGACACTGGGAGGAATCGCACGGCAACGCTCGTACCAGTGTGGTCACCGACGAGAACGACTTTGCGGGGGGTGGAGGCGGGAAATTGTCGCGCTTGCGATCTACCAGGAATCGGATCAGTTGAACGTTGAGTTTTGCGGGTGCCCGCGATCGCGGGTGGGCCTTCGAGAAAATAGGAACGTCGACTGTTGAGGAGGGAATGAGCATACCTTCGCATGCCCAATTCAGGATGAGATCGATGCTGATCTGTTTTTGAAGGAGGCGCAGTCACGGCAGATCGACCTTTTAATTGTCGTTATCGTCCTTTTGGCGGAGTGGTTAACATGGGGTCCTGCTAAGGCATTCCCCGGCGGATGCGAGCGGCTTTTTGGAAGGGCGTAGACTTGCTGGTGGCGATGGTGTTCGATGGATGAGGAGACTTTCGGCCACCAGGAGAACAATTGAGCCCCTCTATTGCTGGGAATTTAATGTAACAAAGCTTACGAGCAAAAACAATTCGAAAACCACAACGCATATCTTGCTCCCTTACAACCCCAAAGTCTTTCACCGCAGTCTGCAACGACGGCTCGTCGTTTATTTGATGATGAAGGCACGGACAGATACTGCAGCGCAGCGGCCTTGAACACATCGATAACCCCTTCGTTCTGATTTGCGGTGCCCTCGTAATACTGAGACGCACCAATTCCTTGCGCCATTCGGAAACCCTAAAATTGAAGCCGACCGTCAGTGCAAAACAATCCTCAAGGACGACAAGCTGCCGCGGGGGCGAGCTGCAAAGATAACGACAACAGCACCCCCTCGTACGTCACTGGGTGCCATCCGCGCATGACCCTCTCTCTTGCCTGACGAAATGCTGGTAGAGTCCACACAGCAACGCACCGGGCTGTGGACAAGGCGAATGAAAGCGCGAAAGCAGATGGTTGGTAGTTACTGCTCGTGGATAGCGGAGCAGGAGGAGGATGCGACAATTGGAACCCTGTTTCTTGGTTGTTTCGGAGGGGACTACAAAAATGCATGGGATAGGCGTCTGACTCGCCCCCCTCGAACGTTGGCGACGATGCCTTTAGCACCATCGCGCGGTTGCAGTGCACTGCGGCGTCATCAATTTGCTTAGTATCAACACGCCAACGTGGCGAACTCAAAATTGTTGTTTGTAAACCTATCCAATCGGATTATGGCTACGTTGTTGTCAAAGAGCTTCTAGAGACAGAGCCGCCCCTTGAAACAAGCCGTCCTCCCTCAGCTGCTTATTCACCCTGCAGCGCAGCCTCCCACTTACCCCACGCCCCCAAGCGTTGCACCGGTGCGGAAGCAGGCTTGAGCCAGCGGCAGCCTCAGTGCGTTGGGGCACAGGTCGATGAAGCAGGCGTTGGCACACACACAAAGGTCAGGCTGCCGTCTCAGTCTCTGGTTTGCCGCGTGGCGTATCCCCATTATTTCCCATGGAGGAGTCTTGCCTGACACTCTCGCCAGACAGCACCCTTTCACCCATCTCCCACAAGCAGTTCACCGCGAGGCCCACCTCACCACCGGCGCTGCACCAGGTCTAGCTCCCGAAGCCCCTCGCTCCGCCGCAGCAGCAGCAGGTTGCAAAGAAGCTGCAGACACCGCCCCCGCGCCCGCGGCGGCAACCGTTATGCGCCACCGCCGCAGAGCCGTCGTACCACGTCGCTTAATTGGCGGGGACCTTGAGGGCGATGAATGCAGACACGGTCGGTCGGTGGGTAGAGGGGACTGCAGGGGCAGTCGGAGGAGAGCAGAGTTCGGAGAGGAGAAGGAGAAACGTGAGCAGTTAGTGGCGGTCGTGTCTTCCTCAGAAATTTTTGTAAAATTTTTTTTGTCCTCTTCGTTTTTCTTCACATTTATTGAGGGAAGCCGGCAGCCAATCAACACCTGGTGTTGGGAAGTCTTTGAAACTTCCAAAGGCCTGGGAGGATATATCGTGAAGCAGCCGTCTGCGTTCAAGAGCTGTGGAGGCCCAGTCACAACTGCTGCTCCTGTATCTTGACTTCTTCATTCAAGCATTGTCCTGTTGGCGGAGTGGTTAACGCGGTGCCCTGCTAAGTCATTTCCCTATGGGAGCGCAGGTTCGAATCCTGTGCAGGACGCTGTGCGCTCTTCATCGTTGAGCACGTTCTCTCGAGCGATTTGCGATCGCCATCGTGAGCGCACCTGCGATCGAAAACGAATCAACCCAGGGCGACGACGCGGGAGAGCAGGGTCGCTCTCTGAATGAATCTTTTCCCGACGCAGCAGCACGCGGGCGGCTTGGCTCATCGCAGCAGGCAACTACGTCGCGCCGATAGGCCCAGATAGAATGACGCGACTCGCGGCTGCGGTGAGCAGGCGCAAGATTGAAGTCGTGGCTTGGCGGTTGCCAAACGACGGCGGGGCCGTCAACATCACCGCTCATTTCCTCCAGACGGCCACGGACGGCCTGCGTTTGGCCGGCGCGATCTCGCTGACCGGTTGGTGAGCTTAGGAGCGTCTGCGGCCTTTTCGTGGAAGCGGCGCTTTCCGGTTAGGTCGAAACCGTCGAAATGATTCTGAGCCACGGCCCACCTGAATGCATCTTCACCGGCGACTACAGTAGATTGGGCCAAAGTCATGGCTATCGCATTGTATTTGGACCCCGGGAATGAGGATTTATGTTTGGACGTTTTGTTCGAGCTGCAGCATTGTTGCGAGAATCTAGCGCAGTGGTTGAGTTGGGCAAAGGACCCACACACCGCGCTTGCTGATATGATTGGAATCTGAACGTGGTCTGGTTGATGGTGGAGGCTGGTCAAGGGCGAAAAATTGAGTATCTGCCTTGAGCGAGCAGACTGAGAATCATGAGCATTTAATACAAAAACCACCTTGTTGGGTGAACAATAAAGCGCCATTTTGCACCGCCGCTCGTGGCAATTCCAAAGCGTGTTAGACTTGAGGAGAAGCCGATTTATTCGATATCACAACCGCCCAGACAAAGGGGGGCAGCAGGAGGCATCACAAGCCGCCTCAAAAAATCTCAATCCACAAAACATGAAATTCAATCAATCCTTGTTCTCGATTTCGACGTTCTTCACTTGATCCCTCCGCCGTCAAACTTCTTCCTGTACCCGCCAAACCCGCCAAACTTGCCGTACCCACGTACCCGCCGTACCCGCCGTACCTACCGTACAGCCCGCCCCCGTACCCAAGCCCAGCAGCGTCGGCCTCGCTGTCGTCGTCGTGAGCGGCCGCCGCGGCCGTGTCCGTCGCTTTGCTTCTTGGCAACGGGCGGCTGGACGCCGAATTCTTTCTTCTTGGCCGAGGGCGGCTGGATTTCTTTCTTTGGCGACCGTCGGTTGGGTCTTGCCACCTGCGTCCTCGATGGTGTCCAAGTCACCGGCGGGGGCGAGGGGAGCGGCGAGGGCGTTGAGAGGAAGGTGTAGAGGCCGCGGCAGATTTGTTGACAGATATGTTCACCAAAAACAGCGCCCGCTGCACTTTGCGAATGAGCGGAACCCCGCTAGTGAAGGGTTGTGCAGTTGGTCGGCCTCTGTTTCGACGCTGTGCGCCTTACTGTGGTGGATCACGCCGCTTTGTGCAGCGGCCACTTCACTTCAGTGGTGGTGCCAGTGACGTCGTTGTGAGGTGTGAATTGCTTGTGGCTTGAAATCTTTAAATCTGCCAAAATTGTGGTGTGTGGCTTAGCAGCTGGAAATCATTTATTTGTAAGGTCCAGATGCGTTCGTCCGTACTCGGAAACAGAATTCCACATGTGCCAAATGGAGGGCTCAGGCTTTCCTAGTTTCCGCCTGTTGCCCAAACGTGGCCGACACTCGGAACTCGAGTTTCATTTATGGGAATTTTTCGGCCTCGTTTCCGTGGCGAAGCCAATAATTGACTGACAGTGACTGTCAACTCTCTGAGAACGAGAACAACCACAAAGAAAACCTCGCCTCATCACACGACCACCATGGACGAGGAGAAGCAGCCCATCATGTTGGCCCCGCCCTACCAGGACGACGCTCACGACGGGCTCCACACGCACAGGCACGGCGACCACTGCGGGTCCCCAGTCTTTGCCGAGCTAAAGCCCGATTCGCCTCGTACGCACTCCGTCTACGACTCCCGCAAGCTGCACCTTGTCTTCCTCGGCGTCGTGGCGGCCGCCTTCTTCGGCGGTGCGGTCGTCGTCTCGCGCGCGGCAGACAGGCTGTACAACGAGCTGCGAGCGTTCGAAGAAAGCGGTGGGCTCGGCGGTGGGCTCGGCGACCCGTTTTTGGGTGCCGTGCCGCCTTGGTTGGAGGCGCCCGATGAGGACTTTGACTCGTTCTTTGGCGAGGATTTCGAAGCCGAGGGGTCCTACCGCGGTGAGGTGGACGAAGAGGACGACGAAGAGGACGACGAAGACGACGAGGACGATGAAGACGACGGCGACGACGATGACGACGATGACGAAGGCGACTGCCCGCCGCCTAGAAAGCGACCAGGCCACTCGCACCGCCATCGAGGACGACACGGCCATCACCACCACGACCGTCACCCTCATCACCCGCACCACCACCCTAAACCACCGCGCCACCGCCCGCACCCTCGTCCAGTTCCTCCCGGCCCTCCGCCCCAACCGTCAGCCCACGACGACGGCGAAGAACAGCCCGGGTTCGCCCAATGAACGCAGAAGAACCCGAGAGGAAGTGGATTTTTGTTTGAAGTTTGGTGTGAGCGTGAAAGAAAACAAAGATGGGAAGGGCCGAAAGCGAAAGTGCGAAGAAACAGTATTTACTTTCTGCAACGCAAGCAACGAAGTAAATGTATCATTTCGCAGTATTTGCCGTCCAGCGTTTGATTCAAGGCTCCAATTTCCGTGCAAGTATTATACTTGGCACCAGTGAGCGAGTGAGAGAGAGAGTGAGTGAGTGAGTGAGTGAGTGTGTGTGTGCGTGTCTGTGTGTTGGTATTGGAGACGGAACGGGTCCTTTTCGAGACGAAGACCGAGAGACAGAGACAGAGACAGAGAGGCGGACGTGAACAAGACCGACAAAATTTTAGACTGATTTATAAATAAATATTCACTGCCAAGACTTTCGTGCCGACCATGAACCGCAACAACTTCGACGCCGCCGTCGCCCCCGTCGTCGAGAGCAGAAAGGATGAAGAAACCCGCTGCCCCAGCCGCCCCTTCGACCTCGTCGTCGCACTCGCTCCCTCGCACAACCCCATCAACCACCACTACAAGGACACACTCGCCGCAACCCAACAACCCTCGTCCGCCCTCGCAAGAACAACAGCCGCCGCCGTCGCCCTCGCTCTGCTCCTCGTGTGCGCCGCGTTCGCCGTATCCGACCAGCTCCGCGAGGCGCGGGCGAGTGCAGCCGCAGCAGCCGCCCGCGCGGCTGTCTTCCGACCGTACCTTGTGGTGCCGTTTGCCGGCGAGGACACAGTCGACCTGCCCGAATTGATCGACGCCCGGATAGATCGGAGTGCGGCCTTCCCCGGCTTGGTAGATCGGTTCGACCCGTTAGCCGCGGATCTGAGTGGCTCCTCCCCACACCCACCGCGGGTCTATGTCGATGCGTCACAACCGGATACGCCCCAGGGTCTGCCGGGTAGGGGACGCCGTCGCCGTCCTCCGTCGCGGCAGCGCTTCGGCGAACGGTTCATACCTGCTGGGAACGAAGAGGCTGTCGAGGGTCCCGGGCAACTCCTCCTGGGAGATGACGATGAGCGTAGCGGCATCATTTCAACGTAATCATATTGGAGAACAGCTTCAGCGACGTCAGAGTCCTCGGTGACGCAGGGTGCGAGCTGGTGCGTGGTGCTTTAATATCGAAAAATTCACATCCCGCTCGCAAAAGCCCATTACGAGAGTTGGCACCCGAAGCAACTTACATAATGAGAAAAGCAAGTGTTTCCGGCTTGGACTTGCCTTCTTTGCACAATGGAAAGTTTGATGGTCGTGCAAGTAGAGGCCGAAAATTGCGAATGAAGCGCCCGTCTGTCTTTCAAGGCGCAAACGCACCTCCAAACACACGTCCCTTTCACAACGGGTGGCAGCGCCACCGGTAGATCAGAGTATTGTACTTGGTTGCTGCTGGGCGAACTGTGGGTGTGCATCTTGTGTTTTGCGAATGCGAGGCGCGAGAAACAAACGGCGGATTGTGGGGTGAAGGGGGATCCAGAAGACATGCCTCTCACCGCCTCCAGAGCGATCTTTAACGACCAGGCTCTGGAGTGTGCAGTTCAGCCATAAAGCGTCTTTCACGATTTCTCCGCACTTTATCCGAAATGAGGAGCCAGTCAATTCCAGCTTGGCGGACCAAGAAATGCGGGGCTATCTTGGCGAGCCATCAAAGCACACAAAAGCGCTTTGGGGGGGGGGGGGGGGGGGGGCAGTAAGTAGCACCGACGAAAAATCTGGGCAGACTTACAAACATGGACGAGGAAGGCCCAACCTCCCCTTGCCCAGCTCTTTCGAATACGATGCGCTTGCAAGAATGTGCGCGTCAAACTCGAATGAACACGATTGGAGCGAATCGCTGGAGGAATTCGAGGTATGCGTACTGGGTCGGCCCAAGCGGCGCTGTTGCGCCCTTCCACTGCACGCACTTCGGCGCCCCCGTCTCCAGCGGCGACCGGAAGAACTCGAGACTGCCGCCACCTCCGCCTCATCCGCTTTTCTTTGACTACCACAGGACTCCTGCCAGTGGACGCATCCGAAATCCTGACAGTCTTATCATAACTTCCAGACACAACGAACTGCCCATCAGGACTGAATGCTTCTGAGTTTACACCACCACAGTGCCCTCCAAGCTTGTGCAGCTTCTGACCAGTTTTTGCGTCCCAAATTCTTACTGTCTGGTCCCAACCTCCAGACACAACAAGATTTCCATGAGGCGCTGCAGAAAAGACACCCCCAAAGTGTCCCAACAGCTTGTGCTGTTCCTGCCCAGTGGTTGCATTCCCTAACGGTTTTATCATTACTTACAGTCACAATCATCTGACCACTTGAACTAAAAGCAACGGAGTTGACACCACCAGAGTGCCCCACCAGCTTTGCAGCTCTTGGCCAGTGGTCATTCCAAATTCTGACTCTCTCATCCCGACTTCCAGTGACAACAAAAAGCCCATCTGGGCTAAATGCTGCGCAACAGACACTGAACCAGAGTGTCCCTCCAGCTTGTGCGGCTCCTGGCCAGTGGATGCGTTCCAAATCCTCACTGTTGTGTCACCACTTCCACAAACAACAAATTGCCCATCAGCGCTGAAAGCTGCATACATGACACTTGAAGAGTGTCCCTCAAGAAAATTCATACAAGGTGGCCAAGCTCTTGGCTGGCCCTTAACCGCTCTGGGTCATGAAACATTGGCTGGCACTTTCCCCACAAACGCTTTGTAAAAATCAGACTGGTTGGGCGAGAAGGGACCTGCTGTGAAATTAACTTGCAATGCTGATGCCTCATGCTCAGAGATGCCTTTCTGCACTTGTTCGGAAAAGCCGGAATCTCTCAGTGAAGTTCAGAGAATGGCAGATCACACATGTTGAACTTTAGGTTCTCATCCATTGCCTTTATGCACAGGCTTGCAAACTCTGAATGGCCAACTCTCAGCTCAATTTAAACAGCCCGCGTGCATCTGGTTTCACTTGTGAGGTAGTTCTTCGCAGACTTGTGGGAAATCCTAATCTTCTTTTTGGAGTCATCAAGCACAAGGATTGGTCAAGCATGCAGATGCATCTCTTCACATTTTCAGGGATCTCCATTCCAAACAGGGAAACAATTGCTGCTGCAGTCAGAGGTTCACAGCCTTCCAAAGAGACTGCAAATGGCTCTTCTTGGCAGACAGAAGTACTCCAGAGAATATTCTGTTGTACATTCCAACTAACTTGCTTCCCTCAGGAAGGTCTTTTGCTCAAGGGTGATCTTCGAAATCAGATTTCCTGATGAATGTGCATGCAGTCACAAGACAGACAAAGATTCCGGAGGACTTTAATACAGGGAGCTTGAAAATCACAGATGGCTCAGCATTACAGATCTGAGGAAATCCCTTGTGAAATTCTCTGCAGCAGTTGGCGCAATCTCCTCAACTGGAATCGTCTCAAAGGCCCTTGCAATGCCTTTTCAGGGCGTCCAGTCACCATTTCCAGAAAGCAGCCTGTTTGGCTCCTGAAACACAGACAGAATCTCTTGCCTCTTACTTAAGTATTTCGCGCACAACGGTCGACCAGCTTGGCGATTTTGATCGCGGTAACAGCAATATGTAGGGTATAACGGTATGTGCTGCTCTCATATACATTCAAATCTTCCCTTGACAATTCTAACACCGTCGACACCCCCGAAACGCGAACCTCAAATCATCTGAACGGTTCCTCCCAGCAAACCCATGTTCCCCCCCTCCCCACCCACCCGACCCAACTCACCCCGCCTCGAGAGACCTCAGGTGGAACACAGCGACACCGCGGACCCGCTGCCTGGTTGATCTGAATTGGAACTGGCGAAACCCAGTCAAGAGCGCCTGTGTCGTTTCGGACAGGTACACCTCGCCGGGTCGGGTGATTTCCTGGATCTTTTCGGCAGTTCCGACTGTTCGCAAGGAGTAAGAGAGATCATTTTGACAAGATGAGAGACAGGACGAACGAGTGCGTCAAGGAGTTAGAGGCGGCGCTTGAGATACGTTCTGATCGTTAAAGCAAAACTCCGAGAACGAGAGCGGCCGTCAAGGTCACACCACTTCCACCCCCGTCTTGAAAAAGCACTCACCAGTGTCGCCCATGAGATCGTACCGGAAGTTCGTGGTCCCGCCCATAATAGCGCCGTGGCACGGGCCAGAGTGCACGCCGATCCGCATCTGGATTCCCCTTTTGATTTTTGCGGCGACGAACGGCGACGGATTAAGCGAGTTACGCACAAACTGCTGCATCAGCGAAGCGACGAGGCACACTGAGGCCGCGCCGAGCGCGGACGGCGAGGCGGGCGGCGACGACGTTTCCCCTCCCAAGCTCTGGCTTTGAGCTGCGGGGTTGGAGCACGCAATGTACGCATCGCCTGGAGTTAGAAAGCAAAATGCGAAAAAGGCCGCGTTATGGATGAGCTATGAGTTTCAGGAGTATTTCTCACCAATGGTTGTAATCTTTTCGACTTCAAATTCGGCCGTCTTACCGGTACAGTCAGAGAAGTGCGGGGGTCACAAAAAAATACAAATGGAACTCTCCAACTCATACCAGTGTGTCAAAGTACGCAAAAAGCGTGTTCAGAACCAAGAACACGTCCATAGGCTCGACGGTCGATGACAGAGATGTAAATCTATTTCGCGTCACTGACAGCACAGAAAACGAATTCAGAGGCATACAAACCCCGCAATATCCATGTGCAAGACTGTGAGAACAGCGAACTCTTCGTACACGAGCAAGCTGGGGTCGTCCAGCAAATTCTCAATGACGCGAGCCGGGAGTATAGTTCTCAGGAGGAGGTTCGAGTTCTTCAGCTCGGCGCCAACAACGGAGGCCTGTCGAGTGAGCGTTTGGTCCAGCACGTAATCGAAGCGCGACATTGCTTCTTCGGCTGCGATGAGCACAATCCACGGTATCAGCGATGACTGCAGGAGGAAAGATATCGGCCACTCGAACGGTTTCCGGTAAAAGTAGAGGACGAGGCAGGTCACGACCGCCGAGTGCGACATGAGGAAGCGAGTTGCGAAGGAGAGCGCTCGCATCATGAATATGGACATTGCGAGGCAGTGGACCACCGAGACCGTCGATATGAGCCAGAACCGCGACACCCCGCTCCAGTCGAGCATGAGGTTGCCTCCAATGACGGTGCTGGTTGCGGCCGTCGTGTACGCCACGATCTGCGGCCACCGACGGCCGGTCGGTCTCACGAAGAGCGTCACGAATACGAGGGCGAGCTGGAGCGCAAACGCCGCGATACACAGGATACCCATGGCCACTCGCGTCTTGTTTACGAACGTAGGGGATGTCACGATCGTCCACGGGTCGACTCCGGCTCCATCGCTGGCGATAGCGGCCTGAACGTAAACGCCGCACGCCGCAAACAGTAGGAAGCCCAGTTCCAGCACCAGGCTCTGAAAGCAGAGCTTCCGCGTATTGAGCTGTGTAACTGGCTCCATTTCTCTTTGGTACGCTTCCTCCATGCTGCGGTCCCGGAATTGGAGCGTGGGGCCGACAAATTTGGAAAGCCACTCGGCAGAGTTGGAGAAGACGTCGAACCCGGACGAGAGGCCGTCGAGCGCTTTTCGAACCTCGATGAACTGACGCTCAAAGCTTTCGTGGGCCGGGGAGCTGTTGTTGGCGGGGTCCAACCGCGTGCTGCCGCTGCTGGCGAACGTCGACGTCTTGTCTTTCACCTTTGCTGTCAAGATGCGTGACTCCATAAATCGAAAGTAACGAGCTGCCGACGAATGCGCTGCAGCTACACGAGCGGCAACACGATCTCTGGAGAAGATGCCACCAAAAGCAGCGTCGTTGACGGCTTCCTCCTGCCCGAGCGGATTGGACGAAACCGAAGAGCGGCTCGGACGGGACGACTGCGAGACCACGGACAGCCGTCCAGCGCCGTTCTGATTAACTTTTCCGTCAGACGGGGCAACGAGCGAGCTTATTCTGCGTTGAAATTCGCGCCAAACGGGTACTTTCTCGGCAGATTCTGCGTTGCTGCATTGGCTGACACCGGTGGCAAGCGACAGGAGCGAGCCGTCGTCGATTGAGATCCGCTGGTCGAAAGAGTCTGTGCTCGCTGAGCCTGCCGCACCGAACGGACCGTGTTTCTTCAATGCCCTCTTCAAGACGGTGCGGGAGGTGTGCTTCGGTTCTGTTCGAGGTGGGTGCAGTTTTTCAAAGTCGCGCGGCAAAAGCCGGTCGATTACGTTGTGGAGCACCACGGTGCCTTTGCCCTTTAACAGTCGCGGGCCCATGGGGGCGCCACGGAAACCTGGTCGGGGAGGTCAGAGGTTTAGAGACAACCTTTGCGCCTCGTGTAACCCTTACTGGACGACAGCTTTTCCCAAGTGCGCTGCGCCACAACAACCTGCCCTGGCTGCGAATTCGAGAGCAATCGACTTGCAAGGTTTACGGTATCGCCGTAGATCTGTGTGTATGAAATCAGTCGAGATGCCTCGAAGATTAGTCGCCGTACCTCGAAACAAAAAGATCGCTTTCCCAGGATACCAGTTACGACCGAGCCTAGGAGAAAAAAGGGGGATCGTTGGATGTAGCTGCATTCGAACCGAAGAGCAAAATCAGGAGCGATTTGATTTAAAACTGATACCGTGGTGTATGCCAAACGCCCAGCTGAGTCGGACATTCGCGCCGCCGCAAACTTCCAGCAGCTCCGGGGGTAAATCTCCGCTCATCGATCGTTTAATCAACAGCGCCAGATCGACCATATTCTCGAGGTGTGAGCCCGTCGAGCTCAGAAACATGATCTTTGAGTGAATCGTCTGCCCTTCAGCGCCGTTAGAGAAAACAGAAGAAAAGGAAACGAAGACCAACACGTGGGGTGCCCCGACCTTGATCCTCTCGACGGCGGGAAACTGGAGCGCAAGGCGATCGACCTCGCGAAAGACGCGATTCAGAAAGGCGAGCGAGTCTCGCGGCGAACCGAGCTTTGGCGCGATGAGGGAGTCAAAGTCGGTGACGTCGACAAACATGACCGTTGCTGCGTTTTTTTTGGTTTTTTTTTTTGTTGGGCTGTTAGGCTTGAAACAGCTACGGCTTGGTGCGGGTGGGGGCAGAGGAGTGAGGCAAAGAACGGGCGGAAGGGATCGCGCTGCTTGGGTCGATCGACCCTTGTACGAACCAGAGGGCACCTCCTCCGAGATCAGGTCAAAGTCTTTTGGGTCGACCCCGCGAAGCCTTTCCACGACCGACTTTGGGAGCGTGAGGATCAGCAGGTCCTCTGATCTTTGGCGCTCCTCGGTTACTTCCGCAATCTGCCGTTGAACTACGATGGTTTTGAGGAAGCTTTGAACATTCGAGCGGGTGTTAGGGGCCGATGCTTTCCAGCAAAATAATGAAAAAAAACTAGTGAATGCAGCAAACTTTAACGTCGAGGGACCCACTTCTGGCGCCTCCGCGCGTCTCCGCTTCGCAGTTTTCCAAAGTTGTAGACTCCCTCGATGATGAACGGAAGCAGGTAGACGACCATGGCCGGCAGCGGATGCGAATTCAATCCAGCAATGACCCCGATCTTGATGAACGTTATCGGAAGCATGGACATCATTCGAATCAGCTGCCCGGTGGCCGTTCCAGAAACGCCAGAGGCGAGGCTCAGGAAGCTCATCGTGACGGCCGCGACGGGTCCTACGGCGTCGCCGAACGGCGTGAAGCAGAGGTTCATCGCGGGAGCGATGACGAGGATTGACGTCTGGAACGAGATGCCGGGTGGGAGAGAGGTTCATCATCAGTTTAGCGGCGACTCTCATTCTTGCAGATCGATCTTGGCGAAGAGGGATACGGGGGTTCAAAAAAGGCGCAAGAGAGGGCAGACCCACGTTCATGATCTCCACGAGCAGTCTCGTCGCCGGCGACGTAGTGTACAGCTTGACAAACACTGCGCCGTCCCACGGAATGGTTGTCGCCAGGGACACGAGACCCGCCGCGATCCCCGCAAACGTGCAAGCGTATGAAACAACCTGGAGGGTCGAGTCTTGGGCCATGTACGGCATGGTCAGGGAGGCGATGGTGATCAGCAGGGCCATCCAGGACAGCAGGCCCGTAGCGCAGAAGCGGAAGAAGATGATGCGACCGACGAGCAGCACTTCGCGCCGGTACATTTCCTCGAGGCGGCAAGAGCGGAACGAGCGAAACGGATTCAGGCGGCGACCGGTGGTGTTGGTGGTGGAGGTGGTAGTGGTAGTGGTGGTGGACGGGCCGAAAGCGTCGGCCAGATCGTTTTCGGTCTCCTCGCCAAAGTCGGGGGTAGTGGATGTAACGGTGGTCGCCTTGCGTAAAGGTACTTCGGGATCGCTCTCCGCGCTGGCAGAGGGATGGATGCGTGGCGCTCTGCTTCGCCTAATAGTCCTCCAAGGCTCGCGGAGGAGGAAAGGCGAGCTGCGATCGAACGGCGGGATGGGAGGTACCGCCGACAGAAAAACCCAGCCCTTCCACAGCAGCTTGAGGAGTTTGCGCTGCATAGTGCGAGAAGTTGGGGTGGTAGAGTTGGACTCGGATGGTTCAGGGTGGAAGCGGAGAGAAGGGGGAAGGGAAGCAGGCAGGCGAGTAGACGGCAGGCGATGCGGTCGTGCGGCGAGCCTGCGGCCTTGGTTGATTTGGAAGGAGGGCGCGAGTTGAAGGTTGCGTGCAGGTTTGCTGGAGAAGGAGGAACAACACAATTGTCACCGCTGCCCCGTGACAATCTGCCACGAAGACGGCCTGAGTCGCGTGAAAAAAGAAAAGAATCCCTCGTCAACAGATCAGCATTTGCGATATCAGAATTGCACGAAGACCGTCCAATGCAGTACATTTCACTTTCCTTGTATTTCACTTCAACAATGCTGCATTATCCAGATCCGCCTATGCTCGCAACAACCAAAACGTAACTTACCAATTTCCCCCTCTCCCTTCACGCATTCACCACAAACCCACCATTCGGGTGCAGCACCTGCCCCGTGTAGTACGACGAGCAATTGGATGCGAGGAACACGTAGCTGGGGCCGCACTCTGCGGGTTGGCCGACACGGCCGAGGGGCGGCACCTTGTCCTGCCACGAGTCCATGGCGTGTTCGGTGCGCGAGGCCGGCTGCAGCGGCGTGTAGATTGGCCCAGGGGCCACGGCGTTGACGCGGATGCCACGCGGGGCGAGGTTGAGCGCGAGGGAGCGCGTGAAGGCGACGATGGCGCCCTGGCGCGCGGGAGTGAAGAAGAGTCGGGTTAAGTCAAAAAAAATTCTCTGTTGTCCCCCCTCAACCAAATACCTTTGTCGCCGCATAATCCAACAACGTCGCGCTTCCCTTGTACGCGACGACGCTCGCCCAGTTGATGATACACGCGCCGGGGCGCATGTGCGGCAGGGCGGCCTTGCACAGCCAGAACATGGCGTAGACGTTTGTGGCAAAGGTCTCCACCATCTGGTCGGTGGCGATGTCGGCGATGTCGGCGCAGACGTACTGCTTGGCGGCGTTGTTGACGAGGATGTCGAGGCGGCCGAACCGCTCGAGCGTGCGGGAGACGATCGAGGCGCAAGCGCGCTCGCTGGTGATGTCGGTGGGCTGGAAAGTAGGAAAGGCGGAGTGGGGAGTTGCTAAGAGTTCCTACAGGACGAGGGGGGTTGGGCGGGGAAAGAAGAAGAAGGGACTTGGACGGGAATGAGGCGTTACCAGCAGCAAGCACTTGCGCCCGGCGCTCTCGATCAGCTCCTTGCACTCTCTGGCGTCGCGCTCCTCCTTTTCCGTGTAGACGACAACGACGTCGGCGCCCTCGCGGGCGAAGCAGACGGCGGCGGAGCGGCCGATGCCTGAGTCGCCCCCGGTGATGATGGCGACCTTGTTGAGGAGGCGGTCGGCGCCACGGTACTCTTCGAGGACGGGGCCGGGTGCGTCGTTGCCGCCGTTGCCGTCAGATTCGGCGGCGGCGGCGGCGGCAGCGGGCGGTGTGGTGGAGGGGGTGGTGTCGTCGTCCGGGGAGGGAGGGCTAACGGGGTGGGACTGGAGCGTTGTGTCAACGGGGAGCGGCGACATGACGTGTTGCAGGCCCGGCTGGACGGAGTCGACTTGCGTCTGGCCGGGGATCTGACCGGCTAACGGGTACCTGGTGGCCGAGCGCGACGTGTCCTGGGTGGCCATGGTTGCTGATCTTTCTTGCTATTTTGCGTTAAGGATGGGGCTTCTGTTACTTTCCGCTTCTTCTGGGGGGCGGGGGCCAACAAGGCGGTAGTCGCTGCGATGGTGCTGAGATGATTGGGCGCGGTGAATGAACGCATCAAGCAATTTATATCCATCTCACATTCTTCGCTGGGAGACGTTTTATATTTACAGGTGCTTGACGTCAGACTGAGCGTGGCGAGCAACAAGGGAGGGGGACCCTCGCCACTCCCGGTCCCGACCCGACCTCTGTTGCTCCGATGCGCCAGCCTCACTCAGACTCTCCGATCCGATCCGATCCGGTCGGGTAGAGGCGGCTCCATCCTTTCTTTCTCTTGCTGTTTTCGTTCTTGTTATCGGAGTAAAAGTGGAGCAAGTCGGACAGCGTCCCCATCGACAAGACAATAGGCCCGCCCAGCCCGAGGATATCCAGACCCAGCGCGTCGAGCTCGATAATCTGGAGGGGGCGAGAGGTATTGGGCGGGGTGTTTGGTGTTGGGGGTTTTTCGGAGGTATGTGTCAATTGGCTATGTGTAACTACTGACTCTCCTCAATAATCTGAGGACAACAAAACGCCGCAACGTAAACTGCCTCGCACAATCCCTCGACCGAATCGTCAAACCTTCACGTGTCGAACCGCAACAGTTTCATGTGGCGACGGCCGGTTCTTGCTTCACGCGATGCGACGGTGGCAGCAGAACATCGTTGACTGGCGGAGAAAATGCGGGGGAAGCAGCGTCCTCGGCGACGCTGGACGGTTCCTGCTTTGGCTGTAGCCGGTGTCCCGAGAAACGGGGGTTGCCGCGACCGCGGCGACCGCGAAGCCCCTGCTTTCGTGCGCCTCGCGCGCGACTGCACAAAGTCCTTGTCGCTGTCGTTTTCGTCGTCGTCGCTGTCATCGTCGTCGTGGTAGTCGTCGTGCTCGAATTTGTAAACGTGCGCGGACGTGTGAGGCGGACGCGTAGCGCGTAGACGCACGGCGGGTGCCGGCGCGAGAAGAAATTGGGCTCGCATCGTCGACATCCCCGTCCTTTTTCAAAAAGTGGGGGTGCTTCGTGCTGTCGCCACCGCCGTCGCGAATTGTCCTCCTCATGCTCGACGACATCGTCGCGATCTAGTGTCAAAATCGAGCTCGCCTTTGCCGTCGTCGTCGTCGCCGCGCTTACATCGTCCATGCGGCCGTCCATTCTGTCGCTTCACCACGCGTCGGCCCGTACGCGCCCATTTCTCCTCCGCAGCCATGAACGCCGTTCTCGCTCTTCACGCAGACCTCGCGCTTGACCACGGCGGCGGATTTGCTCCGAGTCGCGCTGGTGGCTGTGGTGGCGCTGTGGTCTGTGGGTGTGGTCGTCCTCGTCTTTCGTCGCCGTGAATCGTTGCTGCTGCTTCCGTTCGCTGTAGTCGTCGTCGTCGTCGTCGAAATCGTCATCATCGCTTAGAAACTCGCCGCCGGTGAGGTCAACGAAGAGCACGGAAATTGGTTGTGTTCCGTTGAGGGGGGCGGCAAGTCGAAGTGCGTCTGGTCTGAGAGTGTGTGTGTTTGTCTGGACGCGCAGACAAAAGGCGCAAGCGAGATAACAACTATGCATACACTAGTCTACACATTAGTATGTAGATACATGAGGGTTCTGGAACGCTTTCGTGCTTGAAGCTGTGCGACCAAACACGCTGCTCAGCTCAATCAGGTTTACTTCACAGATTTGCATCGCCCCATGAAGGTGACCAAAGAAAACATCTATTCAAAAAAGAGTCCATCAACAAGAAGTACTTCCCCCACTGGCTATTGATCACATCTTGTTGTCCCGACAGCGTAGTCAACCAAATCTTCCTGATCAACTTCTCGCTGCGCACGTCTTGGCCCTTCAGTGCTTTGATGGCTGTTGGGCAGTCCCAAGCAGCAAATCGATTAGCACGATCCCAAAGGTTCTCGATGGGGTTCCAATCCGAACTTTGCACCTTGCGGTGGCCAGCTCATGGCAACAGAACCCTTTACCTTCCCAGCTTCTTCCTTTCCTTGCTGTGTGTTGCTGTGTGTGTGGGCCATTTGTCATGCTCATAAACAATATCGTACTGAACAAAAGTCAACAATAAACTCAATGAAGACATGAAACTCGCCCCATTTAGGATATCCAAATTATGTGAGCTATTCAATTATAATAGTCATTACTAGCCAAAATGGCGCCGGGTAGACAAGCGGTCTTTTCTGCGACAAGCAACTGAAAAACGCCGGCACCGTAAAAGGGCTTTGGCAAATTTTGTTCTTGTGGAAAACTGTTGGGGTCCAACATGAGTCTAAGGCTGCGCACCGCCAACGCGGTTGGCGGACATCCGCACGCTCTGCTCCGCGCGTGGCGGAGGGAAAAATTCATGTCCGCATTTACGGATGCGGATTCCCGATTTTTTGATGTATCCGCACAAAAACGGTGGTCTGCAATTCTCCGCGGCCCGCGGGTGGGCGTTTTTGGGGGTAACCGCAAAGGCCGTTGCGGAGCAGTTTTTAAATTAAATGTCCGCTCCGAGTCCGCGGTGCGCAGCCTTACATGAATGACTCGATTTGATTCGATCTTTTGAACACAAACCGGCGAATTTGTGAGGCTTCTCGGACGTTTGGTTCGATGGTTTTTAGGGAAAAGTCGCTTGAATGACGCAAAACCGAACTGTTATTTGACCTTCTATTCATTAAATAAAAAAATCACCTGAATTGGACCCAAATGCTTGACCAATGCATGCGATTTCGACTTCAATTCAAGCATACAAATTGAGTCCAACATCCTCCTTCTGATTCAATTTCTTTGTTAGACCCCCAGAAAACTAGTTCAGATTGCGCAAAGCTTAATTTGTTTGTAACGTCACGAGGAGTTTTGCCCCTGATTCTTCGCTGAGCCCCTTGCAGACCGTAGTAGAAAGCGCACACTCTTTCCTCCAGACTGCTGGCGTCATGATTAACCAGCAATGATCGAAAACAAACACTCTCCTACTTCGAACGCATACCCGAACACACACACTCCCCAAAATTTGCGGGAGGTTGACATCTCCTCTTTTTGTTTTTTGGATCTGTAGGTCAGTTGGAAGTTCTGTGTTGCGTTTTTTGTACATCCAGTGGTAGCCAAAAACGTCTTGAAGGACTGATCACCCTCTTCATACGACACCTTTTTGTGCCTTCTACTACCCGACACCAGTGAAACAGGGTCCAAGCGTGGGGACTGCAGAGTTTTTAGTGCAAATAGGCGCTGGTCATTTCAAATAATAAAACACAATTGCAGCCACGCAACCTCTGTCTTGCAGAGAAGCAGCAGCACAAAGAGTGATTGGGTTTCTTCGACATGACGTCACACAGGGTTAACTTTGTTACGGAAAAGTCAAGTCCCCCCAACAAGGGGAAAAAATACGGAGAGAGACGATAGACACGACAGAACCAGAAAAAAAGAAAAGAAAAAATTCAATCAAAATCAGGCAACTAAAAAAAAAAAAAAAAAAAAAAAAAAAAAAAAGGAAATTCCAACCCACGTAACAAAAAATCCCACCTTCTCATCGTAAATGCCCCCCCTCCCCTTGGTCCACTCACTCACTCCACTCACTCCACTCACTCCACTCACTCGACTCGCTGCTACCGCTCCAGCGCCGCCACCACCGGGAACGCCACAAACACAGACACCCCCGCCCCAAGGGCCACCAGCGTGTTGGTGCTGCTCCTGCTGCTGCTGCCGCCCCCGCCAGCTCCTGCGCCTGCATCGTCGCCGCCGCCGCCGCCGCCGTCGACGAGCAAGCGGCGGTCGCCGCGGAACTCGGGCGCCAGCCAGAACCGCACGGCCGCGTGGTCCGCGCACAGCCAGCTGCCCTGCTGGATCTGCACGCGCGGCGGCTCGCCCCGCGCGCCGCCTCCTCCTCCCGTCCCGCCGCCAGCCGAGGCCGCCAGCGGCACTGCCGCCGCCGCCGCCGCCGCCGACAGCGACAGCAAGCTGCTTGTTCGTGCACCGCCGCGACGGGGACCGCCACCGCCGCCGCCGCCGCCGTCCGGTCGCCACACGAGCTCGGTGCCGCCCTTGTCCACGGATCGCACGGAGCGCCCGTCGCGGCTGAACGCCGCCGCCACCACGTCGTCCGTGTGCGCAGCAAGCCGGTGCGTCTCGGCCGCCTGCTGCAGCGTCACGTGCTTCTGCTCGCCGCCAACCCCAACCACCGGCTCCCCGCCGCCACCATCCTCCGCCGCCGCCGCCGCCGCCGCCGTAGCAGCACCAAGGTCCCACACGCGCACGGTCTTGTCCTCGGACGCCGACACGACGCGGCGGCCGTCGGGGCTAAACGCGACCGCGGTGACGGTGTACGCGTGGCCGCGGAGCACGAAGCCGAGCCTGGCTGCGGCAACGTCCCAGACGCCGACGGAGCCGTCGTACTGCCCCGTGACGACCCTGGCGCCGTCGGGGCTGAACGCGGCGGAGCGGTAGTACTTGCGCCCGCGGGCCTCGAGCCGCTGGACCTCTGCGGCGGTCTCGACGTCCCAGACGCGCAGGACGGCGCCGTCGCCGCAGGACAGCACGCGGGCGGAGTCGCGGGAGAAGGCGGCGGCGCGGATCGGGTGGCCGTGCCCGACGAGGGTGCGCAGGACGGCGCCGGACGCCGCGTCAAAGACGCGCACGGTGCGGTCGTCGCCGCCCGTGACCAGCAGCCGCGCGTCGGCGCTGAACTCGACAGAGTTGACCCACCCGCGGTGCGTGTCGGCCGGTCGCGCGCGTTCGCCGCCCGTCGACGCGTTCCAGATCACCACCGCGCCGTCGGCGCTGCCCGACGCCACGCTGCGCCCGTCCGCGCTCGCCGCCACCGCGAGCACCCGCGTCGCGTGGCCCCGCTGCGCCGCCGCGCGCTCCGCGGCCCGCTCGACCGCCGCCGCCGCGCCGGGCCACGCCGCCCGCGCCGCGGCGGAACTCGCCATGCCCCCGCCGCCCCCGGTCGCCCCCGCCGCGCCGCCGGCGTCCCAGATGCGGATTGTGCGGTCGGCGCTGCCGGACGCGACGAACCGGCCGTTGGGGCTGACGGCGACGGAGCGCACCTGCGCCGTGTGGCCGGCCAGCCGGCGCAGCTCGGTGCCGTTGGCCGCGCTGCGGATGCGGACCGTCTTGTCAAAGCTGCCGGCGACGACGTACTGGCCGTCGGGGCTGAACGCGGCGGACAGCACCGCGTAGTGGATCTCGAGGCGGTGCATCCGGGCTTCGCCGCCGCCGCCGCCGCCTCCGACGCCGACGACGCCCCCGTCTCCACCGTCGCTGCTACCACCACTGCCGCCGCCTCCGCTACCGAAGCTGCCGCCGCCAGAAATCAGCTCCCACATGCCGAGCGACCCGTCGTCCGAGCCCGACAGCAACACCTCGCGGTCCGGGCTGAACCCGACGGCGTTGACGCTGCCGGCGTGGCCGTCGAGGGCGGCCAGCAGATCTCCTGTGGCGGCGACCCAGACGCGGACGGTCTTGTCCTCGCCGCCGGAGGCGATCAGGGCGGCGTCGGGGCTGACGGCGACGGCGAGCACCTCGTCGGTGTGGCCGAGCAATGTGCGGACGACGCTGCGGGTGGCGAGGTCCCAGATTTTGACCGACTTGTCGGCGCTGGCCGACACGACGCGGGCGGCCCGGTCTGGGGTGAAGGCGACGGCCCACACAGGGCCGTCGTGGCCCTCGAGGGTGAGGAGCTCGGCGCCGAGCGCGGTGCTCCAGACGCGCACGGTGCAGTCCTGCGAGCCCGAGGCGACTAGCTCAAAGTTGGCGCTGCAGGCCACGGACGTGACCGCCAGGGTGTGTTTCTGGAGTTTGTGGAGCTCCTGGCCCGTGCGCGCGTCCCAGATCCTCACGGTGCGGTCGCGCGACGCCGAGACGATCTGCTGGCCGTCGGGGCTGAACACCACGCAGTTGACTTCGTCCGTGTGGCCTTCCAGCACGTTGATGCAGCCGGGCCACGTCGTCCAGCCGCCCTTGAGCACGCGCGGGACGGGCACGTCGGCGGGGAGGCTTTTCGCGTAGAGTCGATAGAACCCCGACGTGGTTGGGGAGAACGGGACGGCGGTGAAGTAGACCTGGAGTGCCGATTCCTGCAGCGGTATCAGAAACTTTTGGATCACGCGGACCACGTCCTGGAGGAGCACGTGCAAGTAGACCGAGCCGCGGTCGATCAGGATTTCAAAGTCGGAGGTCGCGTTTTGCAGTGCGCTCATGGCCGGCATTGCGAGGGGGAGGATCTGGAGGAGGCTCATCGCCTCGAGGAGGTGGTGCAACTTGGTGGAGAAGAGCGTGTGGAGCTGGCGCTCGAGCGCGGTCATCAGCGAAGATCGGCTGCCTGATGGCCGGGGCGTGGACCGCGACGACGATGCGCTCAGGGCCGATGCGCTCGCCCTCGTCATTGCAAATGAGGGGCTTTTGCTGCGTGCTGGATCTTTCTTCTTGCGGTTGAACATGGCGGTCAGCCAGTACTTTGGCGGCTTGTAGGGCAGCTCCTCCGACGATGTGGGGGGGCTTCCGTCGCTTGGAGGCGAGGCGGGCAAGGTGGGCGAGGCCGGGTTGCGGACCAATCCGAACCAAGTCCATTGGGGCTGGTCCGCTATGTACAGCTCCGCCGAAGTTCCGCTTGCCGCGTCTTGGCAGTGCTCCCAAAAGTGCTGGACGGCGTAGCGCACGTGCTCGCTGATGCGCCTGCGCACAAAGTTTTTAAAGTCGGGGACCTCGTCGTGGGCGGCCTTGTACGGCAGGTTGCACATGTTGAACGTAAGGTTCTCGCAGAGCGCCATCACGCACCAGCGTGCGATGTCGCCGTGCGCTTTGAAGATGTCGACCTGGAGCCTCGAGTCGGCGTAGCGAGTCGGGTCCACCAGGTAGTCCTTGACCGACTTGTGGAAGAGGCGCAGCTTGTTGGTGCCGTTGTCGAGCACGAGAATCGGTTCCAGCATGCGGATCGCCCGCATCACGTCGTCGGGGTTGTCTTCTGCCAGCAAGGCGACCATGCCCGAGGCGGTGAGCGGCTTTTTCAGCAGGGCGATGGTGAACAACACGTGCACCAGCGTTTCTTTCGGCCCGTCCGAGTCAAACAGCTGTCCGAATACTCTTGCGTACATGAGATCCATGCTGCCGAGGAGGTCCGAGGGAAGGTTTCGGATTTCGGCCATTGTGATGCTTGCTTCTCTTTCGAGCAGCTTGCACGCGGCGATCAGCCAGACAAAGATGCCCCCGGACTTGCTGACAAGCAGCTTGGCGCCGTTGATGACCAGGTCGGCGTTGGCTCCGTGCGCCTCGAGGAACTTTTGCGCAAATACGATCTGGTCCGCGTGGTTCTGCTTCTGGTTGGGCTCGATTTTTATGGTAGACAGCTCCTCGAGGGCGCGCTTGATGTCGTCTTCCGGGCGGGCAGTCACGAGCAGCTTCACCTGCGCCGGCAGGCTGTTGTCCAGCTGCTTGAAGATTTGCAGAATCTCGTTCCGCTGATGAAGCGTCTCGCACTCGTCGAGGGCGTCGACGACCAGAACGACGGGCCTCTGCAGCTTGTTCGCATCGGAAATGTACTTCAAAGGGCTCGCGATGAGCGTGGAGAACAGTTCTGGGAGGGGACGAGACAGGACGTCGGGCGTGTTTTTGTACACGGCAAGGAGGACGTTTCCGTAGTGAACGCTAAACTGCGCCAACCCGAATGCCAACGTTACAATCAGGTTTCTCGCGCTGCTGCGGCGCTCGTCGTCGTGCTTGCAGAAAAACTGGCCGCCCAACAGGCTGAGCGCCTGGAGCTCGTTGGCAATGACGGCAGCCATGACCGATTTGCCCACCCCGGCTGCACCACATAGCCACATGACGCGATGAGAGTATGACGTGCCAGGTCTGCTCGTGGACTTTGCCGTCCCCACAGTCGGCAGCGTCGGTCCCTGCTGAACGGATTCCCCAAATGCTGCCGTGGACGGCGGTGAGAGAAACTCCAGCACCTTATCCACCAGCCATTGTCTCGTTCCAGGCAAAAACTCTTTCAGTAGACGATCGCGCTCAATGTCCATTTCCGCCGAAAGCGGTTTGAGCCAGTCTTCGAGGCTGTCGATGCTCTGGCGGGGTAGTGATATATCTCGAGCTGGAGTTTCGTTTTCTTGTTCGATTTTGCGCTTGTTCCACACTTCTCTGGCTCGAGTGACGATTCTGGATGGATTTCAATTGTTAAAAAACGATCGGGCAACAATACAGACGGCTCACCGATCCACATCATTCTTCGGATCCACCACCGCGCCCTGCAGCGCCAAAACCTTTGCGACCGTGTGCCGAACGGTCTGGCGGCGCGGGCTCATTTTGTGAATGTGAAACCTGTCGGGGAAGTCGCTCGCGTCGAACTTGTTGAACAGGATAATGGCGGGGCGGTTCGTGCCATTGAACGGCACTTTGGCGCGCTCGGACAGAAAAACGGGCAACACGTCGCAGCCGTGCTCTTCTTTCATTTGGAGGGCGAGCTCCCACTAGTTTTTCATTTTGTTTTTTGTATTTGTGGTTGAGTATAAGGGAAAAATAATTAAGGGGAGGGTGCAGGCTTACTACGATTCCCCAGTCGAGGCGTGGGAGTGTGGATCATACGCCACAAAAGAAAAAAAAAGAAAAAAAAAGGCAGAGTAAGGCGACGGTGGGATTTACCTCGAGCAGGACATTATCCGGGGTCTCATCGGCCTTCCGCATGTGCTCCATCGCTTTCTCGGAGCACAGCAGGATGTGCACGCCGGAATGATACAGCGCCGACATAAAGTTTTGCTCCCAGTCCTCGCCGGCGGCAAGGCAAAACGCGTCGAGAAACGGGTGGAGGCCGTCGTACTTCGACTCTTGCGGGTGGATGCCGCCGAGGTAGAAGGCGCGCTCGTTGTTCAGGATCTTGTCCATTTGCCAAAAAAGCTCCCTCGCGACTTGGCTCTCGGTGGACTGGCGGTAGCTTAAAGGTTGACGAGGAAAATAGAAAGCGGTTCCGGTTTTGTTGGAGATTTTTTGTTAGTGTGCGGGTTGATTTCACGGTATTTGGAGGGACTAGGGAGCACCTGATGAAAAAGGGGTGCCTTTGGACTAGAAACTTGCATTTCCAGTTGTGCATGATGTGGTCCGTCCACTTCTCTTTGAGGGCGAGAACAGGAAAGTCAGGAGTGGTTCGCTGAGGTGAATTCCAACGAGCCGAGCCAAGCTCACCAGTGGGCAGCGGTATCGCTACAGGGTTCTGGCTTTGGTTTGGCGCTGTAGGAGTCTGCACAGGGGCTCCGGTAGGCGGATCGGGCGGGCGAGGCGAGTGGCTGCTTTCTAGAGTGATCACCTTTTTCAGAGGCGAACACAAAAAGAGGTTGCCGCAATCAAAGTTAAAAGCAAGGTGGGGGGATGCACAGAGTCGTCACAATGTCGGTGTTTACCTCCCACTGATAATTCTGCGACAGGACACCGACAATATCGTCGTCGCTTCCGAGGATGCAGACCTCGCCATTTGCCGGGTCCGTGTACTCGAGCTCGACGGGTTCGGATATGCGCCATGCGGACGCGACCTTTTGAAGCAGGCTATCGTAGCCGGCGGCAGGCACGACCCTGATGTTTCGGTACCTGTCCTTGAATTTGCAGCGAATGAGAATGTCGTTGCTAGAATTAAGTTGGTTTTGAGACGAGGGTTGCGAGAGAAGCCGTTGCGGCTGATGCTGCTGCTGCTGCCGGCTCATGGTCTTCGCGTTGTGTCGGTTTTATTATTTTTCGTTGCGTGTTTTGGGTGTTGATCCGTTTAGGTAGACGGGCCGCTGATTAGACGTGGTTCGTTTCTTTTTGGGTGGAGAAGAGGAACGTTAGTGTTGGAAGAGGCACAAGGCAACGGGGTTAGCTGATGGGGAATGCGGGCACGGGTGGTCAGTACTTAGCGAGTTGAGGAAGGGGCTGGAAAGACACCCGTGTGGTAGTTGGCCGACTGGGTGGTGCCACGCTATGCTCCCTCTCACCCGACGCAGGTCGTTCAGTTGCTGGTTCGTTCGTTCGTTCGTTCGTTTAATGGCCGACCCGATCGGATCGATCGAACGCGACGGGAAATGCAAAGATCACGCTGAACTCACGAAACCGCCTCCCTGCCTCCGCCGCCGCCGCCGCCGCCGTCGTCGTCCTCCTCTTCGTCTCGACCCAAGCCCTCCCCACTCCAGCCACCTCTGCGCCCCCACCCCCCCAGGACCCTCCACACCTCCTGTACACGTTTCCCTCCCCTCCTGCTTGATGCAACCGCGTCGCTGCTGCTACGTGCGCTGCGTGCGCGCTGCGTACTGCGTGCTGCCGCAAGTCCGCTTAGTGCTGCTTGCTTCTTTGCGGCTGCAATGGATGTGTGTGTTGGGGGCCGACACCGGATGAATCGTGAGAGTACTGATACGAGAACGACGGGGAGGGGCGAATACGTGAAAAAGTAGAAGGGGGCGAGTGTGGGTAAGAAGCGAAGTAGGATACGACTCGGGGTAGAATGCGCTCGATCGATCCAGTAGATCAGGTTCGATCGAAAGATATGTAAAACGTGTCCGTTCTTCTTTCGCTTGTTCTTCTTCGCCCTTCGTTTCTGCGCCACCGACGGCACAGAGCCGACTATTTCTTTTTTTTTGTTTGTTTTTGGCGCTCAGCGTCATGCGGCGCTTCCGTCCGACCTTTCTGTCTGTCTCTCCCGCTCTGTCTCTGTCTGGTTTTTGCGGTTTTTGGCCAGACGAGACGAGGGCCAAGTTCGGAAAAATTGGGAGAGATGAATATGCCAGGGGAAAAAAAAAGGTGGAAAAATGGAAAGGAAATGACGCAAACAACACTATTCAGGATTCAAGAAGAGTGGCCCAAGGGCGGGAAAAAAAAAATAAAAAATAAAAATAAAAACAGAGAGAGAGAGCCACAGTGTATTTTATACAGAACGAAAAGGGGAGAGACTTCAACACACATCCCCCCTCTCGCAACATTGCAAATAAAATGACATTATTGACCTGGTCACCCCAGTCAAAAGGGGGACTGGGTAAGAGCATACCCACCAGCCAGGGCAAACCCTAAATTTGCCCCCAAATGGCAGCCAGTGCCATTCTGGCAAATGGCGTGGCAAATTTGGACAGAGGCCAAACGAGGGCAAATCCGTCCCTGCATAGACAGGTTTATTCGCTGGGGTATTCTTTTCTTTTCTTAAACTGACTAGTCTTCGCTCTTTTGCGTCGTTCACAGTTCCACTGCCTCTTGTTCACCCTTGTCGCCACATCCAATACACCATCAAAATGCCCACAAAAAACGTCAATGCAGGCCAACACGCCCACCACAAGAGGCTTCGTTCAGAAGAGTCGTACTCCACACACTCACAGTCCTTGACAGGAAGCATCTCAACACGCCCCAAGCACATTGCGGTTGTTGGGTGGAACTGACCAGTGAGCAGAAAGAGGCACAAGACAGACCCAAGCCTATTTTGACTGTTGGTTATCATTCTACACTGTCAGGAACATGGCAGGACAGGACAAGGCAGACAAGGAACTGTGAGGAGTGATGATTGTATTGGAAACAATAATTCACTTGAGGGATGGGACAGGTCCCCCCATCCCCCTTTTATACCTTTGGAGAGTCTTCCTTGTCAAGACTCAAAGAAAGTTCCAGAAAGAGCAATTAGTAATACAATGATACCAATGATACCAATGACAACAAGACAAGTCAGGAAAGCAAAGAAGGTTCTAGAATGTTCCACAAGGCTCCATGAAGGAATGTTCTTGAAGGTTTCAGAGGTTTCCGGAGGGGGATTCATAACATACACAATGCCCATGGCGAGAGCAAGACACTGCCAATGCAGACCCAGGCACTGGCTTGCACTGTTGACAAATACTCCGAGTATTAAGTGGAACAGAAACCTGGCGTTAACAGCTTTCCTCCTCCTCTGCTCAAGCAGATAATATAGAAGAGGTTTTCACCCTGTGCTGGTTACACTCACCTGTTATGGTGTGCATATCATGATGTCAGGAACAGGGCAGGACAGGACAAGGCAGACAAGGAACTGAGAGGAGTGATGATTGTATTGGAAACAATAATTCACTTGAGGGATGGGACAGGTCCCCCATCCCCCTTTTATACCTTTTGAGAGTGTTCCTTGTCAAGACTCCAAGAAAGTTCCAGAAAGAGCAATTAGTAATACAATGATACCAATGATACCAATGACAACAAGACAAGTCAGGAAAGCAAAGAAGGTTCCAGAAGGTTCCACAAGGTTCCATGAAGGAATGTTCTAGAAGGTTCCAGAAGGTTCCAGAAGGTTCCATGAAGGAATGTTCTAGAAGGTTCCAGAGGTTTCCAGAGGGTGATTCATAACAATCATTATGTATCAATTATTCATAACAGTTTTTTTCTCTTTCTCTGCAAGTTGAGGAGAAGGACCACCCACAAACACATCACCACTTCATTCACCCCTTCCGCTCCCTCACTCAGAGTTGACGGTTTAGAGTATGTATAATTTGCAATTGGACTCCTCCCAAGAGGCCCTGTCTGTGTCATGCGGTGAACAACATGTAGCGAAAAAAGGCCTGTTTTTGCACCAAACTGTTTGGTTAGTATCAAAGAGGCGCTGAACGGATCTGTTTTGTTCCTTCTATCTCAAGGAGAGATTCAGTACAACCGGAAGCTCAGTGTTTGGGGTACAAACAAACTGCAGACAACCCGTCGAGGTGAAATGTCGTACAGCACCGCCTTTCCCATCCATGGAAGGCTATCACTGAAAAGAATATCCAGCCAAATGTGCAATGAGTGCACCCAAGCAGTTACTGTCAGGCGTTTCTTTGCACTTTGCTACCTTTAGTGCAAGTTTTCCCCACCAATTGCTGGGGTTTTAGACAAAAGCGAAATAAAATAAAAATATTAATAAAATCACAAAAGAATAGCTGATTCAAACACTTCCGGTTCATCCAATTGCAAATGGGACAGAACAAAATGAACTGTTCATATATTTAGTAGAGCGATATGCCGTTGGCGCCAAAGCAGAGACACACAGTGCTTTTGCCGAATGGTCTTCTCCCTCCGTTAGCTCGACCATCCTCATCGCCCAGATCCAAAATTTGGTCGGTGGGGGCAGCGAACCAATGAGCTTTTTAGTATGAATAATAAACCAATGCGGGAAACCTGTGGACGCGGTTGCGGATTCTTTTTTTGCACGTGGCGGGAGCGGCCACGCGGAACAGATCAACTGAATTTTCGCAACGTTGCGGGGTTCACAAAGCCTTTCCCACCCCAGTTTTTGTTGTTTCCTTTTTCCACCCCCGCTTCCCGCTGGCGCTGAGCAGATCAACAATACTCGAAAAGTGCTTTGCATGAGCAGTTTTTTGTGCGCTCGGGTTGAGTTTACATTTTTCAAGTTGGGAAAGAATCGAGTCGAATGTGGGCGGCGGCATGTGCAGAAACGTTGATTGAAACAGGAATAAGGGACAACGATATGCAGTAGATGGGGCAGCTGGGGGGCGGCAACCCATCCGCTAAACATTTCCAAGGTTAATCCCTGAACCTTCGCGCAGGTACACTCCCATGCAGCTTTGCAGGCGGCGCTGGGGCTGGGTCTGTTCACCTCCTCGAGGAAACACGATGTGCAAGCGGTCGGGGTTTGAAAACTGGAACCATTTCCTTTTCAGACCCCGACGACGCAACGAGAGATTCCACTGACGACCGCCTCACCTCATCAGGTCCCCCGGCCCCCAATCCCTCCGCCCCTTGTTGACTGTCGTCGTCATCTGCACGCCCCCGACCGAAATCCCCGAAGGCGATCTCGTCCCCGCGATTCCCGCAGGGTCTGCTTCCGAATCAGTTTGGTCTCAGGGGCGAAACATACGTGCACCGTCCCTCGGTGATTAGCGGAGAGCAATCGTGGAATCGAACTTCAATAGACGACCTTGTTCCCGCACACATAGCGCACTGCCCCACAGCAACACGCCACACGCCACAGATCGCACCCTCGCCAATCGCTCCTCTTCTACGCCCAATGGGTGCCGATGCGGAATTTCGGCGGACGCTGCGGCCAGCTGCCCTCGCGGATGCAAAAGCGAATGACGGTTCCTCAGAGTACACGGACGAGATCATGCGGTTTATGCTGGAAGCAGAGGTAAGGGGGTTTCCACGCACACCGATTTTTCTTTCGCTCTGCTCCCCACCTACTCAACGCACTCCTCTCATCCTCTTGCGTGAAGCAGTCGAGCGTCCTCCCCTCGCCGCACTACATGGACTACCAGCCCGAGCTGACCTGGGCGCTGCGCCGCACCCTCGTGACCTGGCTGATTGCGGTGCACGCCGAGCTGGGCCTGCAACCCGAGACGCTTCACCTCGCGGTCAACCTGCTGGACCGCGCGTGCAGTGCGACTGCAACTCCATCGACTCCAACACCAACACCATTTGCACCGACAGCACCAGCGGCGGCACACAGCGCCGCACCGGTGACTCTTGCCGATCGCAAGGCCCTCCTCCCCGTCACCGGCGGCCCGCGCGCCCACCGCCTGCTGGCCCTGACGTGCCTGTGGATCGCCGCAAAGTACGAGGAGAACAACGGCCGCGTGCCGCCGCTGCGCGTCCTGGCGCGCCTCCTGCTGCGCGGCGACCCAACGCCGGCGGCGGTCGAACAAAACGCCGCGACGGCGGCGGCTGCTGCTGACTTTGTTGCCGCCGAGGCCGCCGTGCTGCGTGCCTGCGGCTTCGCCGTCGGCCACCGCCCAACCGCCGTCGCGCTCCTCGCCGCCGCCGCCGCCACCGCCAAGCCGTGCCCCGAGGAGCGGGCCGGCGACCACGGGCGGTTCGCCCGCGTCGTCGCCAGCCTTGCCGTCGACACCACCCTGCTCCACCGCCGCTTCCTCTCGTGCCGTCCCAGCCACGTCGCCACAGCGTGCGCCACCATCGCCGCCGCGATCGTCGGCGGCAGCGGCAGTTTCCGTTGCAACCGAGGCCCCGGAGACCAGGCGCTTCCCACGTCGCACTGCTGCTACTCCTGCCGCGGCGCGCTAGGCCCGCTGTCCCCGCCGTCGCTGCACCCGTCCCCGCGGCTGCTGCCGCGCTCACACGCCGCTCGCTGCGCGGACGATGTTGACGACCGCGACCACGATGGCGACGACGGCGACACGTACGAAACTGGCGGCAAAGCGGCGGCGGCAGCGCCGGCCGTCGCGGCCATCGTCGCGGCGCTCGAGGACTGCCTGGCGCACGTGCCGCCGTCGCTCGCGGACAAGTACGCGTCGTTGTCGGCGCTGTCGCCGTCGTCGTCGGCGTCGTTGTCGGTCGACGGCGACGGCGGCGCGCGCTGGGACGCCGCGGCGCGCGTGCGCGAGTGGGTGGTGTCAAGGAGGAGGGCGTGCTCAGGCCAGCACCACCACCACCGCGACAGCCGCCACGACCGCCACCGCCGCTCGCCGGCGTCGCCGTCGCCGCTGCTCCGCGATGAGGACGAGGACACCGCCGCCGCCCGCACGGCGGGGGGCATGCTGACTCCGCCCAAGGACGGCCACGACGGACCCCGCCGCGGCGCCGTCCCGCCTCCGCCCGCGCCCCAGCCAGCGCCGCCGCCGCCACCGCCGCCACGGCAGCAACCGCCGCTCCTCTACGGCTCCTACGCGCCCCCGCGCTTCCTGCCACCCGCGCATCCGCACGTCTTCCCGCTGCTGTCCGGCGCGCCGTACCTGCCCCTCGACGTGCCGCGCGTCGCGCTGCCGCCGCCGCAACCGCCGCCGCCGTCGACTGCGCTCCTCGTGCCGCCGGGCAGCCGCTACAGCAACAACAATTACAGCCGTTACAGCAACAGCAGCATCAGCAGCAGCAGCAGCATCGCGGCAGAGGCCACCGGCTCGCTGCTCCGGCTGGCCACGGCGACGGCGGCGTCGACAGGGACGGCGGCCGGCGGCGCAGCCCTGCTGCTCCACCACAGCTTCCACAACAACAACCACCACAACAACAACCACCACTACTACTCCCACTCGCACCGCCGCCACCACAACCTCCTGCTCCCGGACCCGCAGGACGCGCTCGCCGTCTGCCATCGCCCCGCCGCCAACAACCACCACCACCACCACACCCGCACCCGCGTGGGCTCGCGCAGCGGCGACGGCGCCGGCGCCGGTGGTGCGACGCTGCCGACCCCCGCGCACCCTGTCGCTCCCGTGCCGAGTGCGATGGCGGCGTCGCGGGCTTACTGGAGCGGACGTTAGGCGCGGAACGGGCAAGGGTAGTCACCGCGCTTCGCAAAGGCCAAGAGGAAAGGCCCTCTCGGCCGGGAGTGTCATATCTGGCTGCTCTCTCTCTCTCTCTCTCTCTCTCTCTCTCTCTCTCTCTCTCTCTCTCTCGTCCCCTCTGTTCACTCTGTCTCTTGGTCTCTCTGACTCTCTTGTCTGTGCCCGCACTCATTTTTCTATTGCATGCACTGTTTCTTCGCGTGTGTGAGTGCGTGATGGTGTTCTAAGTTATGCGAAAGCGGCTTTTGCAAGTGGCAAGCTGCGAAAAGTAAGATATTTGAAGGAAAGCGTTAAACCTCGCCCCGCTCGGATATCTACACTGTGTAATAACAAAGAGTCCAATCTTGCGCGTTGTAATAACAAAGAGTCCAATCTTGCGCGCAGCCTCCATCAAGCAGAGAGTAGCAAAACTGGCAATCCTCCAGTAAACGATGTGTGCAAGACAAGGGAGAACCAGAACGTGAACGGCCAAGATTGGCAAAGAACCTGAACAAGTTCTGTGAGGGGGATTCCGGGGATTGAACCCGGGACCTCCTGCACCCAAAGCAGAAATCATACCACTAGACTAAATCCCCCTTGCTAGTAAGATTGTGTCAGCACTATCATAAATTTCTAAGAAGTCTGTCGTCCATTGTCTCTCTGACGAAGAGACAGCGATAAGTTCGAACGGCATCGACGCGGACTCGTTTTTCTCTCAGCACCGCTCAGTCAGTTCCACCAACCAACGCCTCTTTCTTTGTTGATCGTGTGTTTTTTTGTTGTTTTTTTTTTCTCTTTTTTTTTCTCTTTTTTTTTCTCCATTTTTTTTCTCTCTCTTCTTTGATCGCTGGGGACGGAAGGCCGATTGGAAGAGCCTCCTCGGAGAGGGGGCATGTGGGCATGCATGTATGTGTGTGTGGGTATTGATAGGTGTGCAAGTGTAAAGAGCGGGTTGCGACCTTCTGCGACCGCAGAGTGAAATCTATACTCTGGTAACAAACTCCACCAGAGACTCGCCATATTAACCTTTAGCAATATTGATATTTATGCAAAAAAAAAAAAAAAAAAAAAAAACAACGAGATCCTTACAATCGTCGACAGAGCGCCAGCTGTCCCTGGCGATCTGGACCCTCCCGATCCAATTCCACAAGCACATTGTGATCTTTGGTCAATTTTCCATGTATTATGTAAATTTCAGACTGAAGCATGGCCTTTGGAGGAAAAAAAGCAGTACATGGAAAAGATAGCAAATGTGATATCGAAAAATTGTGATATCACACATGATATCCTGACTTTGGCACCCCGATGATATTCATCCAAAAAAGCTGGTCATGCTCTGAAATTTTCAAGCAGCTTCTTGAACAGATGTGCTTCCTACTAATCTTGATTTCGTGAAAGATTGCTCATTTTTCATGTAGAAAACAACCCACAAAATCGAACAACCACAAAATTGAGCAACTTACAGGAACCGCCCACCACAGATGCAAACCTGCCATAAACAGTTTGGCAAAGCCCAAAATCAGCTTTTTATCAACCAGATAAGAAAATAACATGGCAATCGCAGCTCTGTTACTAGTGAAATTTGTTCAAAACTTGTTCAAGCGGATTTGTTCTGCATAGAGAATATGCCAATGAATATTTGTGCAAAAGAGCAAGGCTGCCAGATGGCTGGGCAAGATTTTGGCTTTATTCAGAAACCGATATCAATATTGATATCTTTCAAGAGAACTCCCTTGTACTATGTGTTCTGTGAGACTATACTCACTCCTTTGACCCTGGGATCTGGGCCCTAGAGTGAAGGAAAGCAAATAATAGGCTAAACCTAACTTTATTGGGCTGTTGTCTAGGGGGTGTTTCAACCCTACTACTTGCCTAGTCCACAAAGTATCCCTACTGATCTGTCTAACAGGGGTCTCAAACACAAAGAATGGACATTCAGAGGGACAATCCTCTGAGGGATCGGTGCTGGGGCACTGATTACTTGCGTGGCTGTGGGCCGATGTGAGGGGAAACGGAAGGGCACTCCCAAGGGCGCAACACAACCGCAGAATAAAGAGAGAGAAGAGGGAAATGGGGGTTTTTATCTCAGGAACCTAATCTCAAATGGGAGCGGTTAATTGCGACGGAACGGACAGGGCGCGACCTAGCCCTCGTCGCAGACGCCCTCGTCGTTGCCAGCGATGGGTGGAGAGAGAAGGGAGTTGACTATGTAGGGGTTGGAAGGTCGCCAGCAGGGAACTCGCACACGGAAACAACTGCGATCATACACGCACCCCGCCAGGCTGCGTTGGCACAATCACTTGACCAACGGGCTTTATCGCATTGCACTCGTACTCACACATCTCACCCTCACAGCAATAGGACTGAGGCAGGCACTTGTTGATCAAACTCTCAGGTGTCGGGGGCTGCACTAAGTGCAGCCACCAACACCTTCGCAGGGACGGGAAGGTTGGGAATGACGACACTGTTGTCGCTGCAGCAGGCAAGCGCTGGGGATCCTCACTCCAACACAGAGCCAGCAATATCACACAGTCCCTGGTGGGGCCAGCTGCATTCCCCACCCACAGCCCCTTAAGAGGAGCCCCACAAAGGGACCATGTACACACCTGGGTGTGTACCATCTCTCACTACCCTCACCATTGCGAGCCAGATGGATTGGAAGGGACTCTGTATTTGTGCCAAAGGACAGAAATCAGATTGAAGAAAAAAGGAAAAAGAGAAATGGCCCAAAAACAGAGAGAGAGAAATTGACAAGTCAACCCCCCTGACTTGGAGTGTCAGGAACAGGGCAGGACAGGACAAGGCAGACAAGGAACTGAGAGGAGTGATGATTGTATTGGAAACAATAATTCACTTGAGGGATGGGACAGGTCCCCCATCCCCCTTTTATACCTTTTGAGAGTCTTCCTTGTCAAGACTCAAAGAAAGTTCCAGAAAGAGCAATTAGTAATACAATGATACCAATGATACCAATGACAACAAGACAAGTCAGGAAAGCAAAGAAGGTTCCAGAAGGTTCCACAAGGTTCCATGAAGGAATGTTCTAGAAGGTTCCAGAAGGTTCCAGAAGGTTCCATGAAGGAATGTTCTAGAAGGTTCCAGAGGTTTCCAGAGGGTGATTCATAACATGGAGCACCCACCACAAATGCTAAGTCCCCCCAACCCTATGCGTGTATGTACAAGTGCCGAAAATAAATAATAAATTAGGCGGGCATGCGGTACAGCCTGTCAGGCACCCCATTTCTTGGCAGTTGGGCAGTCTCTGTTAGTCACCGAAAAAGAAAATATGTTGAGAAAACCCTGGTGCAATGGAAACTGTTAAGACGAAAGAAGTAAAAGCAGGCCCAATAAAGACAGGTTAGCCACAAATACACTTTGATAACGCCTTGGAAACTAAAGAACCAGGAAGAATAATAGGGGTCCTGATCCTTGCAGTTTTTTATGACAGGTATGCTTGTTTTTGCAAATAAAATCCCAAGACTTTATCACTGCGACCTTGGTGTAGTCTCACAGTTCTACGAAGTAAAAACATTTGCTTTTTTGGCAGGTTCTCTCGTTCATTACGAAGAAGAAAAGTGCAAGGTTCAATTGGGGGCGAGCTGGTATTTTTGGGATGGTGTCAATGTGCCAAAAATGGGGGCCGTGACATCAAATGTGATTTGTCGAAGGGTTACTACCCTGTTCGGCCCCTTCTTCTTCTTTTTTTTTTTTTTTTTTTTTGAAGGATTGTACTGTATTCGAACCATCTGGGATCCAGTTCATCGTCCCGTGTGCTCATCGCCCCCACTCCCAGCTCCCCCCCTCTCGGCGGCCACCCCTCCCAACAACATCAAACAGCAGCAGTCAGCCTTTCAGGGACAAGCTGGGCAAGGCGGCACAGCTAGCGCCCCCGGCCCCCAACCACCAGCAGCATACACACACATCACACAAACCCCACCCACTCCCCCAACATCGACCATCCCACGTCAAAAACGCTCCGTACCAACAACCCGATCAACTCCCCCCCGCTCGGCCGAATCCGCCTTAGAAGCGGAGCTTCTGGAAGAACCACTTGTTCTTGCCGCTGTTGAATCGCTCCTGCAGCACCTTCTTGACGGCTCTCTTCGCAGCCTTGCGCTGGGTGACTTCCCTCATCGCGTCAACGGTGACGACAGACTTCAGGTCAAGGTCAAGGTTGTAGCTGCGACAGTAAAGAGGAATAGGTTCAAAAGGGGTAAGAAGAAGAATGAAGACAAAAAAATCGAAAAGATGTTCCGATGTCGCCACATTCGGACGTTTGCGATCGCGCTTACCGGGTTGGGAGAATGTGGTTGTAGTTGACCGACTTGACGAACGGCTTGACCTTTGACCTCTTGGCAACCTTCTTTGGCCTCATCTTCTTGGTGATCTTGCGGGGGTACCTTTCGACACCGGCAACGATGGCGTGGCCGTAGGGCCTCTCCTTTGTCCCGTCGTCAAAGTTCTTCACAATGACGGCCTTCTTGCCGGCGTAGCGGCCAGAGAGGATCAAAACAACCTTGCCGGTCTTCAGAAACTTGACCATTGCTGCCAACGAAGCAGAATGGCAAACGATTAGTAAATAGTGATGAAGGGAGGAGGTTGGGGGTTGGGGGATGGGGGAGAGCGCGAGCAAGGGTATGAGGGCAGGAGGCCGACACCGTCGTTCGCGACGATCCGTTGCTGAGGAATGGGGAAGCCGTTCCAATGTCGAGATCTGCCCCCCGCTGCAGGTACGAGTTCGAGCCAGAACATGCCGCCCCTGAGTGATGTGAAGCTATTTGATTGGTCCCAGGAGGGGTAGGGACGACGCATCGAAAATCTTCCGCGAGACGGCTTGGACGACTGACTGATGAAGGGCGACAGAGTACTACAGGCGATGGGAGGTAGGCCGCAAACAGGAGGATCGCCCGGCAGTTCACTCGATCCGTACAGCCCGCCAACAACACAGTACGAGGAGAGCGTGGGGAGATGGGAGGGTGCAATGGGATGCGATGGAATGGGTATGGGATGGGATGGGATGGGATGGGATGGGATGGTGAGTGTGCGCGTAGTCTCACCTTTCGATGTGGGACGACGAGAGGTCGGTTGTGTTTGATGATTGATTGAATTGATTCCTGCGAAAAAAAAGCGGCCAAGGGGCAGAAAAGCCAACAGTCTTTTGCCTATACCACCCACCCCACAGACAGACAGACAAGGCTTTCCAATATTGTTGCCAACCTTGACAAGTCGGCCTGCCACGTGACACACTCTCCCCCCTTTCCGGCTGACATGTCCGACCGACACGATCAGAGTAGGAGCGCCCCTGCCGCCGCCGCGGACGCTGGAGCAGCCACCGAAGCCGCCGCCGAGGCCGCCGCGGCCGCCTCGGCTCGCAAAGATCGTGCCCTCGACTCCATCGGCGAAGGCAGCAGTAGCAGTGTTGGAATGAAGCTGAACGGCACACCTCCCGCTCCAGGCAACGACACCGACGGCTACCCGCCACAAAATTCTGAGGCGGCCAACAGCAAAGGCCTGCCGAACAAGTCTCCTCAACCCCCTCCGCCCCGCCCTTCGTCGACCTTTGACGCCGAGCGCTACCGTGCCGACTTCGACACGTCAAGCACAAAGCTACCGATTTTTCCCTACAAGGATGAGCTGGTCGAAGCCGTGGCGGCTTTCCAGCATCTCATCGTTGTCGGCGACACAGGTAATAATGTTTGAACCCAACAAGCAACCCATCCTCCCCCCCCCCCCCCGCCTCGCCCACTGCCCACTCGACATATCATCAACTTTCCGCTCCAAGTTCGTGCGCGTTTCTGACCATAGCATTCCAGGCTCCGGAAAAACGACCCAGCTGCCACAGTATTTGCACGAGGCAATGCCCGAAGCACGCATTCTCGTCACTCAGCCCCGGAGGATCGCCGCAATATCTGCGGCAACCCGCGTCGCCGAAGAAACGCGCACCCGACTGGGGTCTCTTGTTGGCTACTCGGTCCGCTTCGAGTCTGTGCGGTCCGCGTCCACTAAAATCCTGTACATGACGGACGGTGCGTTGCTTCGATCGGTCGCGACCCGCCGCTTGCAAGACTCTTCTTTAGTGGGCGGCGGCGGCGGCGGCAACGGCGGCGGCGCAGCGCTTGAAGACCTCGCGGACATAATAATTCTGGACGAAGCGCACGAGCGGTCGCTCGAGACCGACGTGCTCTTTGGCCTGCTCCGCACCCTCGCGCAGTCCCGCCCGTCCCTCAAGCTCATCATCATGTCGGCTACGCTCAACGCCGACAAGTTCTCGGACTTTTTCGACCAGGCGCCCGTCTTCTCGGTGCCCGGCCGCGTGTTCCCCGTCGACATCTTTTACGCGCGCCGCGTCAAGATGTCGGCGCTCAAGGGCCAGTACGTCAACCGCGCAGTCGAGGCCGTCGTCGCGATCCACTCGAACGAGGACCCCGGCGACGTGCTGGTGTTCTTGACCGGCCAGCAGGACATTGAGACCGCGTGCCGCCTCGTCCGCGAGGCCGTCGACGCCCTCCAGCCCTCCGATCTCAAGGCGTACCCGGCCGTGCGCGCCATCTCCGTGCACCCGATCTACTCGGCGCTGGACACGGCAGAGCAGAAGGCCGTGTTTCGACCGGCGAAGGACGGGTACAGGAAGATTGTGGTCGCGACAAACATTGCGCAGACGTCCGTCACGATCCCGGGGATCCGCTACGTCGTCGACAGCGGGTTTGTGAAGGAGAAGATGTTCCATCCAAAGACGGGCGTGGACGCGTTGATCGTGGTGCCGATTTCAAAGGCGGCCGCCACGCAGCGGGCCGGACGCGCTGGCCGGTGAGTTTTTTTTTTTGTTTCTTCTTTTTTTTTTCTCAGTCGGTCGACTTTTCTGAAAATAATTTTCTAATGATGCAATGTATGATTGATTCACTCACAGAACCGCTCCCGGAAAAGTCTTTCGGCTGTACAGCCAAGACGCGTTCGAGACCCTCGAGATGGACACGACCCCGGAGATCCAGCGGTCCTCGTTGCTGGGCACGGTCCTGTCGCTCAAAAAGATTGGCATCGCCAACGTGCTCGACTTTGAATTCATCGACCCGCCCGAACGGTCGCTGATCGTCACCGCCCTCCGCCAGCTCTACTACCTCGGCGCCCTCGACCCCGACGGCGCCCTGACCCCGCTCGGCCACCAAATGTCGCTGCTGCCGACCTCGCCCTTCCTCGCCCGCGCCCTCATCGCCGCCTGCACACCGCCCGCGGACCACCAGGACAATTGCGGCGAGGAGATGCTCACCCTCGTCGCCATGCTGTCGTCGGAAGACCCGTTCCTTGCGCCGCGCGCAGAGGACAAGCGTGCCGAGGCCGAGCTGATCCACGCGAGGTTTGGCGGCGGTGGGGGCGGCGGCGACGCTTCTGTTTCTGCCGCCGCCGCCGCCGGCAAAAAGTCGAGCGCCGCCGCCAAGACGCGGCAGCCCCCGCGCTCGTTCGTCAGCGGCGACCACCTAGCGCTCGTCAGGGTGTTTGACGCGTTTGTCCAGGCCTGCGGCGGCGGCGGTGCAGGCGGCGGAGGCGCAGCGCAAGAGGCGCAGTGGTGCCGCCGTCGCTTCCTCCGGCTCCGCGCCCTGCGCGCCGCTCGCTCCGTCCGCGAGCAGGTCGCGGAGATCCTGACGGGCGAGCTCGGCCTCCGGCTGGGATCTTGCCGCATCCGCGCCGCTGCGCCGCTGCCGTCGCCGTCGCCGCGCAAGCGCCGCCGCCGCGACGACGACGACGAAGAGATGGACGTCGACGACAACGGCAATGACGACCGCCAGCGCCGGCGCGGCGGGTCGTTTCGGTCTGACCAGCGCAGCGGCGCGAGCCCGCGACGCCGTCGCAACAATGGCCACGGCCACCGCGACCGACGGCGCGGCGGGGGGTTCGGCGGCGTCGACAGGGACGACGATTATGACTACGACGGTAGCGGTCACTACGACGCCGACGACGGCGACGACCCCGCGCGCGACGTGCTGGCCAGCTTCGATCACGTGCCGATCCTGAAAGCGGTCTGCGCCGGGTTCTTTGTCAACACGGCCCGCCGCCACCCGCACCGGAACATGTACTACCACTACCTTATCTCGAGCGGCGCCGTCGGGCGCTCGGACCTTTCGGTCGGCGGCGGCGGTGGAAGCGGAAGCGGCGGAAAGACCAAGGACGATGGTGACAAAGACAACGACGACGACGGCGACGACGACGACGCCGACGCCGCCAACGCCATGATGTCGCTGTACATCCATCCGTCGTCGTGCCTCGCCTTTGCGTACCGCGCCGCGGCGGCGCCGTCCTCGTCGTCGTCGATGTCGATGGCACCCTCCAGCAGCATCCACCACCACCACCACCACCACCACCAGCTCCCGGACTGGGTGGTCTACCAAGACCTGCAGTTTGTCACGCGCGCAAACATGCGCGTCGTCAGCCGCATCGACTTTGCGTGGGTGCAGGACGGGGGTAGCGAGGGTGCGCGAGTGTAGGGTGGAGAGGTTGCTTGCGGGGGGTGCGGGTGGTGGGGGTGGTGGGGGCGGAGGTGGGGGGTCCGTCGGCGGCGGCTGGCGAGGACGAGTCTGCGGTGCTTGGGAAGAGGCAGAGGAGGAGTGTGGCGGGCGAAGTCGAGGGCAGCAGCGCGACGGCGACGGTGCCAGTGCCGGTAGTGGGAGAGGGTGGGCGCGGCGACGACGGTGCTCAGAGGGGGCAAGATGGTCCAAGCGTGCCGCCGCCGCCGCTTGCTGCTGGTGCTGCTGCTGCTGGTCGTGCAGCGGGAGCAGGAGGGTCGGCGGGGGCGGCGGCTGTGGCGGCTGACACTGCAGCTGGTGCTGCGGCTGCGGCTGTGGCTGCTGCCGCTGC
This sequence comes from Zopfochytrium polystomum, assembly GCA_025765615.1. Classification (NCBI taxonomy): domain Eukaryota; kingdom Fungi; phylum Chytridiomycota; class Chytridiomycetes; order Chytridiales; family Chytridiaceae; genus Zopfochytrium; species Zopfochytrium polystomum. Next base: position 94,920 of record JAIVFJ010000019.1, read on the forward strand.
ATCTGCTGCTGCTGCTGGTGCTGCTGCTGCGCGCGACGAGAAGGCCGAGGCGGCCAAGGCGCGGTATCTGGCGCGCAAGGGGCGACGGTAGAGCGGGTCAGTGGGAGGGAGGGAATGAGGAGAAGAAGGAGCGAGAAAGAAACCAAAACCACACAAAAAAAAAAAAAAAAAAAAAAAACAAATCGGAGGGTGGGAAAATTAATTTAATCAGTAGTAATGGACATGTCACGAGAGGCCGGATCGCCGGACAAGGCCGAGGCAGCAACTGCGACAACGATCGGCGGCGGCGACAGCACTTTGCCACAACCACCGCCGCACCCAACGACATCACCTACTCCTCCTCCACCCGCCGCCGCCGCCGCCGCCGTCGATGAACCACCAGCAGCGATAGCCACCGCCGCCGCTGCCGCGAACGCTTCTGCAGCAACCGAATCGACCTCCTCCTCGTCCGCCTCCTCCTCCTCCTCCTCCTCCTCCTGGTGGTGGTGGTCGGCCTCGTCGGCAGGGCTGGTCCCGCCCCAGCCTCCGCCCGCACTGCTCCGCTCGCCAATCTCAAACACCGCGCGCGTCGCCCTCGCAAAGATGCTCGCCGCCTCGCGCACCATCGTCCACCTCGACCTCGACGCCTTTTATGCGCAGGTCGAGCAGGTAAGGGTGTCGTTCCGTTTTTTTTGCCACTCCCCCCTTCGATATCTAACCCGAAAGAAAAAAAAAAAATCTACACGTCATCCCCCATCAAGGTGCGGCTCGGCTTGGCCCCCGACGTGCCGCTGGCCGTCATGCAGTGGCGTGGGTTGCTGGGTGAGTGAAGTGGGAGTGGGAGTGGAGTGTAGTGAGCTTCTGGTTTGGGCGTCCTTTGTCCCTTTCCGTCGTCTTATTTGGCCGTTTTACTCACAAAACAAAAAAATAAAATAAAATAAAACAAAATAATATATATAAGCCGTCAACTATCCCAGCCGCAAGTTTGGCATCAAGCGCTTCAGCACCATCGAGGACGCGAAGAAGCTCTGCCCGGACCTAGTCCTGGTCCACGTCCCGACTTTTGGCGAGGGCGACGTCGAGCCAAAGGTATATTTATTTGTGAAGGGTACCTCGAAGTGTTGGTTTGAACTTTGCCATTTTTTTTTTTTTAATAACCCCATCGCCCCAATCCCTTCAGTACCACTCCAACCCGGCAAAAGAAACCCACAAGGCCTCCCTCGACGTCTACCGCGCCGCCTCGAAAAAGGTCATGGCCATCTTCAAGCGCTTCTTCCCCCGATACCAGCGCGCGTCTATAGACGAGGCATTCATCGACGTCTCGGACGAGGTCAACCGCCGCATTTTGGCGCGCTTGGAGGACCTGCAAGATGCTCTTGATGGTGGCGGCGGCGGAGATTGCGTCGAAGGGGACGCGGAATGCGGTGATGGCGGCGCCGCCGCCCTGGAGGAGCCGGAGGTGCTGTGGGACGGCGCCGGCGTGCTTGTCGGCGTTGAGGACGCGAGCGTCGTCGGGCCGTCCAAGGGCTGGAGGTAATTTGAGATTTGGGTGAAGGGTCTGTGTGTGGGGGCAGAGTGTGAGCGGACAGGACAAAGTCGAGGCGGGGTAGCTACGCGCGTGGACGCGCGCGCCATGCTTCTCTGACTGTGAATGCGGCTCTCCCTCTTCCCCCTTACCACACAGTGATTTGCAGCTTCGGCTCGGAGCAGAGATGGCAAAAGAGGTAATGTGTGTGATGTGTGTGTATGTGTGTGTGTTGCATCGTTGTTGCGTAAGGGGTTCCGGCGTGTCTGAGTGCGTACGAGGAGTTGGTGCAGTAGGACTTAGGCTTTTTTCCTCCCACTGCGAGATTCGCGCCACGGTTCACAAGGAATTGGGGTACACGCTTTCCGCAGGCATCGCGCACAACAAGACCCTGGCAAAGATATGCTCCGGCCAAAACAAGCCCAATAACCAGGTATGGAGGTGAAGGGGGGGAACTTGGCCGGAAAAAAAAAAGGTTTCGCGCACTATTTTTTAACTTCTTCTGCGGGACACCGGGTCTCCCCCCTGTAGTCGATTCTTCGAGAGTCAGAGGTCCTCGGATTCATGGAGACTTTGAAGATTTCAAAGATTCGGAACCTCGGCGGAAAGCTAGGCCACGAGATTGAGGAGAAGCTCAAAGTGGAGACGGCCGGGGACCTCAGGTGGGTAGTGAGAAAAAGAAAGCCCTCTTGTCTTTTTGCTTGTTTGGAGCGTCAGCGTGCGGCTTCTGATTGCATTTCTTCCACCCCCCGTCTCGACCTTTTTTTCGGTAAAGAAACATCCCCCTTGGCGTGCTCAAATCGAAGCTAGGCGACGCGACCGGCGTGTGGGCCTACAACATTTGTCGCGGGATATGTCGTGCCCCAGGTGTTGTGCTTGCTTCCAAGTGGTTTTTCCACCGTGTTGGAATACAAAGAACAAGGCGGGCGAACCGATGTATATTTTTTTTTTCTTTCTCCCCACTCCTTCTTCCAGTGACCCAAATCACGCAAACCAAGTCTTTTGGCTCGAACAAGAGCATCATTCCGCCCGCACGAAGCATGGCCGAGGCCCTTCGATGGCTCGAGTACTTGGTCGCTGAAGTCTACTACCGTTTGATGGAGGAGTACGACGAGTACCAGCGCTGGCCAAAGACTATTGTTGTGAGTTCTCTCTATCTCTCCCTTTTTTTTTTTTTTTTTTTTTTTTTTTTATTTAGTAGGTTTCTCGCACGCGCGCGTCGCCTTTGCTCTCCCACACTCTCTAAACCGTCTTGGCAAAAAAAAAAAACACACCAGCTAAGCCACAGGTCGCCCAACCTTCCGAACGGCGGGGGGTCCGCCAACCTTCGCAACCCTTACGCAAACCCCGGCCAGACAAAGTCGTGCGCGCTGCCGTCGTGGCAAAAGCTGAACAGCATCGACGTGCTGCGACAGCTCGCCATGACGATGGCGAACGATATTGTGCCGTTTGTGCCGTTGAGTGACGGTTTTTTGTTTTTTTGTGTTTTTTTTGGATTTTTTATTTTCCTGCTGGGCCCTTTTTTCCGTGCTTTTGCTGGCGCAACGCGGAATCGCTCACGACACCCCCCCCTGCCGTACACGACAAAAAAAAAAAAAAAAAAAAACAGATGCCTCCACCTCGGCCTCACCGTGACGGGCATCGCAAGCGTCGAGTCCAACTTCAAGTTCTCGCTCCGCGACTACTTTGGCGCAAGAGCAAACTGCCTACCGGACGTTGGCGGCGCCGGCACCAGCGGCGACGGTGTCGCGTCGCTGTCGGAGCTAGAGGCCGTGCCGCCGGCGCCGGCGGCTGCAGTGGACCACGACCCTTTCGTGTTGCATGATGCCGACGGTGACGGTGGCGGTGGACTAGTTGAAGGGTTCGAGGGTGACGACGAGGTGTGGGGGTGGGAGGCCGATGACGTTGTGGTCCACGGCGATGGTGTTGGCGACGACGGCGGTGGCGTCGATACGGACGGTGGTGATGGTGGTGGCGGTGGAGGTTCGCGCGAGGACGGGGGGGCTGCAGAGAAGGAGGCGGCGGTCGGGCGGAAGCAGCCAGAGGGAAAGCGGACGGCACAGGACGCGGGATTCGGGCACTGGGGCGACGACGACGATGCGGACTGCGACGGCGGCGGCGGCGCGGACGTGGAGGGTGTGGCGGCGGCGGCGGTGATGGTGATGGTGACAGTGAGCTTCTTTTTTTTTTTTTTTTTTTTTCTATATGACGTTGGAGTTTTACTCATTTCTCCTCTTTCATGTTCTTACCTACTCTACTTCTTCCCTTCCCCCTCCCCACAAGTGCTCTCGCTGCGGAGAGCAAGTCGCGGAACGGCTGATGGCCGAGCACAACGACTTTCACGTCGCGCTCGAGCTGCACAACCAAGCGTTTCGGGAGGCCGAGGAGCGAGCGTCGTCGTCGTCGTCGTCCTCGGCGCCCGCGGGCGGTGCGCGTCTCACGGCTCCTTCGTCCGCCGCCACCACCGCCGCGAGCGACGGTCGGAAGAGGCGCCGGAAGGAGGGCGGCGGCGGCCGGGGTGGTGGAGGAGGAGGAGGAGGAGGAGGAGCCGGCGTGTGGGCGAGCAAGAAGCCCGCGGAACACAACCCGGCAGCACCGCCGGCGGCGCGCCGGTCGATTGCAGAGTACTTTGTGAAGGCCTCAGAGGCGTCGGCGGCGGCGGCGCCTAGAGCGCGGTAGGGCTTGGTGGGGGGGTGACGGAGTTGTCGCGTTGGGGACTCGTGGTTGCTGCGATGGGGCGGTGGTTGGTTGCTAATGTTCAAGTGTAGATTTGTTATTTTTATTATTTTTTTTGTTTCGCGACTTATCTTCCCCCGCCAATGGCACATGAAAGTCCGTATGTATGAACAGATGAATAAGATGACGCCGGATTTGAGGGATGACTTGCAAGTCGCGGCGGAGAATCCTTAAATAGCACGCAATGTGTGGGCTTCCCTCAACTGGCTTTTTTGGCCTGACAGGCCTAATTTTATCAATTTTTTTCCCACCTGTTGACTTGTAAGCAATCCTTTCCCCCAAAAAAAATAAGTTGAAAAAAAGAAGATACTGAAGAGTGCAGCAGTCTTAAAACAGATACATGAAGGCAGTTGCAGGCAATTTAGAGAGGGATAGGGAAAATTGTTTTCACCTCAACCCCCCCACTCGAAAGAGAGAGGTTGTGGACGATTTGATAACTTGTCCACCAACAGCCAATAGCCAAAGTCAGAGACAGAGAGGAAGACAGACAACCTGTTGACTTCCACTCAGATAGACAGACAGCCTGTTGACTTGCTTCCATTTTGAATTTCGCTGCCCCTTTCAGAGAGACAAATCATTGATTGATAGAAACAACAGCCGAGTTGACTTTGCAAAATCATAAGCAGATATAGTATTTTTTAGTGGAGCCACCCCACGCTTCTCTGTATGGGTTGGTGGCGACATCCACACTGTGTTTGGGACACTGATGCCTGCTGTGGTCCACTTGAGTGGAACACAGCAGTTTTGTAACGCAAAAAAAGGAGAGAGAGAGAGAGAGAGAGAGAGAGAGAGAGAGAGAGATAGTGTGTGTGTGTGTGTGTCAGCCCCCCCCCCCCCCCCCTGGCAGTGAGACAGTCATGAAGGACTGAAACCAACAGAGCGACAGATGGACAGAGTCACAGACAGATAGAGAGCAGACAGTGAATCCGATAGCCAAGAGCTGAAAGAAGCTAAAGGGAGAGTCATAGAAACAGAGACAATTTTATTCCTTTTCCATCTACGGCCAACATACAGAGTCAGAGACAGAGAGCAAGACAGACAACAACCTGTTGACTGTCTGTTGACTGCCACTCCCAGGCTCAGAGGCAGGGGGGTAGACAGACAACCTGTTGACTTCCACTCAAATAGGCAGATAGCCTGTTGACTTCCTTTTTGAATTTCGCCACCGCATTTCAATTGGGTGCCAAAGAAAAGAAAGAACAGGTTTCCTCCCCTAGCTTTTGAATTGCACCAGAAAGAGGCAAAGGAAGTGAACTGCAGCATTGGCCCAATTTTGTGGAGTCCAACAAAATTTTTTATTCAGTATGTAGTATGACGTTACCTGCTGCAATTACAGCGGCAAACCTTCTAGGCATACTTACAATCAAGTTCTGGCAATCTTCAGGGGAATTTGCCTCCACTGGCAGCAGATTCGCTCTTGGAGCTCTGCATTCGATCTTGGTTGTCTTTCATTGGAATTCAGCTGAGTTTTCAAATCTCTCCATAGATGCTTGAGGGGATTCAGGTCTGAAGATTGAGCTGGTCACTCAACACAATGAGATCCTCTTCGAGCCATCCCTTGGGGTATTTTGATTTGTGCTTGGGATTGTTGTCTTGCTGAAAGGTAGTTCCTGCAGGGGCAAGTCCCATTCATCCAGGCTAGGGATAAGACTATTTTCCAGAATTGTCCCGTATTGTCCCGAGACCATTATTCCCTTTACAACTGCCATTTGCAGCATTCCAGTCCAGGTCATAGCACCCCAAAGCATCTGGAAACCACCACCAAACTTCTTGGTGGGTTGTATGTGTTAGGCGGAACTGACTGGTTAGCAGCAAGAGTCACAAGATGGACCCGAACCTATTGTGACTGTCAGTTATCGTTCTCACGATGCCCATGGGGAGAGCAAGCCACTGCCAATGCAGACCTTGAGCACTGGCTTGCACTGTTGACAAATACTCCAAGTATTAAGTGGAATGAAAACCAGGTGTTAACAGTTTTCCTCCTCCTCGGCTCAAGCAGATAATATAGGAAAGGTTTTTACCCTGTGCTGGTCACACTTGCCTAGCAACTATTACAGCTTGCATATCATCATTATGTATCAATTATTCATAACAGAGTTTTTCTCTTTCTCTCCAAGTTGGGGAGAAGGACCACCCACAAACACACATCTCCACTTCATTCACTCCTTCCACTCACTCACTCAGAGTAGACTGTTTACAGTATGTGTTGCTCTTGCACTGGTTTTCCTGGGATTCCCCACGCATAAGCCATGCCGTCTGAGCGTTCCATGTTGATTTTAGTCTTGTCAGACCAGATTACATGCTTAAACACCTCAACAGTCCAGCTCTCAAATTTTCAAGCAAAGTCCAAGTGAGCTTTCTTGTGGGGAGATAAGGCCAGCCGTTTTTGCTTTTGAAGTCCCCTCAAACCTGCCTTCCTAAGCGCACAGTGCACTGTTTCAGGTGAAACAGTGTCTCCGATAGTCTCATGGTGAATTCAGGAAAGATGGGTTGTGTCAGGAACAGGGCAGGACAGGACAAGGCAGACAAGGAACTGAGAGGAGTGATGATTGTATTGGAAACAATAATTCACTTGAGGGATGGGACAGGTCCCCCATCCCCCTTTTATACCTTTTGAGAGTGTTCCTTGTCAAGACTCCAAGAAAGTTCCAGAAAGAGCAATTAGTAATACAATGATACCAATGATACCAATGACAACAAGACAAGTCAGGAAAGCAAAGAAGGTTCCAGAAGGTTCCACAAGGTTCCATGAAGGAATGTTCTAGAAGGTTCCAGAAGGTTCCAGAGGGTTCCATGAAGGAATGTTCTAGAAGGTTCCAGAGGTTTCCAGAGGGTGATTCATAACATCATCTCCCCCTTTTAGGCCTCTTCTGCAACTTGGTGGGGTACCTGGTCTTGAACTCGAGCAGAAGGTCTTGGCAGTGAGTGAGGTTTGACTCAGGCTCCCAGGTGTTGTCAGCATCTGAGTAACCTTTCCACTTAACAAGGAACTTGAGTGTTCTTCCAAACCACTTGGCATCCAAGATTTGTTCAACCTCAAATTCCTCTTCACCTTCTACCTCAACTGGAGGAGGAGGAGGAACAACTCTGCCTGGAATGGAATTGGCCACAAACTTCTCTAAAAGGCTGACATGGAAAACTGGGTGGATCTTCATGGATGCAGGGAGATCCAGCTTGAAGGTGACTGGATTGATTTGCTCCAAGATCTTGAAAGGTCCCAACTTGAGGTTGTCTAGCTTGGGACTTGGTCTTTTGGTCTGCAAGTTCTTCCTCATGCCTGGCCAGTAAAAGTCTCTGGAAGCAAGCTCATATGTCTTGTGCTCTCCTGGGTGTCCAGCTGTTGCTGCAACATGCCTTGTCTTGAGTATCTCAAGTTTTTCCTCTTCTTGGCTGATTTGAATCTTGTGAGGCTTGGGGTCCTTGGAAATAGCATGGGCCCACACACTGTCAGGAAGCAGTGAAAGGTGTGTCTTGGAAGGTGGGGTGAAACCATCTCCCCCTTCAGGTGCAAGGTCTGTCCTTCTGTGCTCATCAGCAGTGGGGCTTGAATTGTTGACTGGGAACTGTGATTCTTGAATCTTTGACTGAGGGTTCTGTTCTTGGCAAAGACTGTGAGCTGTGGAGCTTGAATCTTGAATTTGGACTGTGAACTGTGGTACTTGAATCTTTGACTGTGGGTTCTGTGAACTACAGACTTGGCCATGACTGTGAGCTCTATGAGCTGTGCTGGAATCTTGACTATGAACTGTGAACTGTGAAACTTGAATCTTGGCTGGGATCTGTGAGCTGCAGGCTGATACTGGAGCTGTCATTTGTGGTTGACCTTGGATACTAGGCTGAGAGCCTTGAATCAGGGACTTGAGAGCATGAGACTTGGAGGCTTGACTTGAGTTTTGGGTGACTGTTCCAATTGGTGGAGGTTGGACTTGACCAGTGACCCAATCAATGGCAGGGTTCTGGGCTTGCAGCCATGGTAATCCCAGGATGACAGAGAATGTGGGTGAGCCAAGATCCAATACTTCCAGGTTGACCATGGATGGTGGAAAGTCTTGGATGTGGAGGTTTAGCTTGGTTTCATGGCTGATTTCCTTGAACAGAGCATGATTGGCAAAGTGGATCTTGAGGGGTGTGGATTTCTTGATGGTAGGAATGGCACAAGACTTGGCAAGGGTGGCATCAATGATGTTGCAGGATGATCCAGAGTCTATAAGGGCCTTGGTTGTGATGGTTGACTTGGGTGAGAGTTGAATCTTGACATCCATGGTGAGTTGGTGGGGCTTGGAATCTGAGGTGTTTGTGGTGCTGGTGGTGGTGATGAAACAGGGGCAGCTTGGAGGAGGGTCCAGGGAATTGCCCCTCAGTGAGCCTGGACCTGGGAGTTTGGGTGCTTCTTCCTTGGGCAGTCCTTGACAGCATGCTCCTTGGAGCCACAGTAGAAACACAGTCCCTGCTGGGCCCTCCTTGTTTTCTCCTCTTGGCTCAGAGGACCCTTAGGAAGTGTCTCAACTGCATCCACTTGCATGGGTTCAGGAACTGTAAGAGCTTGAGGGACTGGGGTAGGTCTTGATGTAGTTCCTACTTGTCTTTGCTTCATCCTCTTGGAGTAGAGTCTGTTGTCAATCTTGATGGCAAGGAGAATGTACTCTTCCAAGGTCTCAGGGATGTGCAGAGACTGGGAGAGCATGTCTTGGATGGACTCATGGAGACCATCATGGTACAGCTCCATCAGAGCTGCATCATTGTATCCAGAGTCTCTGGCTAGTTGCTTGAATTGGTTGGTGTAGGCCACACAAGATTGCTTTCCTTGCTTGATATGCTTGAGCTTGGATCTTGCTGTCCAAGATGCGTAGGGGTCACCAAAGGTAGCTTCCAGCCCCTCCCAGAGCTCTTGCAGGGTGGTGGGTGTGCTTGGGAGAGATCTGTACCATGATTGAGCTTGACCAGACAGGAGGGTGCTTGTGAAAAGAACCTTGACTTGCTCACTGGGAAATCTTGAAGGTTGGAGAAGGATGACATTCTCCACAGTGGCCATGAAGTTCCTAAGGTCTTTGGCCAGCCCAGTGAACTTGTCAGGGCTGGGAACCTTGGGCTCTCTTGCTTGGTTGGCTTGAGGCAGGGGAAGAGCTTGATGTTCTTGTTGGTGAAGTTGTTGTTGAAGCTGGTGCTGCTGGTGAAGGACTTGTTCTTGAAGTTGGTGTGTCTGTCTTGAGAGGGCTTGTAATTGGTCCATCAAGGCTTGGAAGGCAGTTGCATCAGGGAAGGTGTTGTTTGGGTCAGACATGATGGCAGAGAGTAGTGGGAGAGGGTGAAGTGAATTATGATGTCAGGAACAGGGCAGGACAGGACAAGGCAGACAAGGAACTGAGAGGAGTGATGATTGTATTGGAAACAATAATTCACTTGAGGGATGGGACAGGTCCCCCATCCCCCTTTTATACCTTTTGAGAGTGTTCCTTGTCAAGACTCCAAGAAAGTTCCAGAAAGAGCAATTAGTAATACAATGATACCAATGATACCAATGACAACAAGACAAGTCAGGAAAGCAAAGAAGGTTCCAGAAGGTTCCACAAGGTTCCATGAAGGAATGTTCTAGAAGGTTCCAGAAGGTTCCAGAGGGTTCCATGAAGGAATGTTCTAGAAGGTTCCAGAGGTTTCCAGAGGGTGATTCATAACAGGTTGTGTTTTTTGCCTCACCAGACTTGATTTTCCTCACATACAACTGCTTATTAGGGGAGGAGAGCTTTCTTGGGCGGCCTGCCGCTTTGATAGGTGCCTCTGGATGCTTGTTGTTTCAGATTCGATCGACAGTGCAACGTCCTACGTCAAGTCCGGTTGCAATTTCGTGACTGCAAAGACCTTTGGGTGATGAGACTGAGTACATCATTTTTTTTCTGCAAGTGACAGGGCTTCACTGATTGGGAGATGACGGAGGAGCAATTGGGAGCAGTTTCAACCCACCTTTCTTTCTTATGTATTCTCTTGTTTGGTGGAAAAATTGCGCGGAAAAATGGTCATGGGACAATGAAATCACCTGATTTGTTTTTTTCCAAGATGCATCCACAAATTTGGCCAATGGATTGCTGATCATTGCAAGAGCGCAGATTGTGCAATTGCATTGATAAACAAATGAAAAGTCGTGTACACCTTCTTCATATACAGGGTTGTTGGCCCTGCAAATCTCACAGCCATATCTTTTTATTGCAGCTGTACATGCATTCGCCAGCTCAACCTTGAAAACATTGACCCAATTTTGTGAGCCACTATAAGTAGACTCACAAGCAGACATGGTAAATGTACTATTTGTTGAGGGTCTGGACATTGTATGTTCAAATATTACAAGTGCTGGGGTTTGGATCCCCACTGGTCTTATGCTTTTGGCTTTGAGCTGCGCGAGTGTGCCATTTAGTAAGTCCATGGAGGCGCCTTAGCTTCCTTACTGTAACAACAGAATGCGATATTTTCTAGTTCATAATTGGACTCTTCCTGTGAAGCCCAGGACGCACAATACGCACTGTGCGGCGCCAGCTGGGTCCAGCAACAGGTGCCACACTTGCGTGAGGAAGTGGGTTTTAACCTTCCTTGCTTCTAAGGTAGGAAATTCCTCCGGCTTAGTGAAGCAGATGTCTGTATCCAAGCAGGATGAAGTTAGAAGAGCCCCACTGTCTCCAGCCCTGTGTGCGCACAACTTGGATTGAGTTGGAACTTTCTCCTGGGTGTCAGGAACAGGGCGGGACAGGACAAGGCAGACAAGGAACTGAGAGGAGTGATGATTGTTGTTATGAATCACCCTCTGGAAACCTCTGGAACCTTCTAGAACATTCCTTCATGGAACCTTGTGGAACCTTCTGGAACCTTCTTTGCTTTCCTGACTTGTCTTGTTGTCATTGGTATCATTGGTATCATTGTATTACTAATTGCTCTTTCTGGAACTTTCTTTGAGTCTTGACAAGGAAGACTCTCAAAAGGTATAAAAGGGGGATGGGGGACCTGTCCCATCCCTCAAGTGAATTATTGTTTCCAATACAATCATCACTCCTCTCAGTTCCTTGTCTGCCTTGTCCTGTCCTGCCCTGTTCCTGACATCATAATTCACTTCACCCTCTCCCACTACTCTCTGCCATCATGTCTGACCCAAACAACACCTTCCCTGATGCAACTGCCTTCCAAGCCTTGATGGACCAATTACAAGCCCTCTCAAGACAGACACACCAACTTCAAGAACAAGTCCTTCACCAGCAGCACCAGCTTCAACAACAACTTCACCAACAAGAACATCAAGCTCTTCCCCTGCCTCAAGCCAACCAAGCAAGAGAGCCCAAGGTTCCCAGCCCTGACAAGTTCACTGGGCTGGCCAAAGACCTTAGGAACTTCATGGCCACTGTGGAGAATGTCATCCTTCTCCAACCTTCAAGATTTCCCAGTGAGCAAGTCAAGGTTCTTTTCACAAGCACCCTCCTGTCTGGTCAAGCTCAATCATGGTACAGATCTCTCCCAAGCACACCCACCACCCTGCAAGAGCTCTGGGAGGGGCTGGAAGCTACCTTTGGTGACCCCTACGCATCTTGGACAGCAAGATCCAAGCTCAAGCATATCAAGCAAGGAAAGCAATCTTGTGTGGCCTACACCAACCAATTCAAGCAACTAGCCAGAGACTCTGGATACAATGATGCAGCTCTGATGGAGCTGTACCATGATGGTCTCCATGAGTCCATCCAAGACATGCTCTCCCAGTCTCTGCACATCCCTGAGACCTTGGAAGAGTACATTCTCCTTGCCATCAAGATTGACAACAGACTCTACTCCAAGAGGATGAAGCAAAGACAAGTAGGAACTACATCAAGACCTACCCCAGTCCCTCAAGCTCTTACAGTTCCTGAACCCATGCAAGTGGATGCAGTTGAGACACTTCCTAAGGGTCCTCTGAGCCAAGAGGAGAAAACAAGGAGGGCCCAGCAGGGACTGTGTTTCTACTGTGGCTCCAAGGAGCATGCTGTCAAGGACTGCCCAAGGAAGAAGCACCCAAACTCCCAGGTCCAGGCTCACTGAGGGGCAATTCCCTGGACCCTCCTCCAAGCTGCCCCTGTTTCATCACCACCACCAGCACCACAAACACCTCAGATTCCAAGCCCCACCAACTCACCATGGATGTCAAGATTCAACTCTCACCCAAGTCAACCATCACAACCAAGGCCCTTATAGACTCTGGATCATCCTGCAACATCATTGATGCCACCCTTGCCAAGTCTTGTGCCATTCCTACCATCAAGAAATCCACACCCCTCAAGATCCACTTTGCCAATCATGCTCTGTTCAAGGAAATCAGCCATGAAACCAAGCTAAACCTCCACATCCAAGACTTTCCACCATCCATGGTCAACCTGGAAGTATTGGATCTTGGCTCACCCACATTCTCTGTCATCCTGGGATTACCATGGCTGCAAGCCCAGAACCCTGCCATTGATTGGGTCACTGGTCAAGTCCAACCTCCACCAATCGGAACAGTCACCCAAAACTCAAGTCAAGCCCCCAAGTCTCATGCTCTCAAGCCCTTGATTCAAGATTCACAGCCAGCCAAGACTCAAGTTCCACAGTTCACAGTTCACAGTCAAGATTCAAGTAGAGCTCATAGAGCTCACAGTCATGGCCATGACTCTTGTTCACAGAACCCACAGTCAAAGATTCAAGTACCACAGTTCACAGTCCACATTCAAGATTCAAGTTCCACAGCTCACAGTCTTTGCCAAGAACAGAACTCTCAGTCAAAGATTCAAGAATCACAGTTCCCAGTCAAGAATTCAAGCCCCACTGCTGAGGAGCACGACAACCTGGACCCATCAGACCTTTTGCTGGCATCCAAGCTACCAAAAGAATATCTCCCTTATGCTGATGTGTTTTCCAAGACCAAGGCAGACCTGCTACCAGCTCAGAGGCCTTATGACTGTGAAATCCCACTCAAGGATGAAACTTGCAGCCCACCTTTCAAGCCACTGTACCACCTCTCTCCACCAGAAGCCAAGGCCCTCCAAGAATACATTGAAGAAATGCTGAACAAGGGATTCATCCAACCTTCCAAGTCACCAGCTGGAGCTCCCATCTTTTTTGTCAAGAAGAAGGATGGGGGACTGAGACCCTGTGTGGACTACAGAGATCTCAATGAGATGACAGTCAAGAACCGCTATCCACTGCCTCTCATCTCTGAATTACTGGACAAACTGAGCCATGCAAGGATATTTTCCAAGATTGACCTCAGAGGTGCCTACAATTTGGTCAGAATTAAGCCCCAGGATCAATGGAAGACTGCCTTCAGATGCAAATACGGTCACTTTGAGTACTTGGTCATGCCCTTTGGACTTACCAATGCTCCAGCTATTTTCCAAGGCATGATGAATGACATCTTCAGGGATATTCTGGACCTTTTTGTCATTGTCTACCTGGATGATATCCTGGTATTTTCATCTGACACTGCAAGCCATATGGGACATGTCAAGACTGTCTTGGGGAGACTCAGACAGCATCACCTCTATGCAAAGCTGGAGAAGTGTGAATTCCACAAGACCTCCATTGAGTTTTTGGGGTTCATTGTGTCTGACAAAGGGATCTCCATGGCACCAGACAAGATCCAAACTATTCTTGAATGGAAGGCTCCAAATTCCATCAAGGATGTTCAAAGCTTCCTTGGATTTTGCAACTTCTACAGAACCTTCATTGCCAACTATTCTGCCATAGCCAAGCCTCTCACTGATCTCACCAAGAAGACCACCAAGTTTGAATGGACCCCAGCAGCAGAGCAAGCCTGGCTAGCTCTTAAGACAGCAACCACAAGTGCACCACTCCTTAAGCATGTGGATCCCTTGCTTCCCTTCACCTTGGAAACTGATGCCTCAGACTATGCCCTTGGCGCTGTTCTGTCCCAGCCAAGCTCTCAGGACCCCTCTGCTCCTCTGCATCCAGTGGCATATTACTCCAGGAAGCTGAACAGTGCTGAGTGTAACTACGCAGTCCATGACAAGGAGTTGCTTGCAATTGTGGAAGCATTCAAATTCTGGAGACACTACTTGGCTGGTTCTAAAAACATCTCTGTCTATTCGGATCACAAGAACCTCACCTTCTTCAGGGCAAGGAGGTTGCTCAAGCAGAGGCATGCCAGGTGGGCTGAACTGCTCTCTGAGTATGACTTTAAGCTGTGCTATTCTCCTGGCCACCTTAACACTGTGGCTGATGCCCTGTCAAGAAGAACAGACCTTGCACCTGAAGGGGGAGATGGTTTCACCCCACCATCCAAGACACACCTTTCATTGCTTCCTGACAGTGTGTGGGCCCATGCTATTTCCAAGGACCCCAAGCCTCACAAGATTCAAATCAGCCAAGAAGAGGAAAAACTTGAGATACTCAAGACAAGGCATGATGCAGCAACAGCTGGACACCCAGGAGAGCACAAGACATATGAGCTTGTTTCCAGAGACTTCTACTGGCCAGGCATGAGGAAGTACATCAAGAACTATGTCAGCAGCTGTGAAACCTGTCAAAGAAACAAATCCAGCAGACACAAGCCCTATGGACTTCTGGAGCCCCTCCCAATTGCCATCAGCCCTTGGTCATCAATATCCATGGACTTCATTGTGAAACTGCCCCCATCCCATGGATTTGACTCTATCCTTGTTGTCATCTGCAGAAGGACAAAGTTGGCCCATTTCATCCCCTGCACTGAGAATATAGATGCACAAGGAACAGCAGACCTGTTTTTGCAGCACATATTCAGGCTCCATGGGCTGCCTCAGTCAATCGTCAGTGACAGAGGACCACAGTTCAGATCTCAATTTTGGAAAGCACTCACAGCAGCCCTTGGAATCAAGTCTCAACTGTCAACTGCTTATCACCCTCAGACTGATGGACAAACAGAAAGAACAAACCAGACTCTGGAGCAGTATTTGAGGTGCTATGTCAGCTATCAACAGGATGATTGGCCCACCCTCCTTCCACTGGCAGAATTTGCTCTCAACAATTCTCTCCACTCAAGCACCCAGCTATCTCCTTTCTTTGCAACCTATGGCTTCAATCCAAGAGGAGATCTTCTGGGACAAGAGACCCTATCCAATGTCCAAGCTCCTGCTGCTGGCTTCACACTTAGCATAAGCTCAAGATCATCAGCACCTTCCTGGACTCCACCCTGAAGCAAGCCCAAGAAGATGCCTCAAGATTTGCCAACACTCACAGAATGGACCATGACCTTGCTGTGGGTCAGCAAGTTTGGCTTCTGAGGAAGAACTTGCAGACCAAAAGACCAAGTCCCAAGCTAGACAACCTCAAGTTGGGTCCTTTCAAGATCTTGGAGCAAATCAATCCAGTCACCTTCAAGCTGGATCTCCCTGCATCCATGAAGATCCACCCAGTTTTCCATGTCAGCCTTTTAGGAGAAGTTTGTGGCCAATTCCATTCCAGGCAGAGTTGTTCCTCCTCCTCCTCCAGTTGAGGTAGAAGGTGAAGAGGAATTTGAGGTTGAACAAATCTTGGATGCCAAGTGGTTTGGAAGAACACTCAAGTTCCTTGTTAAGTGGAAAGGTTACTCAGATGCTGACAACACCTGGGAGCCTGAGTCAAACCTCACTCACTGCCAAGACCTTCTGCTCGAGTTCAAGACCAGGTACCCCACCAAGTTGCAGAAGAGGCCTAAAAGGGGGAGATGATGTTATGAATCACCCTCTGGAAACCTCTGGAACCTTCTAGAACATTCCTTCATGGAACCTTCTGGAACCTTCTGGAACCTTCTAGAACATTCCTTCATGGAACCTTGTGGAACCTTCTGGAACCTTCTTTGCTTTCCTGACTTGTCTTGTTGTCATTGGTATCATTGGTATCATTGTATTACTAATTGCTCTTTCTGGAACTTTCTTGGAGTCTTGACAAGGAACACTCTCAAAAGGTATAAAAGGGGGAATGGGGGACCTGTCCCATCCCTCAAGTGAATTATTGTTTCCAATACAATCATCACTCCTCTCAGTTCCTTGTCTGCCTTGTCCTGTCCTGCCCTGTTCCTGACAATTGTATTGGAAACAATAATTCACTTGAGGGATGGGACAGGTCCAACCATCCCCCTTTTATACCTTTTGAGAGTCTTGCTTGTCAAGACTCAAAGAAAGTTCCAGAAAGAGCAATTAGTAATACAATGATACCAATGATACCAATGACAACAAGACAAGTGAAAGCAAATGCACGTGTAAGTCGGCAATGAGGGTTGCGCTAGGTAACACCCTTGTCGATCCTAACCTGTTTCTACTAAGAAATCGGATCAGTGGTTTGGATAGGATAGAATAAAAGCAGCTTGAGTGAAACCGCACTTTTTTTTTTCTTATCCCTGACTGCGTTGCAGATTAGGATAAGCTCTGAATTCGGATTTAACCGAGAATCCGCTGATCCTTAGTTTCTAATACACTGTTCTTGTGTTTGAGGTTGAGGTTGAAGGTTCCCGTGGTGAAACAAAAAAAAAAGGGGAAAAAAGGATCTGCCTGTAAACAGTCTACTCTGAAGGAGTGAGTGAATGAAGTGGAGATGTGCGTTAGAGGGTGGTCCACCTCCCCAACTTGGAGAGAAAGAGAAACAGTCTGTCATGAATAATTGATACATAATGATGATGTGCACACTATAATAGTTGCTAGGCAAGCATGACCTGCACAGGGAAAAAACCTCTCCTATATTGTCTGCTTGAGCAGAGGAGGAGGAAAACTGTTAACACCAGGTTTCTGTTCCACTTTATACTCAGAGTATTTGTCAACAGCACAAGCCAGCACCAGGTCTGCATTGGTGGTGGCTCACTCTCCCATTGGCATCATGAGAATGATAACTGACAGCCACAATAGGTTCGGGTCTGTCTTGTGCCCCTTGCTGCTAACCAGTCAGTTCTGCCTAACACTGCCTTACTCTTTTCATTCCCTGGTTGGGTGCTTGTGCAATGACGCCCTTTGGGAGGAGGGCCTCAGTTACAGGCTCACAGCCAAGAGGGGGGGGGGCTGAGATGGTTCCCCTGTGGCCCAGGATGATGCGGGACGTGTGGAACACGCAGAGCGTCCCTACAGGATTCTTCATAATAATTTTCTTGATTGACCGGCCCCTAGTGAAAAGTACAACTACTGGTAGTAGTCAGCCGCAGGATTCAGCATGCTTTCTCTTGTTCTTGTTGTGTTGTTTCCGCACTCGCGACGTTTGCTTCACACACACACATTCCATTTCTTTTTTTTTTTCTTCTTCTTCACTATTTTTTTTGGCCTGCCTTTTGAAAAGAAATGAAGAAAGCAGAAAGAAATTTTTTCAGAGATGAATTGGAAAAAGGGAAGAAGGGCAAGAGAAAAAAAAAAAAAAAAAAAAAAAAAAAGGCGCGCCCACACACCCACCGACAACAACAACAATGGCCGCCGCCGCCGCAGCAGCACAGTACGAGTATTTGTTCAAGGCAAGCAAGCATGCAGAGACAGAGACAGCGAGAGAGAGAGGGAGAGAGACTGACAGAGAGAGAGAGAGAGAGGCTGACAGAGAGAGACTGACAGAGACAGACCCCAGCCAACCAGCCAGCCTGCCCATGACACCACCACACACAAGCCTGCTGCTATCGTTGCTCCCCTACTGCCCTCTTCTCCCTACACACATAACACACACACGCTGTACACTGCTGAAGCTGGCGGGTCGCCCAGATCGCACTCTGCCCCTTCTTACGCCGCTCTCCGTTCCGCTCGCTGCCCTCTCCCCGTCCGCCAAACCGTTGCCGTTGAACCCTCTCCTAACTCTGTCTCCTCTCCCCTCCCTCCCTCCCTCCCTCCCTCCCTCCCCGACTCACTGATTGCCCTCGCTTCCATCATCCGATTTCGCCCTGATCGGTCCCTGTTCGGTTCGCTTCCTCCTCCTCCTCCTCGCCGCACCCGTCCATGGACTGGATTCGATCCGACGATGAACCCGCCCACCCCGCACTTGCACTTTCTCGAATTATCACGCCACCGCGCCACCTTTGGAATCGATTCGCCCGAAACCTCACCTCTTCCCTTCGATTTCGCAGTACATCAGCGTTGGCGACAGCGGGTGAGATCATTTTTCTTTACGCTCAGAGTTGGAAGTGGGCTTCAAAGGGTGTGGTTGGTGCGTCTGTGTGGGAAAGGGGGTGTGTCCCTTGGGGCGCCAATGCATGTGCAGCGGCGGCGCTTGCCTGGCTTGCTGTTCACTGGGGTCTATATCGATCTGTCTGCCGCAAGGCGCTATGGGGACCGATCGACCAGATCCCGGACGATCGACTCGTGCGTGACCGGGCGACCCTTCGAACAAAACACCCTGACGCTTGATCCCATCGCTTTCGATCGCTTTTTGCCGTGGGTCTTACCCCGATTCTTGTCGCTTTACCTCTTCGCCCTGCCAAAGCGTTGGAAAGTCATGCCTCCTTCTCCGCTTCACCAACGGCGAATTCAGTTGAGTCCTTAGCGTAATTTTGCTCCGCCAACGCCGTGTCAACGGGGGGATCCTGAACAGCATTTGAATACACCCAACAGTGCCGACGGAGACGACGATCGGCATTGAGTTTGGATCGC
Source organism: Zopfochytrium polystomum (assembly GCA_025765615.1). Lineage (NCBI taxonomy): Eukaryota > Fungi > Chytridiomycota > Chytridiomycetes > Chytridiales > Chytridiaceae > Zopfochytrium > Zopfochytrium polystomum. Next base: position 113,724 of record JAIVFJ010000019.1, read on the forward strand.
AGATTGTGACGGTCTGTACAGTTTCTTTCTGGGAGTCGCTTTATTCGACCCTCGCTCCTCATCGTCTTCACCCGCTCTTCCCACTGCTTGGAACGGACCTTGTCGTTGTTGCAGGTGAACAATCGAAGGGTCAAGTTGCAGATTTGGGACACTGCGGGGCAGGAGTCGTTCAGGTCCATTTCTCGCGCCTACTACCGAGGTGCCATTGGCTGTTTGCTGGTGAGCGGTTTGACCTTTACGTTCACTGGTTTCCTCAACCGTTACGCACCAATTTCTTTCAAATTTATCGACTCTGAATTTTTAAAACCCCGAAACAGGTCTATGACAGTTGAGTCGTTTTTGCTCTCATCCCACCCCGTTCATATCACCTTCGATTCCGTCGTCCTGTGGTTTTGATTGACGCGTCTGTGCTGCATTCAGTGACGCGACGTGACACATTCAACCATCTCATGAGCTGGCTCGAAGACGTGAAGCAGCACGGTAACGAGGAAATCAAGACCGCATTGATAGCAAACAAGTCAGATCTCGCAGCCAAGCGTCAAGGTGCTTTTTTTCATGATTTCAGTGTTTCTCTGTTGCTTGAGAGCGAAAAAAAAATTTACTGACAGATCCGAACTTCCCTCCCTCGCTCCTTGCAACTGCAGTCTCGCGGGAAGAAGGCGAAGCGTTTGCGCAGGCGAACGGCCTCATCTACTTTGAAGCGTCGGCAAAGTCGGGCGAGAACGTGGAGGAGGCGTTCCTGAGCGTGGCGAACGCCATTTTTGAGCACCTACGGCTGGACCGCGACCCGGCGACGCTGACGGAGCAGGAGGTGCGGCGCATGGAGGGCCACGGGGTGAAGATTGGGCCGAAGCGGCCGGTGCAGCTGGTCGCGCCGTCTGCAGGAGGCGCGGGGGCGGCCAAGTTTGAGGGCGGGGGCTGCTGTAATTGAAGAAAGAAGCCCGTGCAGTGCGGTGCGGTTTTTGGGTTTGTGGTGGGTAGGGCGGGCGTGGGCTGTGGATTGTGGAGGGTAGGGGCTGAGGGCCTTGGGATCATCTTTTGCTACTCTTATCCAAAGTCCGACCCCGTTCATCCTATCATTTTTTTTTTATATTTTTTTTTTTTTTTTGGGTCCTAGTAGTCTTCTGCCAGCGAGCCAGCCAGCCAGCCAACAGCAACCTTTCCCCTCTCTTGTGTGATCCTTTTTTTTTCATTCTCGTGGATCGATTCCTTGTGATATCCAAGCAGGGGTGGATGGGTGGGTGGGTGGCAGCTCGTCGCGGCGGCGGGGGGGGTAAGGGAAGGAGGCCAAGAGGGTTGACACTGTGCGGCGGCGGGGAAGGGGGGTGGGGGGTCGAGTGGTGGTGGTGGTGGAACGCGAGCGAACTCATCGAAACCAGTACTAAAAAAGGAGCCATCCATGTTCACATATTGACGAAAAGAGAAAAAATAAAACTAAAAATAAAAAACTTGTGAACGAGGGATTCAAACGACGTGGAAGCCTGATCGGATTGATTGATCACAAAAACAAATATGTATTAATTGATCGAAACGAGCCTGTGACCTCAAATAAATTAAGTGTATACCCACTTTTTAACTGGTAATTGTGAGGATTACCACCCCATCTCGATCCACGTTTTGCTAGCAAAATGTGACTAGGCTTGGATTCCTACTCTCTTATTATTTATTGGGTTTCCATACGGCCTCTGACTGGCTCTGTATGTCTGCCTCTGAGCTCTACTATTATTATTTATTATTGGCGATGTTGCAGACAGAAAGACTCAGTCTTGATTCTAATTGCTGAAACAAGGCTCCCTTGCTCAGTGGTTAGAGCGCTCCCTTCAATTGGGAAGGTGCCAAGTTTGAGACATGCTAGTTGGCAGACTGAACCGAAATGCAAAGTCCAACTATGCCTGGCCAATGGCTCCTCACTTTTGGAAATGACTTAGGACTGAAACACTTCTGTGGGAGAAGTGCTAAGCCCAGATGGACAGAGTTAACAAGATGATGGCAGAGGTAACAAGCTCTACCATCTGATGTAATGCCTCATAAAAAGGGTATGAGATCACAGGGGTTTTCCTTATATTTTCATTGGTGATTTTTACTAATATTTTCAATTAATAATTTATCCTGTTTTCCCTGTTTTTCCTGTTTTCTTTTTTATTTCTTCCTTGTTGTCTCTGTCTGTGTCTTTCCTTTCTTCTGTGGCTGAGAGTGACTGTCTTCTTATCTGCACCAATCATTTCTTGCCAGCCCTCTCCTTTCTGTTTGCCAAGAAATGCTCCATGATTCTCTGGGCTGTCGTCCTTGTTTGGCTGGCTCAGCCCCATTTCTTGGTGATTCACTCCTCCCATTCCTTTCGTTACTATTTTATTTATTGTTTTGCTGTTTTGTATGTGTTTTCCCTCCTTTTTCCCACCTCCCTGGTGATTCCAACCTGTTATGAATCACCCTCTGGAAACCTCTGGAACATTCTAGAACATTCCTTCATGGAACCTTCTGGAACCTTCTGGAACATTCTAGAACATTCCTTCATGGAACCTTGTGGAACCTTCTGGAACCTTCTTTGCTTTCCTGACTTGTCTTGTTGTCATTGGTATCATTGGTATCATTGTATTACTAATTGCTCTTTCTGGAACTTTCTTTGAGTCTTGACAAGGAACACTCTCAAAAGGTATAAAAGGGGGATGGGGGACCTGTCCCATCCCTCAAGTGAATTATTGTTTCCAATACAATCATCACTCCTCTCAGTTCCTTGTCTGCCTTGTCCTGTCCTGCCCTGTTCCTGACACAACCCTTTCCTATTTAAGCAGCTGCCCCCCGTCTTGTTTAGTGTGTGAACCTGTGCCTGAAGTTGCCTTGCCTGCCCTATTCTTCCTGACTGTATGTAGAGCTGGGAGTGGCAGTCCCCTGGTGTGTGACAGGAGGTTGAAGTCCTCTTGGCCATCATGGCAGTGTGCTGGGTTCAAGCCCCAGTGCACCTCACCAATTCTGCATGCTGCTTAGGTTGGATGGGTAGGAGCAAATTGGTGATGGAAGGATGGAGGGTAAATCTCTGGTGGTGCCTCTATGTTCGTGTCAATACATCTAGTCAAATCCAGGTCTCTCAAGGTGATATGAATGAGCTGTCTGGCCAGGTACTGCTGCAGGAATGGTCTCTCAGGTATGCCCCCTCCCTGGTTGTTGGCTCCTGTGGCCTCTGGTGGGCCTGGTCTTCACTGGGTTCAGACCCTCTTTCTCTCAGATTAATGCCTGTGATGTCATGGTGCCACATTGGGGTGAGGGAGTGGGTGTTAACGTTCCTTACTTCTAAGATAGGGAATTCCAAATTCCACTGGCTTGGTGAAGCAGATGTCTGCGTCCTAGTAGGATGAAGTAAGACAAGTCCCACTGTCTCCCACCCCGTGTTCCCCCTCCTTGGATTGAGTTGGAACTTCTCCTTGGAGTGAGACAAGTTGTGTCTGGTTCTGTTAAGTGGAAAGCAGTTCTGACTTAATTCAACAGACACCTCTGCACACTAACTGTTCCTTGTGCTTGCCCTCTGTGTCGAGCCCCCTCCAGCTTAGGGCTTGTCTTTGACAGAGAGGGAGCCTTGCTCCATGGTGGTGGCTCCAACAGACTGCGGTCTGGCCACTCTCCTCTCCACTCTCTTGTCTTCTTCAGTTGGATTGGAGTGGTGCACTTAGTGCCACTCCCTGGAGCTTGCTGCCTCTTGCGCCTCCAGCATTGTTACCAGATTTCCCGGTCCCCTTTGGCTTTGGCTTTTGCCTCCATTGGGCCCACTCTGTGTCATGGACCAGAGAACCCTGCACATTCTTTGCTAGTGTGCCACCTTTTCACAGTTGCCTTGGTCTGAGTGTGAGAGTCTTCTCTTTGTGTGTACTAAGAGAGTTTCTTTGTGTTTCTTGGGCTTCTTAAGACTCCAAATACATTGTCCTGTCTAGTGACCCCTAGACATCTCCTTTTTGCCCTTTTTCACTTTTCAGGATTGGTATTTAGGTTATTGCTCTGTTTGCCACCCATAGCCCAGGGTGAGGATTTAGAGAGCACAGTCTCACATTGTGGACAAAAAGAAATGATTCCACAGGTGGTACAGTCATTTTGTAGACCCACACATAGGCCCACTTTTTTCTTCTGCTGCTCTGTGATTGCTTTAAGACAAATCCCTTGAGAGCTCTGCTCTGTTTTAGATGCAGGCATGTGAAGCATCTGGAGTCTATTTGTCAGGAACAGGGCAGGAGGGACAAGGCAGACAAGGAACAGAGTGGAGTGATGATTGTATTGGAAACAATAATTCACTTGAGGGATGGAACAGGTCCCCCATCCTCCTTTTATACCTTTTGACAGTTTTCCTTGTCAGGACTCAAAGAATATTCCAGAAAGAACAATTGGTAATATAATGATACCAATGATACCAATGATACCAATGACAACAACAAGACAAGTCAGGAAAGCAAAGAAAGTTTCAGAAGGTTCACAAGGTTCCATGAAGGAATGTTCTAGAAGGTCCAGAGGTTTACAGAGGGTGATTCATAACAGGTGCGAGGGAAACAGAAGGGCACTCCCAAGGGTGCAACACAACTGCAGAATAGAGAGAGAAGAGGGCAACAGGGGGTTTTATCTTGCAAAGAACCTAATCTCAACACAACGGGAGCGGTTTGTTGTGCAGTGGGACAGACAGGGTTCAACTGAGTACCCCTCACCGCGCAGCACTCAGGGAACCCTTGTTGTTGCCAGCAACAAGGGTGGGAGAGAGAAAGGAGTTGACTATGCAGGAGTTGGAAGGTCGCCAGTCCGGAACTCACACACAGAACACCAACAATGGTACACGCACCATGCCGGGCTGCGTCAGCACTATCACTTGATATTGCATCACACTTGGACTCACACATGTCGCTCTCACAGCAACAGGACATCAAGGCAAGCAGGGACCTTGCGGTGTGAGGGGAGGTGGGAACCGCCCTTGACGCCCCCAGACAGAAGGGGAGGTCAGCCACAAGGCCGCTCCCCGCCGCTGGAGCCGGCGGGGATTGCGACAACAACTTGTGATCCTTACTCCAACACAGAGCCAGCAGTGTCATGCCATTGTGGGAGGGGCCAACTCCGCTCCCCACCCTGTGGCGCCTTAAGAGGGGCCTTACTAAGAGATGACATACACACCTGGGTGTGTACCACTACCCTCACTCTTGTGAGCTGGATGGATTTGAAGAGACTCTGTATGGTGCCAATGGACAGAAATCAATCAGAATGAAGAAAAAAGGAAAAGAGAAATGACCCAAAAACAGAGAGAGTGAAAATTGACAAGTCAACCCCCCGTTGACTTGGAGCCTATGCATGTACGTACATGTGCCAAGAATAAATAATAGGGATCCTCGATTTTGTCTCTCGCCTCCGGCAACGTGTTGCCAGAAGTTTGTGGAATTTATAATTGAAATTGAACTCCCCACCAGCCAACAGAGCATGCCAGTCCGCCTGGATCAAGGGTGGTGGTGGAGGGTGAAGAAAATATTTTTGATTTTGTCAAATCTGACTGGGAGCCAGCAACTGGCAACCAGCAAACTGCAGGTTTTTTTTGCCAGTCGTTGGCAGTCCCCTGCAATTAGTGGAAACTGACCAGCAAGGACCAGCACCAGTCCTTTCTGGAAAATTCCGGTCAAAATTGAGCATCCCTAATAAATTAGGGGACGTGGGGTACAGCCTGTCAGGCACCCCATCCTGAGGCAGTCAGGCAGTCTCTGTTAGTCACCAAAAAAGAAAATATGTTGAGAAAACCCTGGCGCAACAGAAACTGTTAAGACGAAAGTAGCGAAAGCAGGCCCAATAAGAAAGACCGGTTAACTGCAAATACACTTTTGATAACGCCTTGGAAACTAAAGAACCAGGAATAATAAGAGAGGTCCCAATCCTTGCATTTTTAAGGCAGCTATGCTGGTTTTTGGGGATAAAATCCCTATACTTTATCACTGAGACCTTGGTGTAGTCTCACAACCATTGGATCACATTCTGATCCAGTTCTACGGAAAGAAGTTTTGTCCATTCACATCTAAACCAGCGGGACAGGGCTACGAAAAACTTCGAGTCAAAGGTGGGCCAAAGGCTCCGTGAAATGCTTGGTCTGCTTGCTGTGGACATTGCGTGGATAACTGCTTTAAAAACCACGTCAAAGAGATTGGTTTGAAGGGTTCAAAAAATGGAGGCAAGGTCGAAAAATGAAAAGAAAACTGCGAAATCTTAGTTGCCACAATTCTGTTGCATGCCAAGAAATTTTACCCTTGGGAACGTGCCCCCACGACTTAGAGGAGTCGTCAGATTATCATCTTAACATCCCATAACCTCTGTCACTGGCAAAATACAAGTATTGGAGCACACTCGGTCAACAATCCTCCAATATTTTTAACACCTTTTTTTCGATTCATATGGGTAAAACCTCGACAATATTATTCTTGATGGTAAGAATGCCCCCAGCACCCATGCAGGGGGTTGCACCCTGGACCTTCTCCTGTCGACAGGAAGTAGAAGGGAGACGCAATACCACTTTGCTACACGGGTAAGTGACAAATTCAAGTGCAGAACGCCTTCCTGAGTTTATACTCCCTGTTTCCAAAAAAATGCTACCCACCCTTTCCCCCTTCTTTCGTTGAAAAGCTGCTCTCGCTTCTGGAGAAAACTCACCAGATGAAAATGCACGCTTGCTTTGCAACTATTATAGTGTGTATCATCATTGTGTATCAATAATTCATAACAGAGCTTTCTCTTTTCTCTCCAAGTTGGAGAAGGACCACCAACAAACACACATCTCCACTTCATTCACTCCTTCCACTCACTCACTCAGAGTAGACTGTTTAAACAAATGTGAAACTATATACACTGTGGGCCATGGCCTTGGTTCCAGCAGCTACCATTTTTTGATCCATGTGTACTGGGACACATAAGCCCATTTTTGGCTCCCTTTTTGCGGTCCAGAGATACTGTTTTCATTGATTCTGGTCCAGGAGATTCAATTTTTCTTGGACCGCTGTCTCCTGTTTTCATGTAAAATGGTAGCTGGAGGTGCCAACATTATTGGCTCTCAGGTCCCATTTTCGTGTGATGATGACATCATGGCTAAGTCTGCCAGATTTACAGTAGGGCCATTATGGAGCCAGTATCCCCAGTGCTCCTCACTGCCTCCCACCAGCACTCAGAATTGTCAGAAAAGTCTTAATCCATTTATTGATATTTCTGCCCTTCCCATCCCACACAAGCCACTGTCGCCAGCAATGGCAACTTGCAGCCACTGACCCAGCCGCAGTGGGGCAGTTGGCTACAACAGGGCTCGCACTGTCCAGCCCCCTGCCACCACCACCTGCAAGATCAGCATTGGCAAAGCGCCGCCAGTTGCCGCACCATACTCCTGCAGTTCCCCCACCGTCCAGTCACCACACTGCCACTGTCTCAGCCCAGCCCAAACAACGCAATGCGCTTCTTACACACTAACGCTGGTGTGTACCCTCTCCTACCCTGCCTGGCTGCTGCTTGTCACAGTGGTTGGCGAGTACTGGCCCCATCTCACGGTCCAGCTTGCTCCGCATGTCTGTCATACCCATGCGACACATTTTTGTTGGTGGAGGGGGGGTTAGCCAACAAACGTGTGTCCAAACAAGCACTTGCTGCACATCTGCTGCCTCACTGCACAGCATACTCTTGTTGATGCGTGTTTGGTGGGGGAGGAGGTGGTGGTGGTGGAGGATTCTTGCGGAGCGTTTTTGCCATCGCAACTCTGTTGCTGTCAGCACTCTGCAACATCTGTTTGTTACAATCGATAGTCACCTATTCCAGGATGCTTGCCTGCAGCAAATTGAAAATAACTTTGATAACAGTGACAAACTGTCTGCTCCCTTACATGCAAAACCAAAGAGAAGATGATGCTGCCAGGATGCGAGATGCAAACTGAAAGGAAAACTATACTGTGTTTGTCAAGACCAATTTTAGTATCTCTGACCACCTAATTAAGCTGACTAAAAGAGCAGTAGCAAAACTGTGGAAAACAACAGTAGCTTTTGTGGAGACAAATTGGGATGAGGTGGTTGTGGAGCATTGGTCCAAGGTTGCTCTGGTTGATAAGCATTAGACTCTGGCCTGTGCTGGTTACCTGAATAGCAAACATTGTTGAGACTCCAGTTATCTCAAGGTCTATTTTCCTTTTCCTTGTGTAATCGAGCACTCCTCTATGGTTTGTTGTTGACTAGTTTCAACACAGTTTGTTGAACTTGTCAACCATCAATCCCGTCACAAAAGTGCTGCACCTGAAATGAAGCCATTCGCACACTACCAACAGCTTCTCCCTATCATGACAATCAGCGGACAGAAGGACTTCGACGAGAATTCAGAATGCATGGAGACTGTGATGGTTGCAGCAGTTCATTTGCAGTCAGAACTCAAGACTAAACTCAGCTTGCCACTGATTTTGGAAGGTGGAGAAATGGTTGTTATTGACATGAGGCTTGTGAAGGATGCAATTGGACAAATCAAAAGTGGTGGTGGCAGGTCTTGGGTAGTGGTGGAAAAGCCAAGAAACGTCATTGTTCATAGTGAATGAAGCATCGTTCCATCAGAGCAAAGAATGCATTGTCTCCTACTTCAATATCCACTCTCTGATCATCTTGAGGTGGGTGTGCCAGCTCCCATTCTTTGAAAATGGGAGCTCCCACCACCCACTTTCGTCAAAAGCGGTTGCCCCAGGTCCTATTCTTGAAACACAGGAGCTCCAACCACCATTTTTCTTGCCTCTGGTTTCAATCCCGTTTCTGATGCAAAATGGTAGCAATGTGACCAGCCATGGCCGACAGTATATGCTCACTCCTTTGGGCCTGGGATCCACGCCTTAGAGTGAAGGAAAGCAAATAGCAGGCAAAAACTAACTTTCTTGTGCCAACGTCCAGGGGGTGTTTCAACCCTACTACTTGCCTAGTCCACAAAGTATCACTACTCATCTACCTAACAGGGTTGAAAGTTCAGAGGGACCATCTTCTGAAGGAGGAGCGCTAATGACTTGTGTGGCTGCTGGCCAGTTGGAGGGAAAATGGAAGGGTGCTCCTGAGGGTGCAACAAAACTGTGGAATACAGAGAGAGAAGAGAGAAATGGGGTTTTATCTCAGGAACCTATTCTCAAACACAACAGGAGTGGTCAGTAGAGGTGCGGGGGGATGGACAGGGCGCAGCTGGCGCACCTCACTGCACTGACGCTGAGGAATCTTGTTGCCACCAGCGACAGGAACAAACAGTTCTGCTGAGTAGTGCAAATGCATGGGGAAGTTCCGGGAACGCTTGTTCCAATGGCATAGCAAACGACCTTTGCTTTGCGATACTCAGCTGCTGTTGCCTTGCCATCTGCCCAATGTAAACAGTTTGTTCTGAGTGAGTAAGTGGAATGAGTGAGTGAGTGAAATGAGTGAATGTGGAGGTGTGTGTTAGTGGGTGGTCCTTCTCCCCAACTTGGAGAGAAAGAGAAACAGTCTGTTATGAATAATTTATACATAATGATGAATGCACACTATAGTAGTTGCTAGGCAAGTGTGACTGGCACAGGGTAAAAACCTCTCCTATATTATCTGCTTGAGCAGAGGAGGAGGAAAACTGTTTACACTGGGTTTCTGTTCCACTTAAAACCCAGAATATTTGTCAACAGCACAAGCCAGCACCCAGGTCTGCATTGGCAGTGGCTTGCTCTCCCCATGGGAGAACAAAAACTGACAGTCACAATAGGTTTGGTTCTGTCTTGTGCCTCTTGCTGCTAAACACGTGACCTCAGTACGTCATCAGATGCTGCGGCGTGCACTTGACAGCTCCAGGTATGTGCTGATACATTAGCTTGGGCATTGGGTCCCTGTGCGACCCCTAGGGTAGGCCTGCATTCCTAGTGTGCCCAGTAAGGCTCCAACCAAATTGCTTTACCTCGGCTCAACAACCCTGCGCACGCCGACAAGAGGCGGAGCAGTCTGTCTACAGAGGCAGGCAGACAGGCAGGGAGTGAATGTGGTTCCCATTGCAGCTGAGTGGGCCTGTGAAGGGGATGAAGTCTGGCCAGTGTGGAGACAGGCGCACAGCGCCTGTTGGAACCCTTTTGGTCGTCAAAAACGACTTTGCCAGGTGGAACTGACTTTGTGGAGAGAAGTCAGAGCTAGCCATTTCGCTATGCGCTGGCCCTAGTTTCATCACGAAAGTAGCATTGGTACATTGTGCCACAACGCATCTCGGTGGCACCTACACTTAACGGGTAAATCGTCGTTGATGATGACCCGTTAGCTTCGTTTGCTGGTGTCAAGGTGGTGCATGTCTCTCGCTTGTCTCATGTCGCAAGTTTTTTGTGTTTCGTTTTTGATGTTTTTTTGTGGGTGGAAAAAAAAAAAAGGTAATCCCAACCACGTGCCTCATCTGCCTGTCTCCTCTCTCTATCTTGTCTCTTTCTCCCACTGTCTCTCTCTCTGTCTCTCTCTCTCTCTTTGTCTCTCTCTCTCTCTCTCTCTCTCTCTCTCTCTCTCTCTCTTGCTGCCTGCTTGCCGATGGCGACAGATCGCCCGGCAGCACGCGCGCGCGTGCGCGTGTGGGGGGATCCTTTCGTTGGTTGGTTGGCCGTTTCAGTTTCTTTTTTTTTTGTTCATTCCATATTTTAAATTATTTATTTTTGGATTTTCAAGGAGAGAGGGAAGAGAAAGCTGCCTTTCACAAAATTTCGCAAGGAAGAAAACAAGGCGGAAAACGCCTTGGCGTCGCGAGCAATTTCTGAGTGGAAGACCTGGGCCTGGGTGGACCCCAAAGGAAAGAGAGAGAGACAGAGAGAGAGTGAGAGAGAGAGAGAGAGAGAGAGCGAGCTGCACTGGTTGGTTTACTTGCGCGCGTGTGCGTGTGCGGTCAATGCAAGAATCCAAACAACCAAAAAAAAAAAAAAAAGAAAGAAAAAGGAAGGCCTTGTTTTGCGTTTTGAATTTGTTTTGTGGGTTTTGATTCTTTTTCTTTTCTTTCTGATTTTCTCCCTTTTATATTTTTACATAGTTTTTTTACATGCACTTTCTCACGCTCCCTTTTTTTCAAACACCGCTCCTCATTCTTCTCACACAGGGAGAGAGAGAGAGAGACGGAGAGAGAGAGAGGCACGGTTAGCAATCGAGAGGGAGGCCCGCCTGTTCTCACGCTCACACACACACACGCACACAGGCACACACACGAACTCTCTCTCTCGCCCGCTCTCGCTCGCTCTCTCTGTCTCTCTCGCTCTCCCTCTCCCTCTCTCTCCCTCCCCCTCTCCTCCCTCTCCCTCTCTCCTCCCTTTATCATCCGCCCCTCCCCCTCCCCCTCCCTCCGCCAACACGCCCACTGTTCAGAATCACAACCCGCTCCTCTGGTTCTTCCCGCCTCGCCTCCCCTCATCGTCGCGGCCAGACCATCCTCTTCCCTCCCGGCCGCCCCCAAAAACCACTTTGGTGAGTGCAAACTTTACCCTGATTTGCTCGTCCGCCTCCCCCTGCGCACCAGGGTGCGCACGGGTCAATCCCTCCTTGTTCTCTTTGTGGGCTCGGACACTTGGTCAGCGAGGAATCACCCCCTTGCCTTCCACGCCTGGCCAGCCACCACCACACTACCCGCCACGCTTCTTTGAAGGTGCGATGGTTGTTTGGTCCAACCACAATCGGAACGCAGATGAACCACCACCCCTCACTCTTCTCCCCCACTCCCCACCCCTCAGTCTCCATCTTTGCTCGATGGCTTCTTCTCACAATCATGTATATCTACCCCCTACCTGAATTAGGGCACTAGAACAACAAGGCGAACCCGAAGATGCTGGCCGAGCAGAGCACTTCTCCGCCGACTGGTCCCACCACCCCAGGGACCATCCTTCAGCAAAACCAGCAGGAGCAGCAGCAGCGACCCCAAGATTTACAATTTCAAACACGCGAACGCGTCCCCAGCGGGTGCAGCGACGGTTCAAACGCCTCGAGCACCGTCCCAGACTCGGCCGCAACCACCGCAGCAAAGTCTGTCCTGGTCGCCGCCTACCTAGGCCACACTGCGCACACCCAATTCCCTGATGTTGGCGGCCCACCCGCGGCCTCCACGGGCTCCAGCGCCGGATCAGAGGGCAACTACAGCTACAATGCCACCCCTACGCTTGCCTCTGGCTCGATTTTCTCCATGATGAACGTTGTTTCGGCCGCCGCCGAGCGCCAGCAGGCGTCTGGCTCATCCTCTGTTGCCTCGTCGTGCTCAAAGACCCCCACCGCCATTCTCATGTCGTCAAACTCGTCCGCCCGCGACCTGCAGCCGCACGGCGTGGTCGCGTCGCCCCCCCTCAACCCGTCGACTGCCGCTGCGCTGACGGTTGCTGGCCAATTCGCCCAGACCATGTCTCTCGACAACAACAAGCAGCCCGGCGCGGTGGCCGAAGACGCAAGCCAACCGCAAACTCGCGCCTCCAAGGGTCGACTTCTCTCCATCTCGTCGGCCTCGTCCGACGCTGGTGGCTCGACAATTCTCGACTTTGTCTCCACCACCGACGAGAAGCCATCCACCAACGGCGGCGCCGAGGCCGCGCCGGTCCAGAAGAAGAAGAAGAAACTCGGCGAACTGTTTGGCAAGGTAGTCAACGCCGGTGACTTTGAGGCCGAGAAGCACTTTTACCCGCGTGTCCTCAACGCGCACATTCACCCCCTTGTCTCGTCCTTCTTCTCGCTCGGGAACGAACGGATTTTGGCCCGGTACACCCACTTGAATCCTCAAGTCAATATGGAGGCTCTCAAGACGCTGCTGCGTTACAAGTATGTTTTCCTCGTTGGTAGTTTCGTTGAGTTTGCAATTTTGACGAAATCTCTAATATCCTTTTTTCTTTCGTTCCGCCTCCTCATCCCTCGGAACGCGCAACCATCCAATAGACCAAAGTACTTTCAATGGGCAGGTTCGTGACGAGAATTATTCAAATGTTCTTTCGACCCTTGCTGCAATATGCTGACTGCAACACCTCTCCCATCCCCCATCTGTCATCTTGGGATATCTCCACTTTCAAATCACTCTCATCGATTAGGTTCGGATCTCTTCAACGTGACAACGTCTAGCGGCCACCGCCAAATGATTATCGTTGAAACCAACTCATGCCCGTCTGGACAAAAGTCCATGCCTCTCCTCTCTGAGCTCGGTGATGACCACGGTGGCTATGGCGTCGTAATGGATGCAACATTCCGGGAAATGATCATATCAGCAGACAAGTCTTTGGGCGATCTTGCAGTCGTCTATGACAAGAACGGCATGGAGGCCTCGGGTTACGCCGCCGTCATGGCGGAGACCACGAAGGAGCAAGTCTGGCTGGTGGAATTTTACGACGAAGACCCGGACCCACCCGTTCGGTGGCAGGACGGAGTCATGTACGTTAGGGACGTGTGCATGGTCTGGCACCCGATCCGTGCGTGCTTCCGCTATGTTACTCAAAAGCCTTGGAACCGGTTCCCCATCAACTCGAAAACCATCGTGCTCAATAGTGTGAGTGATATTGATGTGCAGAGAGAGTCCTTTTTCTTGTTTTATTCGATGTAGGCCTGTGAATCAGATTTTAATTATTTTTTTTTATCCCCTTGCTCAAAGATTGTCTCGTGCCTCGCCGGAGGTCGCAACAAGATGATGGCTGCTCGCGCTTACGACTTTTTGAACGCCGAGCTCGATGGCACGGGCCTTGCTGTGCGCGTCCCAGAAACCATTAGAAACGTTACCAAGAGCGAGATCCCGTTGTGGCTCGACAGCATGGGTGGCCACGCCGTTCTCAAGGTGCCCTATTCAAACGCCGGTACGCCAGAGGGGATCTTTGTCGTGGTTCCATCTAAGCCTGCATAATTACGTTTTTAACCGTCCCCCAATTTCTTCGGCGTGCCTCTTTCCAGGACAAGGCGTGTACACCATCACGAATCCCGGCGAGCTAAAGTCGTTTATGGAGGAGGACCACCATTATGACAAATTTATCGTGCAGTCACTGGTCGGCAACGCCTCGTGGTCGTCCATCACCCGTGCCGGAAAGTTTTACCACGTCGGCACTATTCCCAACAAGAAGAACCACACGTTTGTGTCGGATCTCCGAATGATGGTCACTGCGAACAAGGACGGGTTCCGGCCTGTCGCGATTTACGCTCGGAGAGCGCGAAAGCCGCTATTGACGTCTTTGGCCGACGACCCGACCAGTTGAGTTCTCTCAAGTTGGAAATGCTTCAACTTGGTGTTTGCCTTTACTTTGCGTTGACCTAACACAGAACATTTTTCTCCGTAACTCAAACAGTCACTTCATGGGAGATGCTGGGCACAAACCTTTCGGTGAAGCTTCCCGACGAGACGTGGACCACAGAGGCGCAGCGCCTACTCTTGATGGACCGCAAGGACTTTAACCAGTTGGGCATTGGCATCGACGACCTGATCGACGCCTACATCCAAACCGTCCTGTCGGTGATTGCAATCGACAAGATGGCGTGCCGACTCATGAAAGAGGATCTTCCGAACAGCAACGGAAGTCTGCCAAAGGACGAACGCTACCCTTGGTTCAACGAGCGAGTCTTCGACTTCGAGCTGTTTGAGGCACTCAACCCCGACGTTGCGCTTTTGCAGGAAATCCTTCACTGAAGAGAGATGTGCAATATTGGCTGAAGGGGGCGAGCAAGGAAGAACTTTGGCGAGCCGGATCCCTGATACGGTCGGGCCACTTCGTGTTCAAACTGCCCACCCCCTCCCCTCCCTTTGAACCCGTCCTGCATTTATCTTATATTGTCGTCCTTACCTATTCCGTTGCTGTTGTTGTCACTCTGCACACACTGTTTCCACGTATTCACATCCTTTATTCTTCCTTTTTTCCTTTTTTTCGTTATGGCTATTCCCCCCTTCCGTACTCGCCCACCCGTTCCTTGATACTGTTCCCACTTTCCAGATATTCTTTCCACTTTGCTTCCTCTTTTCCCGCTAGTTGTCGTTGTTGCTGCAACCCCCCCCTCGCACATAAGCGCACCCACACAGGCGCACATTCCTCCCCCCCCCCAAAAAAAAAACACCAAGGAAAAAAAGAAGCTCCCCCTCGTTTTATTCTCAAAATTTTCTCAACTTCCGCCGCCCTGCCCGTGTTTCTCTTTTGTTCTTCTTTTTCCCCCCCTTGTTTTTGATTGTAACGCGTTGGTAACATATTCGTAAGGACACTGGCACACCCATCGCGATGGGGCCTTTGTTTTTTTTTTTCTTTTGTTTCTTTCTTTTCTCTTTTCTGTTGGTCTGTTGACACTTTTGGTGGTGGCGCCGCACACAGAAAGACACACACAACACACACAAACAGACAGACCCAAACACAAGAAGACACACAGACACAATAAAAAACGGACAACCAAAAACAAACAAACAAACAAACGACAAAAAAAAAAAAAAAATCATGCCCAGAGGAACCAAGGTTTTCCCACCCCCACCCACCCCACCGAGGCTGGAACTCTACGCTTCGTCCATCTCCTCGTCCTCTTCATCCTCGTCGTCCTCGGCTTCGCCCTCCTCCTCCTCCTGCCCTTCCTCCTCGTCCCCGCCAGCAGCAGCCCCATGCCGCTGCGGTGGCGGCGACGGCGCGAGGGGCACCACCACCATCCCCTCGTCCTCCTCTTCCTCCTCTTCCTCCTCCTCCTCCACTTCTTCTTCCTCTTCCACCTCCTCTCCCACTTCTTCTTCTTCCTCCTCCTCATCCTCCCCTTCGTCCTCCCCCGCCCCCACCATCCCCGTCCCCATTCCCATTATTAAATTCGCATCAGCCACCACCACCTCCCCCGCTACCCCCCCCCGCCTCCATCGCGACCGCGAACCCTCCTCCCCGTCCTCCCCCGACTTCCTCTTCCTCCTCCTCATCATCCTCCTCCTCCTCCTCCTCCTCCTCCTCCTCTTCTTCGTCCTCCCCTTCCTCCTCCGCCTCCTCGTCTTCCGCCCCCGCCGCCGCCGCCGTCAGCGCCTCTGGCCCCAACCCGTCCGCCGCCGCCGCCTCCTCGTCCTCCTCCTCCACCTCCTCCTCTCCTTCGCCCTCCTCCTCCTCCACCTCCTCCTCCTCCTCACCTTCCTCCTCACCTTCCTCCTCCTCTTCGCCCTCCTGCGCCGCCGCCGCACGGCCCTGGGTGGCGCCCGTTCCGCCGCCGCCGCTTCCGCTTCCTCCACCGCTTCCGCCGCCGGCGGCCTCGCAGGTCTGCGCCGATTCGTCGTCGTGCGCGGCGCCAGCAGCAACAGCAACCGCAACGCCGAGGAGGGGCCCCGCTGCGGACGCGACCATTCCGCCGCCACCGCCGCCGCCGTCTGCGTCGTCGTAGGCTGTTGTTGTTGTTGTTGTTGTTGTTGTTGTTGTTGTTGTTGCTCCCCGCAGCAGCTGCGGCGGTGCAAGTAGCTCTTGTCGCTGCTCTTGACGCGGTTGTAGTTCTTGCTGTTGTTGTTGTTGTTGTTGTAGTTGCGGTTGTTGTAGATGCAAGAGTTCCGGCGGGTGCGAACGCAGCAGCGAGTCGGTCGCGGCGGCAGCGGGGGCTTTGGAGGCGGTGGAGAATGGGGAGGCGTGCGGTGGGGAGGCGGACGACGACGACGATGAAGACACGGTCAGGGACGCAGCGGCGGTGGAGGAGGCGGTCGTCAACGACGACGACGAGGAGGAGGAGGCCGCGACGGAAAGCGCGAATGCGGTTGGCTGCAAGGAGGTCCCTGGTAGTGGCGGCGGCGGCGGCGGAGAAGGAGGAGGAAGAGGGAGGGAAAGAGGAGCAGGCGGGAGAAGGTATGCCAGTGGTGACGAGGAGGATTCGGACGACGCGGTGGCGGCGGCGGGGCCGCCCATGGAGTTGGAGGTGCTGGTGGTGGTGAAGCTGGCGGCGGTTGTGGTGGTTGTGGGGATGTTTGCAGAGACGTCGACAAGGGTGGGGAGAGTAGCTGTCGGGACGGAGCCGTCGCTAAACACTTGTTGCTGCTGCTGCACCGCATCCGCTCGACTGTCCGCCATGCCGACCGGAGCGAGAACGCCGAGCAGCTGATACGACGAGCTGGACGGCGGCGGCGGCGGCGGCTGATACTCGCTGACTTCGCCGTGTGTGAGTCCGTTCGGTAGTGGCACGCTCATATTGCCGCCGCCGAGGCCGCCTGTCTCGAATCTAGGCGGCGGTCCTTCAAAGTGTGCGCCAGTCGCGAACGCGTGCGGCAGTAGAGTTCCGCGCGGGTCGGCGAAATAGCCTGCCCCCCCACCTCCTCCTGCGGCAGGGTCCGCGTCCGCGTCCTCGTCGGCGAGCGGCGCGGCGACGACGGCCACGACCCCTTCGTCCACGATTTCCATCGCGTCGTCGTCGTCGTCGTTGTTGTCTCCTTCATCAAAGGTGGCCGTTGCGGCGGTAGCGGTAGCGGAGGCGGCGGGGAGGTTGGTTGCCCCGTTTTCCCACCCGAGTCGTGGAGGAGGGGGCGGAGACGAGTCGGCGTTGGGGGCGGAGATCTGGCTTGGGGCCGACGCGTAGGCAGCGGCAGCAGCGGTCACGCCGGCTCCGTTCGGCAACGCCGGTTTCGCAAACTCACCGAGCGGAGCGGTCGTCGCCCCGCCCTCGGCACCGTCGACGGCCATCGCGCGGTCCTCCCGATCCTCCTCCTCCGCCTGCTCTTCTTTCTGCTTCGCTGCAGCCGCCGCGGCAGCAGCAGCCTCCTCTTCTTCCTGTTGCGCCTTCAGCGCCAACTGCTGCTGCTTCTGCTCAGCCAGTATCTGCATCGCGAGCGCCTGCGCGGCCTGCTCTTCTCGCTGATGCTTCCGGACAGCCATGACGCGCGCCACGTGCGCGGGCGCCGGCGCCCGCTTGACCGCACGCACCTCTGCCGAGTTGAATCCCGGGATTCGGAGGTTCCAGCTTCGCTCTGGGAGAGAGAAGATAAAAAAGTGAACAGGAGAGAGGTGCAAACAGGCTCAGCCCAGGGGGCGGTTTGGTGGCAACTACGAAAAGTAAAAAGGGACACAACGGCTCCTCCCCTCGAGACTTCTGCACTTACCAAGAGTGAAATGAAAGTCTTTCACCTCGACGACAGACCCTCCGCGGTGGCGGGCCATTTTGCACGCAGAGTGCGTCACAAAGTCGATGAAGCCGTCGGCGATTTCCAGGAGCAGCTAATTTTCAATAGAATGTACATTTTCTAATATAAGTCGCATTGTAACATTGTGGGGAAAAAGATGAGACAGAAAAAAAAAGGAAACTTTACATTTTCCGCGTCCTGGTCGACTTTTTCGCTGGCGTCAATCTCAGCAACAAGGTCCCCGATCTTCCGCTTCACGCCAAAGACGGCGCCGCCGGCTGCAGCGGCGGCGGCGGCCGCAGCTTGTCCGGCCGCGGCGGCCGCGGCGCCGCGTTTCGCCGCCGCCGCCGTCGCCGCCGTTCCGGACCGTCCGCCGCCGCCGGCCGCAACAGCACCGGCGGCGGCGCCGCCAACCATTCCTCCAGCGGCGGCGCTCCCGCCGCCGCCGCCGCCCACACCGGCCGACCCGGCATCGTCGCCAGCAGCACCGGCAGCGGCTGCCGCGTCGCTGTCGGTGCCCAGAATTTCGCGGACCTGCGCCTCGAGCGTGCGCTGCATGGCGACGGACTCTGCGCTGACAAACGACGGGGTGCCGAGCACGGCTGCGGCTGCGGCCGCGGCGGCTGCGGCGGCAGCAGCAGCGGCTGCAGCGGCCGAGGCTGCCGTGGACGGTGCGCCGCCGGTAGCGGCGGCAGCCGCCGCCGAGACCGCGGGCGCGGATGGTGCTGCTGCTGCGGCTGCGGCGGCTGCGGCGGATGTCGCAGCGGCTGCGACGGCGGCCATGTCAAAGGACGCGGCCGACGCTGCGACGGCGGCTTGATCGCGGGGGGCGAGGACGCGCGACGGGTTCGCAAAGAGCGCGGCGACGGAAACGGGCGATGGGCCGACTGTTTGAAGCTGCTGCGGCGTCGGCGGCAGAATGTGCGACGGGAGCAGCGGCAGCGTTCCCGCTGCGGTGCCGAGGGGCGTGAACACGCGGCCGAAAAGGTGCGGAGATGCCGGGAAACGGGTCGTGTGAAGTGTAATGGGTCCGCCACCCTGCGCGCCTTGCTGCTGAGACGTCACCGCCGCTGCTGCTGCAAAGGCCGACGCGCCAGAGGACGTGGTCATGTCTAGAGGTGTAGCAGTGGCGAGAGGTGGGGAGAGCGTTGGCGGGTACGGTGGTTGCTGGAAAGGTGCCTGCTGCATCGGCAGCGGGCGGAAGCCAGGTTGAGCGTTTGGGGGGCGCTGCTGCTGTATTGCCAGGCTTCCAGCTGCTCCATCATGGAAGGCGAATGGTAAAATTTCAGCGCAGGTAGCCAGGGGAAGAAGAAGCAGGAAGAGGGGGGCCGGCCAGTTAGAACCGCCGTCGCAAGGTGTACAAGGTTAGGCAAGAAAGGAAAAGTAAAAAAAACCGGAGTTACCGTTCATCATAACACCACCTGGCATTCCGGCCATGTTCAATAGCGGCCTTCGAAGGGAGCCCCTTTCGACTGCTGGTGAGCCAATGACAGGTCTCACGCCACCAAGGCCAGGATTCATCCCATTCGGCATTGAACCCAAAGCCGCTGCAGCCGCCGGGTTCATGGCCGCCGGTCTGATACCTCCGGCGGCATTGATAGGCGAAGGTGGCGGTCGGGAGGACTGTCTAATTGGCGTGTTTGGTCCCGGCTGCGGCTGCGAGATGCCATAAGCGCCGGGGAGGGCCAGATCACTGGCGACTGGCGAGGCGGAGGTTGCGAAGGGCGTCGGTGTCTGGGGTTGCTGAATGGGCGGGGTCGGACGCGCGGTCGGGGTGGGGTGAGGAGAAGATGATGCGGCGGCTGCGGCGGCGGGAGTAGCTGGTCCTGGGAGGGAAAGCTGCGCAAGAGAAGGGCTGTCTGTGCTCGCTGTGGTCGCTCGAAGTAGCATGGCCGGGTTGATGGTGCCGACACCGGCGGGACCGATGGTGGAGTTCGCATTCAAGCCCGCGTCGCCGCCATTCGAAGACGCATCGTTCAGATTGCCGCTGTTATTGAGCCCGCTGGCAACGACGTTGTTCAGGGGTACAGGCATGGCGGCGGCGGCCGCCGCCGCCGCGTTGGCGGAGGCGTTCATTTCCGCCAGCCGCTTATTAAAGCACGCGCCGACAAGTCCCTCTGAAGCCTTCCAGCGCTCGGGATCGGTGGCCGCCTTGGCGTTCTCCATCTCGCGCTGCGCCTCTTCTCGGGTGGCAAGCTTTTGGGCCATGAGCTTTTGCATTGATTCCTGTTCCGCGATATTGGTCACCCCGGTCATCCGCTTCATCGCAATCTGGCATTGTGTCATGATGGTTGCGGTCATGTGCCTCTTTGCATTGAGTATGAGCATGGCGTTGGGGTCCTTTTTGAGCTCAGAGTACGGGTGCGGCACGTTGTCCATGGAACAGATACTCATGATGTTCTCCATCACGGTGACGCGGCTGCGCGCTAGTGCGAATCGCCTACGCACTTCGTCCAAACTTTGAATCGCACCTTGATTTGGCATGCTCGCCACTCCTTGCGGCCCGTCTTGTCCAGCCGCCAAGCCCATAGGGCCGCCTGTAGGGCCCGCCGCTGCTGTAGGCGCCCCGGCGCTGCTCGGGCCAGCGCCCGCAGCTGCCGCTCCCAAGCCAGCGGCGAGCGAGTTGGCCAAACCGGGTCGAATAAGGCCCGCCATCCCGACCGCCGCCGCCGCCGCTTGCTGCGACTGCATCATTCTCCTCTGCCGTTCTTGAACCTGAAATCGCGAGGCAAAGCTAGCCGCCAGAGCGGGATTCGCCGCAATCGCTGCCATGATGGCTGGATTCAAAGTGCCGGAGAGTCCTCCAGAGCCACCCACAGTGCCGTTCGCGGCGGCGGCGGCCATCTGAATCCTTTGCACGGCGGCCATATTGGCCGCGTTGACGCCCATCCCTCCACCGGCACCAGCGGCCCCGCCAGAGGCAGCAGACTGCAGCCCAGCAGACATGCCAAGCCCAACCCCGCCTCCCATGCGGGCCATAAGGGCGGCTTGACTGACCGGGTTTCCCGCCAGCTGGTGCTGTTGCTGTTGAAGCATACGCAGTTGCCTTGTTTTGGACGGGTGAGTTCAAATGGAACGGAAAGGTTAATTATCTGTCCTGAAGAGGATAAGACAAATACGACAGCGGAAAGCGAGAGGCTCAGCGATGCGAGTAGGGCGCAAAGCGGGAGAGGGAGATGTAAGATTTGGCCAGGAATGAAACTAACTGTTGTTGTAGCATTAGTTTCAGCTGCTGTTGCTGCTGATTCACATCCGTAATCCCTCTGGCTTGAAGGTGCGCCATAAAGTTGGAAAGTTGAGCAGCGGTGTTGCTGTTCACATTACCGCCTCCGCCAATGTTGGGCGTACCCATTTGCATGGCGGGCGAGGCTGAAACGGGTGGATCGGTACCTTGCGTGAAAAAAAAATCCCAAGTGAAATGTGAGGTCACTCCGGGAGACTGCAGCCGCAATCGGTTCCCTAACCACTCTTACGCCGGGGGAAGCCAGGCGGAGACAGGCAAAGCCTGATCAGACCAATCTAGAGACTCACCAGCGTTGGCAACCAGCTGGGCGTCGGCGGATGGATCGACGGTCGCAAGCTGGGGGGTTGATGGCTCATTCTGCTGCTGCGGTGCGCCCGCGGCGGCAGCCGTAACGGGGGGTGCGTTGGCGCCGCTGCTGTTGACATTACTGCTGCTGCTGCTGTTGTTACTATTGCTGTTGCTGGTGCTAGTGCTATTGCCAGCCGCACCGGCGGCGGCAGCGGCGGCTGCAGCCTGCTGCCGCGCGCCGGCCGTCACAGCGCCACCGCCACCGCGCCCACGTCCTCGGCCTCCTCCTCTCATGTGACAAGTCCAGACCGACCCCTCGCCGTCGTCGTCTTGGTCGTGGTCGTCCGCGTGCGGCGGCGTTCGCGCGTTCGCGCGCGCGACGCAAACCGCGCCCGCTACCCTATCCCACGCTAGAAGCTTACCAGCCACCGGCGGCCCCCGACCGGGAGTTTGGTGCTACGCGGCTTGGCCGAGCGGAGGTAAGTGGTCTTGCGACAGGCGGGAGCGAGGCGATCCGGACGAGCGAGGCGCAGGAATACCACCCGACAGACTTGTGATTGGGGGCGCGATGGAGGGTTCGGGAAGAAGGGACGGAAGGGAGGGTGCTTCGGATGGATGCAACGGGGGTGTCGAAGACGACGGGGGCCGGCGCCCGGTGCGGGTTGGAAATTAATTGCGGGCACCGCAAACGGGGTGGCCGTGCGTGTGCGATCGCAGATCGATCCGGTTTTGCGGCAGTCGACTGCTCCTCTCGATCGGGGGGGAGAGGGTCGAGCGTGCGTAGGTCGAGTTGGTCGGGCCCCGCGGGCGGGGAGGATCGTGTGAGAAGGTTTGGTTGTTGGGTGGGTGAACAGGTGCTGAGTTTGGTGGGGAGCTTTGAGTTTTGTGCTGTTTTTGTGTGCTTTTTTTTTTTTTTCTCCCTCCAATAATGCGGAAACAACACACAATATATGCAACTGCAGTTGTTAATACCTGCAGCTTTCAAAGAGTTGCGCACAATTGAACATCCGAATGGCAGTCACACACACACACACACACACACACACACACACACCAGTGGCTATCTCGAAGCTCAGGCTGGGCCAATTTTTGCGCCTTTTTCTGCGCCGCCCAAGTCCCAACGCCCTTTTCGGCCGGCAACGCCCGCGGGCCACCTTGTTACAAGGCAACGCCTCCCCTGCCGCCAAAACGCCGACGCCCACCGGGACTCGATGAGCATATGACTGCGAAGGGTTTTTGCACGAAAACTCGGAAAAGAACGGCTGGAGACGAGATACGAAGCAAACCGGTAGAATAAAATGCACAAAAAAAAATAAGCAAACCAGAAACTGAAGAAGATACAATCAACGCATGGGAAACGAAGAGAAAGCAGGGGGGGGGGGGGGGGGGGGGGGGGGGGGGAACTAACTCAACAGGAAGAAACACGAAAGTGACTCAAAAAGGGGTGGGGATGCAGAAATAGATTGGGAGAAAATTCAACCTCGGACAACAAAGGCCGGAAAACTTGGTCGAAAAACGGTACAACGGCGTATGCTTCCGGACCCAACCCGCCCTTGTGGGGAGGAGTCCAATACAAAAACTAGAGCGAATGTGCAACCTTGCCTTTACAGTAAGGAAGCGAAGGTGCTTCCCTGCAGACTTGCTGAAAAAATGTACTCGAGAATGCCCATTAGGAAGTTTATCCATTGCAAAGGGAGCTTGAAAACTTGTGCCTTGAAAATTCCTGCTCCCCACAACGCAAAGAAATATAACGTTCACTGTGCTGGGCTCTCCCTTAAAAGTGCGACCTCGGTGATGATATTTCAGTATATTAACCGTACGCCGGTACGCCCCGTTTGCCTGTTTGGATTATTTATCATGAACCCTCTGAGCTTCGCCATGAAAGAGAATCTTGTCGGAGGTTTTAAATCGAAACAATATCTGTTAGGCGGTGACCCAGGGACTGCTGGGAAGCCAGCGCGTCCATTTTTCCATATTTTACAAATAACATAAATATCCTAACTGTTGGGGGTGTCGCCCCCCGCGCGTGCTCTGCTAGCCAACCTCAAGCGCGCGTCCCCTCACCCCTTCGCCTTCGCCTTGCGCACCTCTGCCCCTCCTGTTTTCAGTTTCGACCGCCAACCAAGCCAGGCTCGATCCCGTGAACGGGGCCCTTAGACGAACCGGAAAGTATCTGCGGCAACCTTGTCTGAATGTGGTAGGGGGGTGGTAAAGGGGAAGAGGTGGCGGGCAAAAGAGGGGGGTCAGGGGTCAAGCAGCCCAATAAAAATCATCGCGCACCAAACCAAACTCACAAGTCTTTTTCCCCGTATCTGGAGCGACCGTCGCCAGCAGGACAAACGTCTGGCTGAAAGGTCGGTGCTGCGCCTCTCCGAATTTGAGGAGGCCTTTTTGTTTTGAAGGTCGTTGGGAGGAAAAAAACGTTAGGGAATGAATCCAGGTGTGGTACGGTGCTGTTTCTGCCTCTCACGAAGCACACACACAGACGACTACGAACCGGTGACGGTGACAATCAGGTTGTTGACACCCGTTTCGTTAACGAGGGGTTGGCAGTCGTAGTTGTTGATGTCGTGCTCTGGGGGGCATTTGTTGTTTAGTAGGAGGGACACGCGACTTGGGATCGGTTGGTCTATTTTGCAATGGTGTTCCGTTGGCTGCGCATTTCCCGAGGTGAGCGCATTTTTTGTCGCCCATTTTCCCTCCCTTTCCCACATGCACACACATGCATACCGAACGACGGATCGACGCAAGATCGCCCACGCAACCGCAGGTATGCAGGCAGAGGACTAACACCCACCCACACACACACACACACACACACACACACACGCACCACGCACACGCACCCAGGGGGCGATCAAGCTGAGAAAGAACAGAAAAAGAACAGCTGCATTTCTTCTTCTTCTTCACTACTACTTCTACTCACGCGAGCCGGGCATCTTGAGCAGCTGCTCGTTGAACGCGGCGATGCCTGGGAAAGGGTTGCCGTTCCACACGATTGCGGCGGCGTCGGTGTACATGATGTGCAGGTTGTGCCGCTGGGTGTCGTAGTACTTGTAGTAGCTCTTGACAAAGAGGTCGGCGGCTTTCGAGGCGGCGTCCGTCATTGTTTGACTTGTCCCTTTTTTATTTTTTAATTTTTTTTTTTGGTGTCTTTCACTAATATAATAACGGTTTGAATTGAGTATTGCCGAAGGAGCCAATCGACAGAGGAAAACAATTTCCACTCAGGTTGATTCCTGAAATGTAGCACCATTCTTGTCCCCCCCCAAACGACTGGCGCAAAACGCTTGCATTTGGCGCAGAATATAAGGCAGTGGCAACGCGGAAGGAAACACACAAACTCTCACACTCAACACGCACAGTATCTCTCTCCCACTCACCCTCTCTCTCTCGCTGTCTAATTCTTCCGCAATGGGAGTTGTGTATGGGAATTTCTTTGTTTCGTAACTTGCAAGAGTTTCACGCAAAAAAAAAGAAAGGAAAGCAAAGAAGAATAATCGCGCGCGTGACGACAACCTTCAAGGGCTGGGGAAAAAAAAGAACAAAAGAAGGGAAAAAAAAGAAAGAAAGAAAGCCAGAACTGATATCACAAAGACCACCACCCACCCACCCAACACACTCAAATTCACTCCCCAAGAGCGTCGCCCCCTCTCGCGAACACCCCCCTCAACACCCTTTTCGCCACTTTACGCCCTCCGTCCCTCCATCCCTCCCCTCCCCTCCCCTCCCCTCCCAAATGCCGGAGCCTGTCGTGCCGTGGGCTGCAAAGGCAGCTGCGGCGGCGGCGGCGGTGGCGGCGCCGCCGCCGCCAGCTGGCAGTAGCAGTAGCCAGCGACCAGCCGCCGGCGCCCAGGCCCAAAGCTCGCGAGCTGGCCCGGCCAACAGCAGCAGCAGCAGCAGCAGAAACAACCCTCCCTCCCACAACAACAACAACAGCAACAACAACTATCACAACTACAACTACAATCAAAACAACAACAGCAACAACAGCAACAACGACAACAACTACAACCACAACAACGGCAGTCGCAATCGTCCCCAGCAAACCCACCAGACCCAATCCCGCAACCACACAAAACCGGACCATGCTGGCGCCGCCAGCCATCACCAGCAGCAGCAACAGCAGCAGTACCAGCAGCACCAACCCTCGCAAAAGCAGTCTTCTCCTTCTCGGCCGCCGCAGCCCGCGTCGTCCAACGGATCCCTGCCCCTTTTACCTTCCGCCCCTTCGTTGCCCTCTTCCTTCCCGCCCGCCCCAAGTTATGGCGCCGCCCCAGTCAACGCGGACCCCACAGTTCATCCCGATGGTACTGCCTCCACCGCTCCCAACCCTACCCCCACCAGCCATCCGGCCTCTACTCCTATATCAGCTGCCGTTCCGCCTGGGTCGGCGGCGATGCCGGCATCTCTAATCCCCGAGCCAACAACAAACGGAGTCATTCATAAGGTACTCCAGAACCCGCTCCCTCTGCGTTGTTGGATTTGCCCTCCCCTCACTGTCTGTTGCAGGAAAAACTACGCGATAGCGTCAAGTTTGGCTCACTTCTACCGACGGACATGGCAGCTGTTGTCCCTCCGAGTCGCCTTCAGCAGCGCTTCCCAAAGGTCCGCCAAGTCATTTCTGCATCTGATCTGGGACAGTGCCCACCTAATCTGTAATGATTTCCTTGGATACCCAACAGAGCGGTTACTGGGCCTCGTTTAACAATCAGTCGTCGATCACATTGGACAGACGGCGACACTTGTCCTTCGTTGTGAACCCACCGCCCGTTGCGCTGATCGCTGGAGAACATCAGTCTTCACCCGAATCGCAGGAGCCGTCACACGTTCTGGCAGAACCCGTCGCCTCTCCTCAACCAGCGGCGATCACAACAGAGCCGAACGCTTCAGTGACCGACTCGTCCACGGCGCAGAAGGCGCCATCGTCGATCAGTGACGGTGCGGCCCCTACCGCAACTCCAACCCCCCCGCCGAAGCAGCCACCTTCGTCATGGGCAGCTCTTTTCAAAAGTTCCAGTGCGAACGGACAGGAAACCAAGCTCCCACCAAAGCCCGTAAAGCCTGTTGAAGGTCCCCAAAGTACGATCTTGTCATTACTCTTTATTTTTCTTTCTTCCGTATGATCCTGTGTCCTGATCCCTATTTCCTGAAGGTTACCTGACAAAGTACGCCGCCTCATTTAACGCGAAACTCATTCGACCACGCGGTCTCATCAACAATGGAAACATGTGTTTCATGAACGCCATTCTCCAACCGCTTGTACACTGTGTTCCTTTTTATAACCTGGTTCGGAGACTGTCAGAGGACATTAAACACACCTTCAAGAGCAAGACACCTCTCCTCGATGCAATGTATAATTTTCTGCAGGATGGTATCCAGCTGCTGACTCCAATTATGCAGGATTATCTTTTTCAACGAGTTCGAGGAACAAGGCCCCGGCGACAATAAAAAATGGGCTAATTCGTTTGGTTGGTAGTTGCTTGAATTGGCATCACTTGGCTTGTGTCAGCATTTCTCACGTCTACTCTCCGGACAGACACGGAAGCATTTGCCCCAGAGTACGTGTACGATGCGTTGCGATCGCTCAAGAAATTGAGCTCAAGCAAGGTTTGATACTAGGATGTGCACACGATATATGTCTAAGGATTTGGTACATTCTTAGGGGCGACAGGAGGATGCGGAAGAATTCCTCGGCTTCATACTGGACGGACTACACGAGGAGCTTTTGTATGGTGAGCTTCTGTGCAGGTTCAATGCGGTTTTTTCTCAAGAACGTTCTTTTCAGTGCTGCACGGAAGCTCTTGGCGGGAAAAGACCGCACCTCTTCCTGTCGAAGAGGACGACAGCGAGTGGGTCGAAGTGGGCCCGAAGAACCGAACCCTGTTGACTCGACAGGTAATCTGGCATAGCACAGCGTATCAGTGTCCTTATCTTTCCATTCGACGCACGCGCGCCAGACTCAACATGTGGACTCTCCAATTACGCAAGTGTTTGGCGGTCAAACGCGGTCCACTGTTCGATGCACGGGTCGTAAAGACTCTGTGTTGACAGAACCTTTCCTCGCGTTGCAGCTAGATATCACGGTGAGGGGAATCGAAAGGTTTTTGGCTGTAGCATTGTGCTGAAAAGGGAAAAATCGTTTGTTGTCCCATGTTGTTCAAATGGCCCCGAGAAGCCAGAGAACGTTCGAACCATCGAGGACGCGATCTACAACATGACGCGGCCGGAAGTTCTCGAGGGCTTCGGCTGCTCGGATGCTGGAGTACCGGTAGGCAATGGGCGAAGTTTTCTTTGTTCGTTTCTCCACCTGTGCCTTCTCATCTTCAACTTTTTTTTTCCTTGCGCATCATTGACTTTCAAAATCGCCGAAACCTCACATCAGGTTGACGCGACGAAACAGTCTCTCCTGCACCACCTTCCTCCCATCCTCATCCTTCACCTGAAGCGGTTCATTTACAACAGCGTAGGCGGAACCCAGAAGCTGCGCACTCACGTCGGATTTACTACTGTCCTGAAAATCAAGTCAGAGTGGTCTCCTCATCCCTACGGGGTAAAGGAGTGTACCCTGAGTACCGTCTGTTTGCGGGTGCGTGAGAACCCACTTTGCCATCCCAACGAAGACCCTGGTTCTTTTCTTTTCCTTTCTTGGGGGGTCATGGAATTAACTTGGTGGTTGGATTTGACTGGGGGTTCTTTTTTTGGATGCTGTCGTATGGGCGAACTGTCTGTTCGCAGTCAAACTTTACGCCATTCAATCTTTTTTTTTCTTTTTCTTTCACTCCATCTGACCCTGTCCGTTTTTCAAAACCTCCGTTACCTACAGTCGTCAATCACCACGGCAAGTTCGCTGCGGGAGGACACTATACGTGCGATGTGCACCGACAGAACCAGTCGTGGCTGCGGGTCGATGACGCGGTTTTGACCGACGTGACGGAGGAAGAGGTGACCAAGGAGCAAGGAGACCGGCAGGCGTACATGCTCTTCTACGCTAGGAGCTGAAGCGGACACGACGCGAGGGAGGCCGCGCGGCCCCACTCGGGTGACGTGCCGTTCTGTACAATTTGTTCCTACGTTGGTGTTTCCAGTTGGCGGGGGATGATGGCTCAGTCAGGGTGAGAACGTTGGTGGGGACCAGGACGGGCAGAACTGGTTCAGTTGATGGAGGCGGAGCGGAAGCAGAGATTATACAGCAAGCGTCGCGTGATCTGCAGGTGGGAGACGCGAATAAGAGGGTGAGACTCTGCTTGCTTCACTTTCTCCGTTTCCCGTTTTCTATCTTCCTCCCCTTTTTCCCTCCCCTCTTTCTGTGCTGGAGCCCTTTTCAACCGTGATTCTCCGAATTTCTCGTTCGTGTGCCTGTCTCTAGTCTTAATGCTTTCCTACGTGATTCCCCCTTCCAGTCTTACCAATCTCTTCCAGTTTCCCCACCGTCAGCAACGTCGAAACCCACAGAGTTATCCTTTTTACCGCGCCTATCCCCGCGAGAGACCTTTTTTTTTCTGTTCTCCTTCTTTCTGGTTTCGCCGTCTGTTTTTCGTATTTTTATTCCCGTTTTTTTTTTGTTGTTGTTTTTTTGTCGTCTCGCCCGGCCAACAACCACTGCTCTCCTCTCTCTGTCGCGCACGCTCTCTTCTGTTTTTCCTCCATCACCTCTCTCACTCTCTCTTTCACTGCCTCTTCACGCACCACTCGTAGCAGCGCGCGCGCGCGTCTACTGCTGCAGGACCGCCCACCTAGTGGAATTTCGTCTCCTATTTTTTCTTTCTTTTTTTTCCTCGCTTTTTGCCGCCCAAGGAATGCAGTTGGGGGACGGGATTGGGCGCTCGAGCTTGTTCCTTTCTTGTTTTATTCTTCTTCTTTCTTTCGTTTTCCTGTCTTCTTTCTGGTGGGTCGCTTCCTTTGCTCTCCCCCCGTTTGCTGTGTTTTTTTTTTTTTTTTTTTTTTTTTTTTTTTTTTTTTTTTGCTTCGTACGTCCCTTGTTTTTCCTTCTTTTCTTCTTTTTTTTTTCTTCGACATCGTGTTGTTGATTGCTTGCTCTCAACGCTCTTTTTTTTCCTCTCCCTTCTTCATGCTCTCTCTCTCTCTCTCTCTCTCTCTCTCTCTCTCTCTCTCTCTATCTCTCTCTCTCTCTCTCTCTCTCTCTCTCTCTCTCTCTCTCTCTCTCACTTTCACTGACCCCCCGACCCCCGACCCCTCCTTCTGTCCCTCTGCTTTCTGTTTGGGCGCTCTATCTCTCTTCTATTTTCATCCCCCGATTTCTTGCCAGGTGTGTGTGTGCGTGTGTGTTCCGGGTTGTGAGCGTGTGTGTGTGTGTGTGACGACGATGAAGCGGACGGCCCCCCAGTAGCAAGAAAAGAAGAAAATAAGTTGCCTTTTCTTTTTTTTTTTTTTGGAAGGAAGCACGTTTGGTTTGTTTGTAGGTGGGGTGTCCGTCTGGTCGACAACAAATGCACGAACGCACGCGAGACGTGATGCCCGTCGCTCACGCGGTCAACCACTGTAAAGAATATTGTGCCACCATTTGCACTGTTTCTTTTATTTTTTTTTTCTGACAAATTGACTGTACGCATGTCTTTCCGGGGGGAAGGGGGGAACTCGTCCATTTTCCTGTTTCCAATTGTTGTTGTTGTGTTGTTGTTCCCAAACTGTCCTGTTTGTTAGCTCCAAGTGTTTGAACTTTATTTTTATTTTATTTTTTTTTTTCTTGCGTCAAAGCGCTTTCAAACGAATGAAAAAGCTTGCGGCAGTGCTTCAAATGATAATTTCCCAATTTTGCGCGCAACTGCGAAAGGGGCTTGCTTGCATGCATCACAAAAAACTCGATTTTTTTCGTTTGCTGTCAAGCCCATTTTTTTTTTTTTATACATGTATTTATTTACTTCCCCCCCCCCCGTGTATTTTGAGATGGTCTGCTTGCTGATTAATAAAGTTCAGGTATTTTGCTCAGGAAATCCATTGCCACCCTTTGACTGCCTTAAGACCACCAAACCACGCAGTGTGGCCACTCCAAACCCCAATTTTGAGATCCACTGCCAAAATGTTGTGTTTTTTTTTTTTTTTTTTTTGGAATAAATGCGAAGAAGCAGCCTCATTAATCTCAATTATACAACCAACCCAACCAATAAATGCCATGTCTTAGGATTTAGATTTGTACCGCTGCTATTAGCACTCCTCCGTACCTTGATTTCCCCTCTTTTTTAAAGGAAGCCTGTGTGGACCTCTCCAACCAGCTGTCGTGAGCTTGATACAAGTTCACATGAGCTACAGTTGCTGTGAGAAGTGTTTGTGGAGAACCCCTGCCTGTCTGTGCGATGCGTGTTGACTAAGAGCGCCAATGTCGCATTAGCAACGCCAGATGGAGATGGAACTCCGACCTTGCATGAGCGATGATGAAGGCAAGAAAGGACACTGATGTTGCAAGGCAACGACTTGCGAGATAACACACATGTTGCACAGCGACATCAATCATAGGTAGAACTCCAAGTCATCAGCATTCTATCTCCCACCAGCATTTTATCTCCCACCATTGGTGATGGAGTTGACAGTTGGATGGAGGTTGGAGTACTGTTGAGCATACCACATTCATGGATGCCCCAACGGGAGTGTAATTACAAATGTGTGAGTCAGATAGACGGGCCTACCCCGTGGTTCCCCTGCCGCTAGACACTCAAGCTGGATTTGATTTGAAGATCGCATACGTCTCTATGAAAAAATCTTTGTTTTTTTTTCTTCTTTTTTTTTTTTTTTTTTTTCCTAGGCCTCTCAAAAGGCTACTAACAGCAAAGAGTGTTTGGACATGCTTGTCAGTAATGCATGTGCATGCATGGATTACCAAACACGTGCCGAGAAGTAATAAATGCTGGGGGAATTTCTTATTCTTTGGGATGGGTGGTGTGTTTGCGAAGCCCTTTCTTTTTTTTTTGTCTCTTTTTTTTTCTTTCGTCTCCTCCGAGTGAAGTGAGCAGAGCTTTCTTTCTTTCTCTTCTTCCTTTTTTTATTTTTTTTATTTTTTGTAATTTTTTGTTCGCGACGATTCTCTTTCTCTTTCCATCTGTCGAAAGAACAAAAAGAAAAACCGCTTGGACGCAGATTTTTTCAAACACGAAAGAAAGAGGAACAAAGAAAGAAAAAAAAAAAATAAAAAAAAGTGTTGCGGCGCAAAAAAAAACAAACGCAAAACACACATACTCACACTAACGCACCCCCCACCCCCCCCCCCAACCCGGCGCTCGCGCACAGCTCCTCGGTACCCGGCCCCGCCCGGAATCCTCCTCCCCGTCCACCCTCCCCCCTTTCTCCCCCCTCGACCCTCCTCCACCCCATCACGGCGCCCACCCTCTTGCGCCGCCGACACCGCTACCTCCGCCTCCGTCCGCCGCCCCCAGCGCCTGCGACGACGACGACGACGACGACGACGACGGCGACGACGGCGACGCCACCAGCGGCGCGACGGCGCGGATCTCGTACAAGTGCATCCGGGCGGCGTCGCGCAGCACGGCCATGGCGGCGCGCGAGTCGGCGAGCGCGCGCGGGAACCAGCGGCCGACAAAACAGCTTGTGCGCCGCCTCGGAGATGTGCAGGGCCTGGCGCTGCGGGGTGGACAGGGTCAGCTCGCGCGGGAGCGGCGGCGGCGGCGGCGGCGGCGGTGGCGGCTGGTGATGGTGATGGTGCTGGTGCTGGTGCTGGTGCGGGTGCTGGTGCTGCTGCGCGTTCGGCTGCTGCGACGGCGACGACGGCGGGGTGGTGCGCGGGCGGCGGCGGCGGCGGCAGCGGCGGCTGCTGCTGCTGGTGCGCCGACCCGCGCGGCTGCCGCCGTCGTTGGCGTCATCGGCGTCAAGGTCGGCGTCGACGTCGCCGTCGCGATTGCTGTCGTCATCGCCGCCGCCGCCGTCGTCGTCGTCGTCGTCCTCGCTGTTGCTGGCGCTGCTGAATCCCTTGAACACGTCGTCGTCGTCCTCGTTGCCGACCCAGCACATGCGCAGCGGGTCAAAGACCATGGCGCCGACGGACTGCGCGACCTTGTATGATCCGCCGCGGTTGGTGATGAGGGCGGGTTTGGCGCGGGCGGCGACGGCGGCGGCGGCGGCGGCGGCGGCGTGCGGGGCGGCGGTTGGCGAGGCCGTGGCGGCCAGAGCCGCGGCGGGCGCCGGCGCCGTCTTGGACTCGAACTCGAGCGCTTCTTCTTCGTTGCCGTCCCACTTTTGCAGGACGGGGTCGTAGCGCATGTCGCCGACGACTGTTGAGACGGTTTTTTTTTTTTTGTTTTTTTTTTTTTTTTAGTTTGCGGATTGGCCCGTCGTTGTTGCGATGTGTATGTGTGTGAGAGTGAGACGCCCCCGCCGCACACCGCACACCGCTCACCACGTACCTTTCAGAATGTCCGAGGGATGAAGGTTTCGTATGAGCGTGGGTTTCTTCTTGACGCGCTGTGCGAGGCGAGTTGTCGCGACGCGCGAGTGAGACGATTTGCATCAAAGACAGACGAGAAAATAATCCGGGGAAAAAAAAAAGAGCAAGAAAAAGGGATAGGGAAATCTTTCAAACGGTAGATTCACCACGCACACACGCACACACACACAGACACACACACACAGACACCACACAAACAGCGCGGTCGTGCACAAACCTTTTTCGGAGGCGCGGGCGCGTGGGCGTGGCGGTTTCCAAGCTGAATCTCGTTTCTCCGAGGCCCGCCCAGCGACGACCCGACTCGGCTCTCGATCTCTGCTACAATGTTTTGTTGTTGTTGTTTTTTTGGGGCGTTGGAGGGAGGAGGAGGAGGAGGAGGGGAGGAGGAGGTTTTACTGTGGGCGCAAGCGGGAAGCCGGATGTGTGTGTGTGTGTGTGTGTGTGCGTGTGTGTGGAAGGGCGAAAACAGACACTCGGCCGAACTGAACGAGGCGGGCGGGCGTGGAAAAGAAAGTTGTTGCTTGAAGAAAAAAAAAAAAAAAAAAAAAAAAAAAAAAAAAAGAGAAAACAAAGGAAGGCGTCGCATCGCCCTCACCCGCGTGTTTCAGCACCGGCCGGTGCGTCTGCGGCTGCCGCTGCTGGCGGTTCGCGACGGCGGCCGTCGACTCGGGTCTCCGCCCCGCGGTCGCCGGTGACGCTTTCGTCGTCGGCAGCGGCACGGCGGGTCTTGCCGAGTGGTAGCTCTGCCGGCTGGCGGAGCCACCGCCGCCGCCGCCGCCGCCGCCGTGTTGGGACCGCGGTGACTGCGCCGCGACTGTCGGCTGGTGGTGGTGGTGGTGGTTGTGGTGGAGTTGTTGTTGCTGCGCGGCGCGGCCGGCGGCGGCGGTGGCGGCGGCGCGTGGCGGCGTCGCAGGGAGGCGGGCGGCGGCGGCGGCGGCAGCCGGGGCCGCGGCGGGGGTTGCGGGCGGGAGGTCGTCGAGCGCGTCGAGCTCGGTCCCGTCGCCAAAGTCGGTGCGGGCGGCGGGGCGGGAGACGAGCAGCGGTTTGAGGGCGGGCGGGGTTGCTGCAGCTTGAGCTGCGAAAACCGGGTACGGCACGCCGGGGGGCAGCGAGACGGAGCGGGCGGGGGCAAAGGAGGAGGAGGAGGAGGAGGAGGGGGAGTAAGGCGAGGAGGACGACGGCCGTCGCGCGGTGGTGTGGGTGGTGGTGGGCGGACGACGATGCGGACGCGGGGGTGGTGGGCTGCTTTGAAGGGGACGCGCGGCGGACGGGGATGCGCGAGGGGCTCTGGGCGGCGGGGGAGGGGACGACGAGGGTGGAAGCTGAGGAGGACGACGACGACGACGACGAGCCGCGGGCGGCCGAGGCGCCGTTGCCGGCGCGCCCGCCGCCGGTGCCGGACGCGCTGCGCCAAACAAAGTTATCTGGTACGACGATGCTCGCGGCGGCCTCGGCGTCGTCGGCGTCGCGGTACTTTTCGAGGGTGGACTGGATCATCCTCGCGGTCTCCTTTGCGGCGGCGGCGGCCGCCGCCGCCGCGCGCTGCTTCTCGGACGGGACGCACAGCTCGCGGCCGTCGTCAGGGAAGACGAGGTCGTCGAACCCTTCGTCCTCGCCCTCCGAAGGCACCACGCTGGTGCTGGTGCTGGGCGTCGGGCTGTCCTGGAACCGCTTCAGCATCTGCAGTCCAAAGCTCGGGTGGCCGCCGCCGCCGTTTCCGTTGCCGCCGCCGCCGTGGGACGACGCCGAGGACGGGGGCGAGTGGAACGAGTCGGACCAGTCCTCGCTGCAGTCGGTGCGGTTTGGACGCCTGGCGGCCGCCCTTCCGGAGATTGTATACCAGCGAGCCGACGGGGTCGGCGGCGTCCAGCAGGCCGCCGCCGCCGCCGCCGCCGCTCGCGCGCGCGTCGCCGGCGCGCATCGCCTGGAGCTTGCAGTCGAGCAGCCCGTCGAGCCGCAGGCGGAGGGCCTCCGACGGCGGAGGCGACGGTTCCGCTGGCGCGTGCGTGCCGGCGACAAAGTCGGCAGGGTCGTCGTCGTCGTTCCAGAAATCGTCCAGGCTGTCTGCGCCAATGAGGCGGCGCAACGACTCGCCGACGGCGTCTGCGGTAGAGTGCAACGGCGGCGGCGGTGGCGGCGACGACGATGTCGCATCGGGGAGGGGTTCTGTCCAGTCTTCATCGTCCGAGGCCGGCGACGCTGCGGCGGATGCTGCGTCGTTGTGAAAGAGCGGTTCTGCGCACGCGGGGAGGAGCGGGAGGGCGGCGCCGGCGGTGGCGGTGGTGGTGGTGGTGCTGGTGGTGGCGGCCATTGTCGCCTCAAATACTGGCTCCGCAGCTGCAACGGCGACCGGTCCAGTAGTGGCGGTAGCATCAAGCAAACAAATCGGTGGAGGCAAGGTCGAGTAAAGCTCCGATGGGAGCTCTTTGCTTGGCGGCGCTATTGGCACAACGGCGTCGCCTTCGGGCCCATCCGAGAGCAGGAGCTGTGGCGAGGGAGTCGACGAGGGTGAACAATCGAGTGGAACCGGTGGCGGTGGCGGCGGCGACGGCGTGTCGATCGTCGCAGTGCTGATAGACGTCGTCTCTCTTGTCGTCATCGTCGCCGTCGTAGTTGCCGCCTCGGCGAGCTCGGTAAGCTCGTCGCGGAGAGGGCGATCACCCAACGTAGCATCCATGTGTATTTTTTTTTCTTCTTCTGTGTAGCCGTTCTCGTAATTGTCTCATGTCCGCTTTTGCGACAAATCTCGGTCGTTGCCGCAGCCCCACAAGCCACAGCAAAGACCCTGATGATATTACATTATTGTAAAAAGGAGGGGTGAGTTGCGGTCTTCTCTCTGTACGTGTCCGCAGCGCTGCAGGGTGGTTTCATTCCAGCTTATGTCCCCAGGATTAATTTGATAACACTCAAGTCTTAGACTCTTGTAAAATCACAAAATAGATGGGAAGTGCCAGCTGCAGCGCAGGCTGACGACTGCTGTCCTGGTTATTTAGGAGCCCCTCTCTTAAAAAAACTCGCGCGCGTGCGCTCTCTCTCAAACGAGGCACCTATTAAAAAAAAAAAAAATAAACACGGGGGTCTTACCGCGATTCAGGCAACGAGTTTTTGCGGCAGGAGCACCTTGCTCCAACGCGAGACTTTGTGCTGACGCGGGCGGACCAAAGTCGGGCGTGCCGGAAGCAACGATTGCACACTCTATGCGGGCGATTAAATATTGCTATCAAAGAATACCATTAACATAATTAAAGCATGACGGGTATCGTCAACATTGCTCGTACTCACGGAAACCTTATGTCGACACAACGCAAAGACGCAGCTGAGAAAGCATCCACGGTAGCGATGAAGCGCCAAATGCGGCAGGTATGGAATCATTTTTTGCATCCACAATTCTCACCGAGGTATATGGCAGTGGCGTTCAGCTTACTTACGCGTACGCATCCAAAATTGATTCGTTCGATTTCATCGAACTGAGAAGGCCTCATCACATACAAGAACCGAAACCGACGCGACTCTCTAGGTTTTATAGAGATGAATCATCGCTGGGGAACAAATACGTTACCGCTCTAAGGACTTTTTGGTAAAATGTATTTTTTTTTAAGCGTGTTCGGACAAACCCCGCTTTGTCCACACCCTCTTCTCACCAATTCACACTCATCCGGCGCCGGCGCCGCCGCTGCCGCCACTACCAGCTCTTCTTCCCACCCACCAGCCCTCCGGCCATCGCGAGCCTCGCCGTCGTCGTCGGAACCAACACCAGGGCCTCGGCCGCACGGCGTCGACCGACGGCCTGCCGCCGCCGCCGCCTTGAAGGAAATGCGTCCACAGGCGCGCCGCCGCAGCCGGTTCCGTGACGTACGACAGCAGCGGGTTGCTCAAAGCAGTTGGGTCAACGCCGGGGTCCCTAGCAGCAACGAGGGCCGATTCGATTGTTGTGGACCAGAACGCAGAGCAGGACCTTGAAGAGATGGAGTCTGCGGGCGGTGGGCGTCGCTGGCGAAGGCCTCGTAGAGATCGGGGGTCAGCGGGGGAGTCAGGGAATCCAAACGTTGCCGAAGGCTGAACACGTCATTTTCGCGCACTTGCCGGTCGCGATAGATTGTCAGTTTCGCCCACAGCGCCGCAAGGTCGTTCGGTTTGAAGAAGCTGAGCTTATTTCCCAGTATGAGCACACGTCAATAAGCGATAGGACCGCAGTGACTTTGCCAGCAAGGGAGCTGTCTTTTGCCTTAATTTCAATATTGCCTAGAAGAGCCCTCCACAAAGCCTGCCAAGCGGCGCCCGAACGAAAAAAAGTAGAATCTTCAGATGTTTTTCGGCAGTATGAAGTCGCGGCTGAACATATCCGGACGACATCCGGAGAGAGATTCTTCGTCTTTGCAATTGAGCTGGCCGCAGCGTTCAGAACATTGACAACACCATCTTCGGAAATTGCATCCTGTTGCTGCTGAAAGAACATTCTTGCACTCTCTGCGACGGCTAACACCATCCACTTCTGTTGTGATTCTCAGAATGAAGTCGTCAGAAGCGGGTTCCACGAAGTGTTTCGCATTGTCGTACAGAGAAACGCTGCCCACCCGGGTTTCTCCACGGCTGCACGCGGGGAGGGGTCCGTTGGTAGGGGGAAGGGCAGTGGCACGCGGGCGCGGTTGGGCGTGCGAGGAGCCTACCGAGTAATTGTCTCATGTCCGCTTTTGCGACAATCTCTGTCTCTGGCTTTGCTATAAGACCCCGATGATATTACATTATTGCAAGAAGGGGGCGCCAGGCGGGGCATTCGGCGCGCCGCCTCTCGTTGCTACCCCCACGTTCCCGCCGCTCCTACCTCATCCCCCAAAAGGGCGCCCCCCCAAAAAGAGGAACCCCAGCTACTTCCGGCCCTTCCTGAGACCTTTGGACGAGGACGCGGATCCTCGCTTCTGCACTCCGCCCCCCCGCGCCGACCGCTTCACGGTGCCAGCCGCCCTTTTCTCCGTCTTTGCGCTCGGCCTGGTCAATCTCCTGGTTGCTGCGCTTCGACCGCTGCTGTCCTCGGCGCCGCCGTCGTCGTCGTCGTGGCGATCATCGGCCGACTCGCTGGCCTCGGCGTCAAAGGGCTTGACGGTGACGGTGACGACCTTTTTGGCCGTCGGGATCTCGATGTGGCGCACATCGGTGCCGTCGTCGTCGTCGTCGCCGCCGTCATCGCTGCCGCGGTCTCTCACACCGTCGTCGTCATCGCCGTCGTCATCGCCGTCGTCCTCTCCGGTGCGCCCGTCCTCGCCTTTTGAGTTGATAGCCTCGATCCGGTCGACGTCGCCGAGCAGGCTGCGGTGTCGTTTCGTCTGCGAGATGCGTTCAAGAGCAGTGCGTGCGAAACGAAGAGGTCAAAAATATGAAATGGTGGGAGAAACAAGAAGCGGGGGGGGGGGGGGGGGGGCATCTTCTTCTAAGTGGGGTAGGTCCGCGGGGCCGCCAACTTGAAGGAGTAGTGGGATGAGCCGTCATGCCGTCTACGAAGGCGACGACGACGAAACGATAAACGACGAACGAAACGAACCGATTCGCGGCGGGCTTCCCTCCGCTCCTCTTTCTCGCGCGCGATGCGCAGCTCCTCGGAGCGTTTCTTGCGTTCGAGATTGCGCTTGTGGAAGCCGGTGAGGTACTCTCTGGGGGGGGGGTTGGAGTGTTGTGAGTTTGGAAAGGATTGCCGACGGATTTTCACGTTACATTCGCGCAGCCCTCCCGGCCATTTACCTTCGTGACGCCTCGTCGAACGAGACGAGCTCGGGCCGCTCGTACCCGCCGCTGCCTACTCGGCCGCCTCGGCCGCGACCGCGACCGCGACCACCGCGACCGCCGCCGCGACCGGCGCCGCGATGCTTCATGTGTTGTTTGTTCTTTTTGCTTTTTTTTTCTTTTTTTTTTTTTTCTTTTTTTTTTTTTTCTTTCCTCTCTTTTCCTTTTCCGTTTCGACCTTGTCAGGATTAATTGCATATTTATTTTGATCTTGGTGTTCAACGTGAACTGCGGGTGAACTTTTTTGCTCTTTCTTAAGGGTTAAAGGCGAGTTTGTTCTCCGTGCTACATTCATAAGGAGAAGATGAGTCCGTTTAGACCCCCCCCCCCCAAGTCTACCAAGGTTGCTCTCTGGGGCGGGTGCAGGGCTATTTTGCGTGCGTTGGTGCCGGCCTCCCTGGCTCAGAGAAAGACGACAGTCTGCACTCACGAACGTCTAATTTTTTTTTTTTTTGGGGGGCGGCGATTACACGGTCTGCAGGCGTGTTGTTTCAGCGCACAAACTGCACCGAATGTTAGTTCCCACTGCTGCCTGCACTTCCTTCCCTCCATCCCACCCCCTCCACGGCGCTAGACAGGCCGTCCTCTTCTCTCTCTCTCTCTCTCTCTCTCTCTCTCTCTCATCTCCTCTCTCTCTCTCTCCTCTCTCTCTCTCTCTCTCTCTCCCTCTCTCTCGCAGTTCATTGACCCCCTTCAGCCAATGGACTCCGACTCTCTCTGATAAAGGATTTCAGAGAACAACGATCTACCGCTGTGGAAAGTTTGCGGCAAGTGCGGATCACGCTGGGGCGCGCGTCCGAATAAGAAAATTTTCTTTCTTCTTGTCTCATTTTCTTTCGGTCGAGTCCCAATCAGATCGTCCGATCGAGCTCCTATGTTCTGGCAGTCCACCTGACGCGAAAAAAAGAAAGAAAAAAGAAAAGAAATATACTAACTAAGTAGGACGCGAAAAAAGAGAAGAAAAAATTCCATTGCGCGAGCACGAAGACAGCGCGAAAGAGAGAGAGAGAGAGAGAGAGAGAGAGAGAGAGAGAGAGAGAGAGAGAGAGAGAGAGAGAGAGAGAGGGTGAGCGAGAAGTGAGTGAGTGAGAGATGAGAAAAAAAGGAGTCGCGTGTCAAATGGACGTGACAGCAAGGAAAGGGAGCACTACTTGGTGTCGCGCTGGCGGTGGAGACAATAAGAAAGTATGAAGAGGATATGGAATATGAGACAGGGGAAAAGAAAAGAAAAACACACATAAGCATACGCGCAAAAAATATATACATTCTCTCTCTCTCTCTCTCGAGCGCGCTGCCCATCCTTTTTGTTGGAGTTAGCCAACTCGTTGCCTCCCCTAACCCACACCTTCCCGACCCGACCCCCCACCCACCCGCCGCAACCAAAAGCAAGCCATGAGCGCACCACCAAACGCCCTCCAAGCCATGAGCCGGATCGCGGGCATCATCATCGCCGGCCCGTCGCTGATGACCAACATCAGCACGCTCAACTCGATCTACTACTCGTACAAGGGCAAGCTCCTCCAAAAGGCGAGTATCCTCTCGACGCTGCTCGCTCTCGCGGCGGACGTGATCATCCTCGTGGCGACCGTGTCGGTGGTGATCGACAGCAAGTGGTGGTTCCTCTCGCAGAGCTCCGTCATCATCAACGCGCTGAAGCGCGTGTACAGCGTGAACGTGGTGTACGTGACGGCGCTGCGGTTCCAGGCGGTCAACAGGTCGCGGTCGGACCTGCTCATGAGCAACTGGCTGGTGGCCGTGTATGTCGTGGTGTACACGCTCTTCTCGGCGACGACGTTCGGGTTCCAGGTGCACGCGTACGTCAGCAACGACTGGGTAGCCGCGGCGGCGCGCGTGAGCGACTCGTTCCGGCTGTACCGGATCCTGAACCTCGTGACGACCAGCATCTACGTGCTGCTCGGGGTGGTGGTCGACGTGCAGTTTATGATGCTCGGCAAGACGAACCCGATGCAGAAGAGCAACTTTGCGAGGCTCCGCATGTTTTACAATCACTGGATCTACCTCCTGTACGAGATCGTGTCGTTCGCCGGCTTTGCCATCAACATCATTTGGGGCCTCGTCGATCCCATCAATGTCACTGGGTTCGTGTACGTCGAGCAGATTGTGCTGAGCATGATGATGCTGAACGGGCTTTCGCTGGTGCAAGTGTGCTCGTCGCAGTCTTTTGCCACTACGGAGCACAGCAACTCGCAGCATCAAGAAGCTAATTCGACGGCGCAAATTAGGAGTCGACGCGCCACTGACACAAAGTGTTGAGGGGGAAAAGGGGGAGCAGGGGGTACAGGGACCTTGTGCAGCGAGAGTGTGTGTGCTGGAGAGAGACAGCGGTAGGGGGGAGTTAGAGTGCGAGTGAGCGAGGAAGAGACCAACAGACAGACAGACAGAGAAAGTGACTCGGGGGGGAGTTGGGGAGGAGTAGAGCAAGACATAGAGATAGAGTGATAGAGAGACCGAAAGTTCCTTTGCTTGTTTTTGGGTTCCACTATTGTTGAATACTCTTTCTTTGAAATACGTAATTGATGCTGATTCGGAAAGAAAATTAGAGGGGAAAAAAAAACTCGAATTAGGGCGAAAGGGAGATAGTGAAAGGGGGAAAGAAAGAGAAAACGCGCGCGCGGGTGTGTGTGTGTGCGTGTGTGTGTGTGTGTGTGTGTGTGTGTGTGTGTGTGTGTGTGTGTGTGTGTGTGTGTGTGTGTGTGTGTGTGTGTGGAGTGGGTTGGCGTGAGAAATAATTAGCTCTTGTTGCTTTCGCTTTTGTCGACACGAACCCTCCCAGCAGTCCATCTTTCAAAAGCGGTTCCCCACCAATTCGCACCCAGATGTCTCACTTCCGCCCACAACGAACAAGAGATGGGGTCCGACAGACGAGAGTAACCCAAGCAGCCCGCCCCGTTGCGCTGCCTTCGTTCCCCGCTTCACCACCTCCACCCTCCACACGCACACACCTCTCGCGGGCCGCCTTACAGCCCCTCAAACGCCTCGGCCGCGGCCGCCGGTCCCCACGCCTTTACTGTCAGGTCGTACGAGCAGCTGTAAATGACACCGCCGCCGCCGCCATCGCCGCGGGCGTCGTCGTGATCCCCCGCAGAGGCTACGGCGGCGGCGCCGGGGGCGGGTTTGGCGGCGACGATGCCGCGCACGGTTTTGTCGTGTCCGGCGAGGCTGGCGACGATGTGGCCCTGCGGGTGGCCCGACCCGTCGGGCAGGACGTTAAAGACAACGACGGCGCCGTCGTCGCTGGTGGCGAACAGCCGGCCGTCGACGGCATCGACGGCGCCACCACCGTCATGATCAGCGGCGGCGGCGACGACTTCCCAGCAGCAGCGCGGGCGGGAGAACGCGTCGGCGTCGACGCCGTAGAGGTCGCTGACGATGCGGAGTGGCTGTGGTTTGGCGGTGGTGGCGGCCGCGCCGTCGGTAGCAGCGGTCGGCCGAGAATAAGGGCGAAGGAATGAGATGGAAGTGGAGGTGTCTCGTTTGGGCTGGTCGCCGGCCGCCCAATCGGACGCTGCGGTGGCGGCGGCGGCGGCGACGACAGCTAAGTCGCGCGGCACGGCGTAGACAACAATGCGACCCGATCCGGCGTCGGTGTACACGGCGAGGAACCGACCAGAGGGGCTGACGGCAAGGTCCATCGGGGTGAACGAAACCCAGTCGTCGTTGTTTGAGTTCATGTTCCATCGCCGGATCGATGTTGTCGTCGTCGATGCGTCGCCGACTTTCGGCAGCGTCACAAAGTGCAGGTAGTTGTCGTTGCGCGCACCAATGATGAGTGTCCCGGACGCACCGTCGGTTCGCACAAACGCCAGGCATTCGACCGGGCCGTTGAAATACAGTGTTTGCACCTTTTCGTACTGGGGCGGATTGCCTTGGTCATGCCCATCCTCTTTACCCAACGGTTCTTGCTGGTCGGAGTCGCGCGGCTCTTGAAGGCGGTAGATGTTTGCAGTCTTGTCGTAACCGGCGGTGGCGAACCACTCGCCGTCCGGCGAAAAGGACGCGCGGACAACGTACTTTGTGTGGTCTCTCCAGCTCTGGAAGGGGTTGCCGGTGCGCAGGTCGTACAGGTGGTGGGAGCCGTCCATGCCGGCCACCAATACGATCGGCGCCGCCGTCACGGCCGGGTGGAACTCGACCGAGAGCACGGAAAAGTCGACGTGGAGGTTGGCGAGGAGCTTGCCGGAGCGGGCGTGGGCGATGCGCACGGTCTTGTCGGCGGCGCCAGTGGCGATGGCGGGGATCAACGGGGCGTTTGTAGAGCCGAGCAGCACGGGGAAGAGCGCCGTAGGGAGGTAGGCGTGGGCGATGCAGAGGATGTTTGAGGTGTGCATGGTGTCGAGCGTTTTGAGTGGTACGACCGGATCCAGCGGCGGCATGTCCCTCCGGCGCAGGATATGATCGTCCGATCTGCCGCATCGGATCGCAAAGAAGGCTTGGTCAGTCTACCTCGGCACGCGGTGCGCTTTCTGAACACGCACGCACGAACGCAACGCACGAGCACATAAACACACACACACACACACATACACATACGGACAAGCACGGACACACCCGTCACACACACACACACACACACATCCGCACTCACACACACACCGCGCGCACGACCCTTCCTCCTCCTCCTCACCGGCTAATGGAAACGGCTTCCAGCTCCGCCCTGGCCCTGTCAGCGATGTACTCCTCGAGGATCGCCATGAGGGGCTTGGAGGCCAGCTGTAGCATTGGTGCGGGAGCGCCGCCGCTGCCGCTTCTGCTGCTGCTAGGGAGGAAGCCGTGCGGCGCCTCGAGCTCCAGTGCTTCTGCGGTCGCGTGCAAGCCCTGGTCGGCGAGGAAGCGAGCAACCAGCGCGTAGGCGAGCGATCGGACGTTGCGCGCTTCGTGCAGCTGGGTCGTCGTCGTCGTCGTCGTCGTTGCTGATGTCGTTATTGATTTCGTTGTCGACGGCGGAGTGGGGCGATGATGATGAAGCGACGAGGTGGCTGCTGCTGCTGCCGCCGCTGCTCCTGTCGCCATTGTTGGACAGAATTTTGGCTGGCAGGATTTTGAGGAGGAAAAGGCCATTTTGGGGAAAGCCCGGCTGCATCTCAAGTTTCCCGTTCAATGAGAGGGTCGGTCTTCCAACCACACCTCAGAGCTAGGCCTTGTCCTAGGATGGGGTATACGTTTGTCCCTTTGCTCTGTGTGACACTTGCACTTTCCACTTTGGGAGGTGGCCCAAGCATCCTCAAATTTGGGGCCGCGTCTTTCCACCTGGGCAGTATAAAAGGAAGCACGGTGTGAGAGGGAAGCAGCCTCAGCTCATATTGGAACCTCATTGTGTGAGACTATACTCACTCCTTTGACCGTGGTATCTGGACTCTAGAGTGCGGCCACAGGCTGGTGCGAGAGGAAACGGAAGGGTACTCCCAAGGGAGCAACGCAACTGTGGAATAAATAGAGAAGAGGTAAATGGGGGGTTTTATGTCAGGAACCTAATCTTAAATGCAAAGGGAGAGGTTAGTAGCACGATGGGACAGACAGGGCGCAACCAAGTACCCCTCACCTGAAAAGACACAGCAAGGTTCGTGGTTCGAGTCCACCCGGTAGGGTTACTTGCTGCATTGACCCTGGGATCGGGAATGAAGGAAAGCAAATAATTGGCCACTGGCCTGTGGCTGTGCGAGTTATTGTTGCAGCAATGCCCTCACCGGTCCTTTGCCCCTATGAACGTTCATTCTTTGTGTTTGAGACCCCTGTGAGACAGGTCTGTGGGATACTTTGTGGGCTTGGCAAGTAGTAGGGTTGAAGCACCCTGTAAACAGTCTACTCTGAGTGAGTGAGTGGAAGGAGTGAATGAAGTAGAGATGTGTGTTTGTGGGTGGTCCTTCTCCCCAACTTGGAGAGAAAGAGAAAAACTCTGTTATGAATTATTGATACATGATGATGATATACACACTGTAATAGTTGCTAGGCAAGCGTGACTGGCACAGGGTAAAAACCTCTCCTATATTATCTGCTTGAGCAGAGGAGGAGGAAAACTGTTGACACCAGGTTTCCGTTCCACTTGATACTCGGAGTATTTGTCATCAGCGCAAGCCAGCGCCCAGGTCTGCATTGGCGGTGGCTCACTCTCCCATGGGCATCGTGAGAATGATAACTGACAGTCACAATAGGTTCAGGTCTGTCTTGTGCCTCTTGCTGCTAACCAGTCAGTTCTGCCCAACACGCTCCCTAGACAT
This sequence comes from Zopfochytrium polystomum, assembly GCA_025765615.1. Lineage (NCBI taxonomy): Eukaryota > Fungi > Chytridiomycota > Chytridiomycetes > Chytridiales > Chytridiaceae > Zopfochytrium > Zopfochytrium polystomum. The sequence goes on from JAIVFJ010000019.1 coordinate 158,698, forward strand.
CATCCCAAAAAGTTAGTTTGGTGAGGGGAAACAGAAGGGTACTCCTTAGGTGCAGCACAGCTGCAGAATAAATGAGACAAGAGGGAAACAGGGATTTTTAACTAGAAGGGGGGGTCAGCTGTGAGGCCACACCAGCTGCTTGAGCCGGAGGAGATCGCAATGACAACTCATGATCCTTACTCCAACACAGAGCCAGCGGTGTGATGCCATTGCAGGAGGGGCCAACTCTGCTCCCCACCCTGTGGCGCCTTAAGAGGGGCCGCACTAAGAGATGACATACACACCTGGTGTGTGTACTACTACCCTCACTCTTGTGAGCTGGATGGATTTGAAGGGACTCTGTATTCGTGCCATAGGACAGAAATCAGATTGAAGAAAAAGGAAAAGAGAAATGGCCCAAAAAACAAAGAGAGAGAAATTGACAAGTCAACCCACTGACTCGGAGCATCCATCACAAATGCTCTTAGTCCCCCAACCCTAGACATGTCTGTAAAAGTGCCAAAAATAAAATTATAAATTAGGTGGGTGTGAGGTACGACCTGTTAGGCACCCCATCCCTAGGCAGACTGTCAGTCTCTGTAGTTACAGAAAAAGAAAATATGTTATGAAACCCCTGGCGCAACAGAAACTGTTAAGACAAAAGTAGTAAAGCGGTCCCAATAATAAAGACAGGTTAGCCATGAATACAATTTGATAACGCCTTGGAAACTAAAGAGCAGGAATAATAATAGGGGTCCCGATCCTTGCAGTTTTATGACAGGTGCACTTGTTTTTGCCCGTAGACTTATCACTGAGACCTTGGTGTAATCTGACAATTGAATGAATGCCCTCCGCCCAAATCTTCTCCTATCCTTCATATTCCTTGTAGTCGGTCACTCCGCTACTCTGGTAGTGGGCTCAAATTCCCATTAGCCATTGTGTTATTACATGCAGTAATGATGATGACAAGTAGAACACGGAAAAAGAGGGAGAGAGAGAGAGAGAGAGAGAGAGAGAGAGAGAGAGAGAGAGAGAGAGAGAGAGAGAGAGAGAGAATTAATGGGAGGGAATGGGATCGGTGATGTAATTTTAGGGCTTCTAGTGCTTATTTTGTAATATTGATACTGTCAATCCATGTGCTGCATTATGTAGGCAGTACACAAATAATGCTTATTCGCGTGAGCGGAAGCAAATTTTCGCGTCGAGGCGACCGTTACCATTTATTCATGCACAATAATCAATGGTGCATTGGAAAAAAAGGTACGGAAAAGTTTACAGACTTTCAAATGAAGAGCAAGGAGGGGCGAGGAGAAAATAATTAGCGCGTTCCGGGTCACACGCGTGGGCCACCTAGAGTCAGTCGTTTTCGTTTTCGCCTTCTTCTTCAATTTCCGATCTTCTTCCGGTCTTCTTCACATTCTCACTGCCTCCAGCGGACTCCGCAGGCCCTGTCAGAAAACCCTCCGGCCAGTTTATCAAGCGAAACGCGCACCGAATAAACGAACAAACCAAGAGACGAGTGCTTTGCAAACGGCCCAAGGGGGGGCACAGGCGTCGGCGAAGAAGGGGTCGAATACCAGCAACAGAAACAAGCAGGGGTTGGGAGACGATCGAATCACAAAGTTGAAAAATCATGAGCGCTCCAAACGCACTCCAAGTCCTCGGGCGGGTCGCGGGCATCATCATAGCAGGGCCGTCGATGATGACCAACGTCAGCTCGCTCAACTCCATCTTCTTCTCCTACAAGGGTCGGCCGGTCCAGATCGCGGGCATCGCGTCGACGGTGCTGGCGCTCATCACCGACGTGCTGATCCTTGTCGCCACCGTGTGGGTGACCATCGATAGCAAGTGGGCGTACCTGTCGCAGAGCTCGGTGGCCATCAACGTCCTGAAGCGCTTGTACAGCGTGAACGTCGTGTACGTGACGGCGCTGCGGTTCCAAGCCATCAACCGGCAGCGAGCGGTCGCCCTGCTCAGCAGCTGGCCCATCGTCGCGTACGTCACGCTCTACGCGTTGTTTTCTGCGACCACGCTCGGGTTCCAGGTGCACGCGTACGTCAGCAACGACTGGGTAGCCGCGGCGGCGCGCGCGAGCGACTCGTTCCGGCTGTACCGGATCCTGAACCTCGTGACGACCAGCATCTACGTGCTGCTCGGGGTGGTGGTCGACGTGCAGTTTATGATGCTCGGCAAGACGAACCCGATGCAGAAGAGCAACTTTGCGAGGCTCCGCATGTTTTACAATCACTGGATCTACCTCGCCTACGAGCTAGTGTCGTTTGCCGGCTTCACGGTCAACATCATTTGGGGCCTGGTCGACCCCGTCAACGTCACGGGTTTTGTGTACGTCGAGCAGATGGTGCTGAGCATGATGATGCTCAACGGCCTTTCGCTCGTGCAAGTCTGCTCGTCCCAGTCTTTTGTCAGCTCGCCCGACGGGAGCGGTCCCCCATCAATGCAGTCAGCCATGCAATCTGCCATGCAGTCTGGCCTGGCGATCGAACAGCGACCGAGCGCTGCAAGAAATCCTGGACAGGATCGATGATTTACTCGTGCTCTTCAGTTCAATTAGACATCTCTCCAGATAATCATCATTCACTCCTTCACATACGCGAGGAAGAAAATCTCGCCGGGATTGGCATTCCGCTCATTTCGAAGGGACTTTCAACTTGAACCAATTGGCTTTTTTCCTTTTAAGAGAACGGGAAATACACAAATAATTCGGGTAACGTGGTTTCTTCCGCTGACTGCAAGATTTGGAGAAAAGGAGACGCGAAGACAAGGCCATTTTTCCCCCATCGGCCGATTTGTTGCTTTTGTTTTCTTCGTCACCCCTCTCACAGGGTAACGCACGTTAAGAATTCTGCCAGCACTGCAGAGGCAGCGAATGCAGCCGGAATTGCTTTATAATTTTCCATTTTGACTCATGCGGCAGCCGCATTGTCCGTGAGCGTCAGCTCCCAATGAAGAAGTGTCGAATAAAATTTGAGACGAGTACACACCCGTTGCACCCAATTATTATTCCATTCTGTCATCTCCGAAGGTTAATCTCCTGCTTTGCAACAAGAACGTCGCAGATCGAGGGCATGCTTGTTTCGAGGACTTGGAGCAGTGGGGGAAAAATGTGAACTGCATGCGGCGTTTCACAAAATATTGCGCACTTACCCATCCCGCCCGATATCACTTCGGATAAAATCGACGCGACCTTGAAAGAATGATTTATCACAACAGAAAGTTAAGTTATCCTAAGAATAGGACATCGAAAAACAAAGACTCATTACATCGTCTGGCCGGAAAATCTAGAGAAACAGACGGATTAGTTTCTCGTTTTATCACAATTTGGAGTTTTTACCAGATCAAGTTCGCATACGTTGACAAACGCCTTGTCCAGCACCTCCACGAGCACTTGAATCAAGTCGAGAATGCCTATGCCCTCCACCATTGAGTCTGGCAAGAAATGGGATGCCCTCTCCGCTTTCGAAAACGTACCAAGTTCACTCTCCGACGAGTCGACGACAAAGACAAAGTACAGAGCTGTTTGTTGTTTGGAAGCGTCATTAACCAAACAAAGCGCCGGTGCTGTGGGGCCTTACTTGCATAGTGCTAAAGATATTAACGAACGATGGGTGGTACAAGATGAGTCAAAAGAGGGGCGGGGAAGACCAGCAGCATTGACACCGTCACTCACGCGGTAAATAATCTTTGTGTCGTGTCCCCCAACGATCGAGCTTCCCTCAAGAAAGTTGCAAGCAGTCTCTGGTCTGCTTATTTTTCGTTAGACGCTCAAACCCGCGGCTACGCATGCAGAAGCCCCCCCCCCCCCCCCCCCATTTAAAACGGCTGCCGCACGGCACCCACCTCCTGCTGATAAGCCGAAAGATCTCCTTAAGCATCTCCTGCTGGGTTCTCACGTCCTGGTGGCGCGACAGGGTCAGACGTGGAGCGAGCGATCGGCGTGGGGGTGTGGATGGTTTTGAGGAGTGAGAGGCCAGGCCCTTGTAATTGATGGCATCCTGCGATCGCGCAAGGTGAAGGCAGCCCGATCGTGCACCACCAAGCCTCGAGGCGCAGCCGCATCCGGGGGCGGGACTGGCTGCGAATTGCTCTTTCTGAGCTGGCCCGCTCGCTCTCGCATCTCTCTCCCTTCCCCACTCCCTCGTATCTCCTCTCACCATCTGCTGATACCACGTCATCAGCCGCGGCTTGCCGTTGTTGTTGAAGATGAGGACGCCCTTGATAGCCATGGGTGCGTGTGGAGGGACGAGCAGGGCGAGGGAGGCGATGGCTGGAAAGGGGGCACCCAGAGAGAAATTTTCTCTGACAAGGTGCCGGCTGTAGTGACGCGACGACGAAAGGACTGCCAAAACTTGATCGCCACCCCAAACCTTCTTCAAAATGTCGTCGCCGTTTTCCACCGAGCTCAAGAACGGCAGGTAGCGTAGCTATTTTCAGAAAAACAAAAACGCGCGCGAAGCTCGACGGCGGACTGGCCCTTGTAACGGACGACCCACCCCGTATCTATCGACACGAGCGAGAGCTTCCTCAGAAAGGGTCACGACCCTACACGTCACGCGAAACCCGACACCACGGGATCGTTGCCCCCACAGCCCCTCACGACCATTTTTAACCGTATTCCAACCCCTCCGTTCATACACTTTTACGCCAAACAAACAAACAAAAACAAAAAAACACGCAACTACGGCACAGGCACGAAGGGTTCGGAAAGTACGTGTTTCCAGACGGGAACGTGTACGTGGGCGACTTTAAAGACGGGCAGTTACGTGTCCTTTTATCTTTGCAATCAGCCCTGCGTGTATCTGGTTTGGTGGGAGGGGTCGGGAGGGGTTGGGGGAAAGTGGTGGTGGTGTTTTTGGAGGAGCGGCTCGGGTCACAAACCCTAACTCGCGCTGAGACCGGCACAAAAAAACCCTCAGATTCCACGGACAAGGCACGATTCACTTTCTGAATGGAGGACAGTACTCAGCCACGTGGAGCAACGGCGTCGTTGTAGAGGTGGGTGTAAGGGTTATGGTTGGGAGGAAATTTTGCTCTCTTTCGATGTGTGTGTGTGTCGCACTTGGCGCTTACAACCTCAACTCGTGCCCAAAAAAAAAAAAAAAAAAAAAAAAAAAAAAAAAAAAATCCCATTCCCTTTTTTTTCAACCGAACACACAGGGCAAGTACACGTTCAAAGATGGCTTGGTGTACGAGTCGAAAAACTGGGACTATTGCACTTTGGGAGACAGGCGATTTTTCCACGAGCGAGTCGAAGGATTCCAGGGAAGCGGATACTGAAAGCTGGGGTGACGGGTTACGCGGGGGAAAATGGGGCGTTGACAGAACTTTCTTCGCTCGGTGAGCCTTGAGTTAATTCTGAACTATGCCTGAAGTTTTTTTTTGGAAGTTGTTGGTGAGACAGTTGTCCAGTTTTGCTGTAGATTTTAGTTAGCTATTGATCAAAGCCTTTCTTATTTCTCCTTTGAAGTTCACTTCGCTCTTGAATGAAATTCGAACCTCAACGAAGTGTACATAAGAAAGATAGTAAAGTAGCAGCTACTGAACCAGAGAAAACAAACACAGGCGCAACAATGGAATTGGGCCGATGTACGTATGTTCACTAGTTTTTCGACCAAACTCCTCTTGCAACTTTTCTTAGGCACTGTTTCTGTATTTGGAACGCACGGAGTCGTGTTTCTATACATTTCTCGGCCAAACCCATCGTTAATTACCAGAATGACTACGCAATGTACAACGAAGCAAATCATCAGACCCCGAGCTGAAAAGGACGACCCAACACACAACCCCACCCCTCATTCTCAAGGTGCTGCAGGGTTTAGAATTCAACCCATTCCTAGTAATGTCATCAGTTGGGGAACCAGAAAGTGCATCCAAAGTCAAGATTCTTAGTAACCCAGCGCTCAAGGAAACCGAGCCGCTGGCATCGCGGTCTGCGTACAGGGCCATCACTGCCCAAACATCACCGTCGAGCAGAGTGTCGGCGAAATAAACGAAGCACTTTACCATCCTCACGTCCAGCCAGGCAAACTCTTCCTTCCTTTTCCCTGGAAAATCGCGAAGTCGCTCGCATTGGCCAACGCAAAAGGGCTTCCAAGCTTCATGGGGGCATTGACCGAACAGTATTCCATCACCTCCGCGATGCTCATCCGAAACCTCTTTGGACATGGTCACGCAACAAAAACTCCTGCCACGAACGCCCTCCAGGACCACAGTCCGCGGGAGACAAATGCGGTCACGTATTCAAAGCAGCCAAAGGCGACGATGGTCTGTGACGTCACCGGTCGCGTCCAGCACCTGCCGCGAGAGGAAAGCTTGCCACCGCGAGTCCGCCCACCCTACTAATTGCGAACCAGAGCCGACGATGGCACCCCCTGGACTTCGGTCGAAGGGTGCAGCAGGTTGGCGGTCAGCTCCGGACGCGCGAGCGGGTTCGGCAACTGCTCGACGACGAGGCTGTTCGTAGTGTTGTCCCAGCGGTGCAGGGAACGGGTTACCTGCAGCGACTTATAATGGAGTGCACCACAAGGTTCCCGGAATGGGGATAAGGCGGCCTAGGAGTGTGGGAACGTGGTGGTTCGGATCCTTCCGCTGTCGAGGTCCACCCAGACCCACGGGCTACTCCTTGGGTCCTGCTCGGCAATCAGAATTCCGCTTCGGCATTTCGATGTGTAGGGGACGATGTTACGGAGTCCCTGACGCAAGGCGAATATGGCAACGGCGCGGTGTGATGAGGTTGCTGCTGGGGGGTTTCTTGGTGTGCAAGGGGCAAATGACCGATGCGGATCCACGGCGATGACGATGGCGGCGGCCTCAGGACCTTGAAGCTGCGATAGTCTTCACCGCGCCGTGGAATTTGCTGCCCGCGCCGTAACTGGACTTGGAGAACCTGTTCTTGCAGGCCGGCCAAGCCTTTGGAGCGGCGGTTGGCCTCCTACGGCAGCTTGGAGACTCGCATCAGGTCCCGCGAGGCGGTCGAACCACAGGGACGTGGAGCCGAGAAGGAGGAGATCGCGGAAGCGCCGGCACAACAGGGACAGGCGGAGGAGGGCGACGACGTCGAGCTGCCGTCGGGCAGCCGCAGCAGAGTCGTCACAGACATTCACGTAGAGCCAGTCAGTCGTCACGCTATCTAAATAAACACGAAAGGAGCCTACAGGCAAAGAAAACATTGGGTTAGTTAGTCGATGTGCAATGGAAAGTTGTATTTTACTGGACAGTAAGTAATATTTTCTTTGGCACAACCGTGTCCCCATTTATAAAAATATGGGCATAATTTCTCCTCTCCTCATACCTACATCGCCCTCCCCGAGCATTCACGGTGGCACATCATCCTGACATGTCGCTCTTTGATGCTCTACTAATTTCCAGTGTATTTATTGATGATTGTGACTGTTGTAATGGGAAGTTCATAGTCCTCTGCATTGGGAGGAAACTTGCTGTGAAAAAAAACATTTTTCCATAAAACAACCCATATCATCATTATGTATAAATTATTCATAACAGACTGTTTCTCTTTCTCTCCAAGTTGGGGAGAAGGACCACCCACAAACACACGTCTCCACTTCATTCACTCCTCCACTCACTCACTCAGAGTAGACTGTTTACAGAAGGGGTGAGCCTGAGGACGAAACCACTGTTCCACCTGAGAGTTTGATCTACGAGTGCCTGCCTTGGTCCTATTGCTGTGAGAGTGAGATGTGCGAGTATGAGTGCGATGCGATAAAGCTCATTGGTTGAGTGATTGTGCTGACGCAGCCTGGTGGGGTGCGTGTACGATTGCAGGTGTTTCTGTGTGCGAGTTCCTTACTGGCAACGTTCCGACCCCTATATAGCCGACTCCCTTCTCTCTCTCCCCCTTGTTGCTGGCGACAACGAGGGATCCCACAGCACCATCTGCAATGAGGGGCGCAAGGTCGCACCCTGTCTGTCCCTTCGCTATTAACTGCTCCTGTTACGTTTGAGATTAGGTAAAAACCCCCATTTCCCTCTTCTCTCTTTATTCTGTGGTTGTGTTGCGCCCTCAGGAGTGCCCTTCCATTTCCCCTCGCACCGGCCCACAGCCACGCGATTAATCAGTGCTCCCACACTGATCCTTCAGAGGATTGTCCCTCTGAATGTTCATTCTTTGTGTTTGAGACCCCTGTTAGACAGATCAGTAGGGATACTTCATGGACTAGGCAAGTAGTACGGTTGAAACACCCCTAGACAACAGCCCAATAAAGTTAGTTTTAGCCTATTTTTTGCTTTCCCTCACTCTAGGGTCCAGAACACATCAAAACAATTAACACAACCTCATCCCACCAAAACCATCACACACACAGGGAGCCATAGCACAGGGCACCACTGTGTGGTTGGGGACCGACCTTCCAGTGGCACTAGGGGCAGTGGGCCAAGCAGCTTTGTGGACATGGCATCTCAGTCCAGTGCAGAGGTTCCGGTGGCTGTGGATGGTGAGAGCCCTGTGGGGCGGGGCTCTGTGTCCGTGCAAGCCTGGGACACTCACATTGCTAGGGGCAGAAAGCCCAGTGATGTGGTGGAACCAGCCATGCCAAGTGACCCACCTGCTGCTGAGAGTGCGCCTGATGTGCCAGATGTGTTATTTGCACGCAGACCATATGAGGACTCTGACAACAACATTCAATCTGTCTACATGTCAGACTCTGATGACGAAGACAGATCACTCTTTGTTTCAACGTCAACTCCAACACTGTGAGACTGTGCTCTCTAAATCCTCACCCTGGGCTATGGGTGGCAAATAGAGCAATGACCTAAATACCAATCCTGAAAAGTGAAAAAGGGCAAAATGGAGATGTCTAGGGGTCACTAGACAGGGCAATGTATTTGGAGTCTTAAGAAGCCCAAGAAACACAAAGAAACTCTCTTACTACACACAAGGAGAAGACTCTCACACTCAGACCAAGGCAACTGTGAAAGGTGGCACACTAGCAAAGAATATGCAGGGTTCTCTGGTCCATGACACAGAGTGGGCCCAATGGAGGCAAAAGCCAAAGCCAAAGGGGACCAGGAAATCCGGGTAACAATGCTGGAGGTGCAAGATGCAGCAAACTCCAGGGAGCGGCACTAAGTGCAGCACTCCAATCCAACTGAAGAAGACAAGAGAGTGGGGAGGAAAGTGGCCAGACCCCGGTCTGTTGGAGCCACCACCATGTAGCAAGGCTCCCTCTCTGTCAAAGACAAGCCCTAAGTTGGAGGGGGTTGGGCACAGAGGGCAAACACAAGGAACAGTTAGTGTGCAGAGGTGTCTGTTGAACTAAATCAGAACTGTTTTCCACTTAACAGAACCAGACACAACTTGTCTCACTCCAAGGAGAAGTTCCAACTCAATCCAAGGAGGGGGCACACAGGGGTGGGAGACAGTGGGACTCTTCTTACTTCATCCTACTAGGACACAGACATCTGCTTCACCAAGCCAGAGGAATTCCCTATCTTAGAAGCAAGGAAGGTTAACACCCACTCCCTCACCCAAATGTGGCACCATGACATCACAGGCATTAATCTGAGAGAAAGAGGGTCTGAACCCAGTGAAGACCAGGCCCACCAGAGGCCACAGGAACCAACAACCAGGGAGGAGGGGGTATACCTGAGAGACCATTCCTGCAGCAGTACCTGACCAGACAGCTCATTCATATCCCCTTGAGAGACCTGGATTTGACTAGATGTATTGACAGGAACCTAGAGGCACCACCACAGATTTACCTTCCATCCATCCATCACCATGTGGCTCCTACCCAGTCCAACCTAAACAGCATGCAGAATTGGTGAGGTGCACTGGGGCTTGAACCCAGCACACTGCCATGATGGCCAAGAGGACTTCAACCTCCTGTCACACACCAGGGGACTGCCACCCCCAGCTCTACATACAGTCAGGAAGAAAAGGGCAGGCAAGGGACTTCAGGCACAGGTTCACACAGTCAACAAGATGGGGGGCAGCTGCTTAAACAGGAGAGGGTTGGAATCAGCAGGGTGAAGGAAGAAGGAAGGGAAAAGAGGGGAAAACATATACAAAAGAACGAAACAATAAATAAACAGCAAAGAAGTGAGAGGAGGAGTGAGTCACCAAGAAATGGGGCTGAGCCAGCCAAACAAGGAAGACAGCCCAGAGAATCATGGGGCATTTCTTGGCAAACAGTAGGGAGAGGGCTGGCAAGAAATGATTGGTGCAGATAAGGCAGTCACTCACAGCCACACAAGAAAGAAAAGACACAGACAGAGACAGCAAGGAAGAAATAAAAGAGAAAACAGGAAAAACAGGAAAAACAGGATAAATTACTAATTGCAAAAATAAGTAAAAATCACCAATGAAAAGATAAAGAAAAACCCTGTGATCTCATACCGTTTTATGAGGTATTACATCATGGTAGCAGGCGGTAGACCTTGTTAACTCTGCCATCATCTTGTTAACTCTGTCCATCTGGGCTTAGCACTTCTCCCACAGAAGTGTTTCAGTCTTAAGGCATTTCCAAAAGTGAGGAGCCATTGGCCAGTTGCATTTCTGCCCAGTCTGTCAACTGGCATGTCTCAAACTTGGCAACTTCCCAATTGAAGGGAGCGCTCTAACCACTGAGCAAGGGAGCCTTGTATCAGCAATTAGAATCAAGACTGAGTCTTTCTGTCTGCAACATCGCCAATAATAAATAATAATAGTAGATCTCAGAGGCAGACATACGGAGCCAGTCAGAGGCTGTATGGAAACCCAATAAATAATAAGAGAGTAGGAATCCAAGCCTAGTCATGTTTTGCGAGCAAAACGTGGATCGAGATGGGGTGGTAATCCTCACAATTACCAGTTAAAAAGTGGGTATACACTTAATTTATTTGAGGTCACAGGCTTGACAGCCTGTCGCCCTCACAACACAGTTTGAGTGTCACCTGACACATACAAGGAGGCCATGGCTTCACCCTTCGCCAAAGAGTGGAGCGAGGCGGAAGAGTACAAACTGAGCATGTTCTGCAGCATGGGTGTATTCATCAAAGCCACAGCTCCACTCAACACAAACATTGTGAGTCGTAAGTGAGTATACAAGCTGAAGTTCAAACCCAACAGCACCATCGAACGATTTTGCGCGAGACTTGTTGCTCTGGGTTTCACACAGGAGCCCAGCGTTGACTTCACTCTGACATACTCACCAGTAATTCGAGGTAACACTCTCCGATGGAAGATTGCTCTCAGCACCCTGTATGGCTGGGACATGGAGATGATCAACATATCCTCAGCCTACCTGTATGGAATCCTTGATGTTGCCATCTTCATGGCTCTGCCATCTGGTGTACCTATCCCCCCTGGAATGGTTTGGTTACTCCAGAAGGGATTGTACAGGCTAAAGCAATCAGGTCGGACTTGGTACCTACGCCTTGCAGAACACCTATGGTCAAAGGGATTCCAGCAAAGTCAGGCAGACCCATGCTTGTTCTGGTGGCAGAACCAGCATGGACTTTGCTTCATTCTCACCTACGTTGATGACGTTCCCTTGTTTGGTCACACTGTTGCCATCAAGGATGCCCTAACACTAAGTCAGGTAAGCCAAAAGGCCTAATCTGAATCCAACGAAAAGAGTTAGGTGAAGACGGCGGTGATTCTAGCTTTACTTTCCTAGGCTTCGCCAGCGAGGACAATGCGATTAGAATCACACTCAATGGGTTCAGAGAAATGTTGAACCAGGGCAGCTCACAGCAGCCCCAGGCCACCTGACTTTGTCTGAACCAATGTTGGACCAGGGCAGCTCAAAGCAGCTCCAGGTCAGCTGACTGTTGTCTGAACCAATATTGAACCAGGGACTGGTTGATTTGAAATGCCCCTAATGATTTCAAATCATCTTTCCTCTGTGGGAAGGCTGGTCACTGGACACAGACCTCTGGACCTTGGTTGATTTGAAATGCTCCTGAAGATTTCAAATCATTTTCCCCTCTCTCTGTGGCGAGACCAGTGCTTGCACACTGGGCTCCACACAGAGCTTGGTTGATTTGAAATGCTCTGAATATTTCAAATCACACTCCCTCTGTGGGGAGGGGTTTACAACACCTCCCCAGAGCAAAGTCCTGTCTGAAGCAGTTTGCAACTTGTTCAGATAGGCAAAACAGGAAAACTGGTCAACCTCCCTGCAGGAGTATAAATTGGGCTCCCTTGTACAAGTTCTCAATTCAAGCCTCGGTTCCTCAGCCCTTCAACCTTCTTGCTTCACCGCCTCCACTCACAACGTCGCCTTCTACACTGCAACTTCAACAATTTCTGCTCCACATAATACTCCAAGTATTAATAACAGTGCAAGCCAGCACCTGCGTCTTCTTTGGCAGTGGCTTGCTCTCCCCCTATGGGTATTGTGTAGAAGGATAACTGACAATCACAATAGGTTTGGGTCTGTCTTGTGCCTCTTGCTACTAACCAGCCAGTTCCACCAAACAATTTGTTGTACTCAAGGGTGTTGGTGTTTGCATACATTATCAACACCTTTTAAGATCCTCTGACCTGTCTTCAAGAGTAAAGATGAGTTAAGATGGCATTAGGGCTGGTCCCAGTGTTATCTACACTTCTCCGAATCTTTGACACTGTTCGAGTGCTTAGAGTTGGTTTTGATCCCCAGTCTGGGTAGAACACATCAGTGTGCTTCACCCTAGCAATTTGATAGGAATGATTACAGGAGCTTGACAGTGAGCCTGACTTACTTCTTTGCACACATAATTCCATGGAAGTTCTGGCCAAATCAGTGTGATGCAACAATGATGTTATGCCTGTCTCCTGACTCCTCAAAGTCTAAACTCTATCTCTCAGAGCTAAAAGGCTATCACCAAAGTCTGATTCCTGAGACCACCTGCAGTATAAAAGCAGGAGCCCCAGCAGCTCCAGAGAAGCATTATCCCAGATCCTGATCACATCTGCCTGCTCTCTCTCTACCCTTGAGTACAACAAACAAAAACCATTATTGTTATCTGAGTCACCATACCCTCTACCTTGACCTTGCAAAGCTCTTCAAGTTCTACCTTGGGTCGATACCTCGTTTGTATTTTTAGGGCGCTTTGCTCTTACAAGTAAAGGGTGTTCTGCACTCTAAACAAGACCAATCTGTCTGAGAGCATCAGCTCTCCATCTACTTTGGCAATGAAGGGCGCTTTGCTCTTAACAAGAAAAGGGCTCGCGCTCAATAAAGGGTAAAGAGAGAGCAGGCAGATGTGATCAGGAATAGGGCAGGACATGGCAAGGCAGACAAGGAACTGAGAGGAGTGATGATTGTATTGTGAACAATAATTCACTTGAGGGATGGGACAGGTCCCCATCCCCCTTTTTATACCTTTTGAGAGTCTTGTCAAAACTCAAAGAAAATTCCTGAAAGAACAATTTATAATACAATGATACTAGTGATGTATGACAACAGCGCAGTGTGGTTCAACTTTTGTTGTCATTTGCGGTTATGGTTCGGTTACTGTTAAGGCGTCCCTGCAGCAGTTAGGTTACAGTTAAGGGTGGCTAGGATAAAGTGCAGTTCAGTTGACCCCTTCCCATCCAAACCAATCCAAACCGCCGATCGTTTCTTACGTGGTCGCGCACAAATTCTTGTGTTTGTCTTTCCAAGTTCTTCTGTTTGCAAAAATTTGCTGACATGGCACAAATCGATTTGCTCCAGGAAAGAAGACATGCCATTGATGTTTTCATGGACCCCCACCCCAGCCAGCGAATCCGCAAAATTTCAACGCCGACCGTGATTCCATTCTTTGGGATGCCCAGTCCGCTTTTTTCTCATTTTCTTTTTTTTTTTTTTTTTGAAGGTACATACGTGTTTGTTTGGGTGACAGCTTTCATGTTGTGTGTGAGAGGAGAGAGAGTGTGTGTGTGTTTGTGTGAGTGAGAGAGGGAGAGTGTGTGTGTGTGTGAGAGAGACAGAGAGAGAGTGAGAGAGGGAGAGAGGAGAGAGAGAGTGGGGATTGCCCGCCGTGCAGAGTGTTGCCGGTTGACCGTGCCTCCTCCTCCTCCCCGACACTCTCTGTTTGTTTCTGTTTGTTGTCATCGTCGACTCAAGAAGGGGAAAATCAACCTCCGCTCTGGGCACCGACTCGCCCAGACAGACGGACACCGTGTGAGTGATGGATGGAGATAGCCAAATTGAGAAGAAATCCACGAACGAAAGCAAGCTGGAAGGCGGGCGGACAGACGGACAGACAAACATGGGCAGTCAGCAGTCAAACAAAGAAACAAAACGGTTTGCGTTTGATCCAATGGATATTTGGTCATGCCCTCTTTGTCTTCCTCTTCTTCTTCTTACCACTTAATCCATAGCGACCACCTCCAACAAGTCAATCCAATCACGATAATTGCCCTTTCTTTCACACAAAACAAAACTCCTCCCTCAGTCTGCATTGAATGAATGCTGCCGTCCTGAGCTGGCCGGCACCGACACCACCACCACCACCAATAACCACCACCACCACTACCACGAATCTGCTCGACGAGATATTATTATTATGCCTACGCCGTCAGCCTCTTCACGGCCCGTTAGCCCCGCCCACTCCATCCACTCCATTCACTCCACCCACTCGCACTCTTCCTTGTCGGCAGTCGCCGCCGCCTCCTCCGCTTCCTCCACCTCCTCGCCCGCTCTTCAGACGTATGCTGGCTTCTTGGCCCCCCCGCACGGCGCTGGCAGTAGCAGCAGCAGCAGCAGCGGCGGCATTGTCAGCGGCTCCCGCGCTTCGAGCGGTATCGGGAGCGGAGCGCCTTCTTCCCCCTTTGCGTTGACAGGGAGCAACCTGATGTTCAGCAACCAAAGTATGATGAGCACGAGTCCATCCAGCAGCGGTAACGCATCGAATTACCTACACCATCACCAGCACTCAGCCGATGCCATCTTGCACAATCACCATCATCAGATCAATCATCATCACTCACACGGCAGCAGCCATTTGCACGGCTGGAGCGATGGGTCTCGCCAAGCCCACAGCACGAGTCCCCTGTTCGACAACAGCGGTAACCCTTCCGACCCCCACATGGCGGCATCAAAAGGGGCTCACACCACTCGAACATCGTCAATGGCCGCGCATTCTTACCATCACTCTCACTCCGCTGCCGGAGGAAGTGCGCAACCCCAGCTGCCGGCGGACAATTCGTTGGTGCTGCCACAGTCAACCTTGAACGGTTTGAACCGTCGCTGGTTAGTTTCGATTTGTCGACGGGTTTTGTTTGACACAGATGCGCCGCAGGTCTTGTGAAACGTGTCGCCGTCGCAAGTTGAAGTGCGATGGTGCTCGACCCTCCTGTTCTTTCTGCGCAAAGAAGCACTTTGATTGTGTGTACCTCGGTCATAAGACTCGAGGTGACCCAGATTTGGAGTCCAAGTACAAGGCCGAGCTGGAACGCAGGAAGAAACGAACTACTGCAAAACGATCGTCGATTATGGTGTCACCGATGCCCAAAGGTTGCCGTTCGTTTTGCGCATGATGAAAGTAACTCGTAATCGTAGGAGACGAGACGTTTCAAGTTGATCCACGACAGAGCGCATTTGGTTTCATGTCTGATCTCTCTTTGACACCGTCAGCAGAGGAGAATGAACCAGTAGTTGTTCAGCGTCCAGGAGCTCACGAGAGCGAAGAGAGCATTTTAATCGACAACTTCTTCGCGATCAAGCCCTCAATCTCTCACTTTGTCCACAAACGCACTTATCTCCGCAACTACAAGATAATGCCCGCATACCTAAGGTATCTCGTTTTCAATTTCAACCAGGGCCTAACAGTCGTTCGCCCTCAACCCAGGATGGCTGTTTGCGCTGCTGGAGCCATCGTCCCCTTGAAAAATTTCTTGACCGTAAATGAAGCCCTGTGGTACGTTCAGCAGGGCGTACAATTGTTGAATCGCGCCCTGCAACGGCCTCGCATCGAATGTCTTCAAGCGTTGATGATTCTCAGCTTTGCAGCTTCTTGTAGGTGTAAGACAATAGCCTGAACGGACTTAACGACAACATTTAGGCGCGGGAGAGAAACACAAGGCGATGAACAATATGGAGGCCGCTGTAAATTTGGTTCGTCCCTCCTGCGATTGTAATATCCTTCAAGCTGACACTGCTTAGGCCCTCTTCTTAGGCTTAAACATTGACCCTGACCACGTTCCGGAATTGGCAGCCCTTCCTTGGCCAGAAAAGGAGACCCGCCGTCGGTGTTGGTGGATTTGTTTTATCGGCGACCAAGGTTAGCGCGATGGCTGTTTCAATATCAGTTAGCGCGATTGTTGTTTCAAAATCTGACGTTCCCAATCACTTTGCCAGTTATGAGCACAATGTCTTTTTCCGAGCCGATCTTAACGAGGAGCATCTCGTCGGTGAAACCGTTGGGCAAAGAATCGACATGGGCCAGCTCCAAGGCCCCAGAGTTGCTCCAAAAGGAATACGATACCCCCCGATCTGTCGACGATAACCCGATCAACTGGCAAGCCAACCTCATGGAAATTTTTCACAAAGTTTTCGTTGCAGCCGGGCCCGCCGGCGACACTTCAGCTATTCGCGAAGTTGAAGCCCAACTTGAGGCGGAACTTTGTAGTTGGTGGAATGTCATACCGTCGTCTTTTTGGAGTAACGACAGCGACGACAGCATGTTCGAGACGATGCAGGAGCAGCCCGACCGATGGCAGAATATGATGGAGCTTTACTTTGGGTACCACGGCTGTATGTGCCTTTTGATGCGACGAAAGGCCATGCAGTATCTGCGAAATCTGCCAGCCATGTCTGGCGCTCAAGCGTCAAGCTTCAATCCGTCTTCATTGAACGATATGGCCGCCCAGCTGGAAAATGAAATCGCGTTCAACAAGGCGATTGCCTCTGCAGAAGCAATGGCCAGTCTGATAGCTTTGCTCAATCGAACAAACGCCTTTTTGCATCAACTGCCGCATTTCACTTTGTTCTTCTGCCTGCAAGGTGCAATGATTCTCTTCATGGTGGACGGTCTGGTTGCGGCTGGAGCTCCACGACCCGGAGTGATGCTGCTTGTTCCTCCCTTCCCTTGGGCGGATTCCGGAAGCTCTCAATCGTCTAAAACCAGTTCGAAATCGTCGCCTGCTATTTCGGCTGGGGCTGTGTCACCCGGCAGCACCTTTCGTTCTGCCGACAGCAGCCCACGGTCCTCCATCGACGAATACCTGTCTTTGATGAACATGATGGGCGCCACCCGAAAGTTTGCAAAAGTGATGCATCGGTTGGCGAAGAAAGTTCACGTGGGTGACTGGGAGTACTTGGATCAGGTGGACCGCGATCCAACGAAACTGTTTGACGACAGGCAGGGCGGTAACGGGCAAGAAATCGGTTGTCCATCGGAAGGGCTCGAGCCATTCACCGAGCCCGACGTGAAATACAACCAAGAGTCAATCGCGGGAGGCGGCGCCTGGGCGAAGCGTGTCGATTCGTTCGCCCACGGAATACGCAACTTTATCTCAACTGTCCGAGAGGCAAGGGAAATCGGGCAGTCGCTCACACCGTCTTCCACTCCAAATATGCCGATTATGAGCGTGGGGGCTCTGGACTCTGCCTCGCAGCGTGGCGACTATCTCACCACCCCTGGTTCCACTTCAGGCAGCCTCAGCGGAAGCGAGACAGGAAAGGGACCGAGCTTTGGTTCGTGGAACAACTCCAACATGTTTGGCGGCAACTTTGCCTCATTGGGTACCCTCGGAGGCGGAGGAGGATTTGGCACCGGTCCGACCGCGGTGGGTTGGGGCGACGGTCTTGGGGACTTTGGGGCGATGGGCATGGCTGGGCTGGACTCGTTACCAGCGATGACGCAGCCCATGTTCCCTCCCGACGGCGGCCTTGGTTTGGCCTCGGGAGACGACAACGAAGACGCCATGATTTTGCTCGATTGGCTTATGTCGACCAACCAAGAGTCCCCGTGATCCTCATCGAATCGTTTTGGTTTTTTGTTTGTTCCTTTCTCTCTCTCTCTTTTTTTTTTTTTTTTTTTTTTGGGCAAAAAAGATTCTCACGAGTTTTCGCAACACTATCTCTCCCCCCTTTGACCCTCACCCTCACTCTCCCACCCTCCTTCCCCAAAAGCATTGCTTCCCATCTTATCGCATATCGTTCCGTTCATTCAGAGCCAAAAAAGAAAAAGAACCTTCCGTCCCCACTTCATCGGCCCCCTCCTTTGTTTCCTCTGTCATGGGTCGCACGCCTTCACACTCTGTCGTCTTTAAAGACATACCTTCCCTCTCTCCCTCCCCCGATTTGTTTCGTGCCATCTCTTCCGTACTGGTTAAGTTTGTTCTGTTGGTGTTTCTTTTTGTTCTCTCTGTTCTCCATTTTTTTTTTCCCACCCGCGCTCTGTCTGACACTTTGCCCTCCCTCTTCCTCAGTTTACTTTTTTTTTCTTTTTTTTCTGCTTTTCTTGTTTTTGGGAAACCTTCTGCTTTTGTTTAAATATTGGTCAAACACGCCCGCTCTTCATTACAGTGCACTTTTTAATTTTTCTTCCATTTTGATTTTCCGTTTGCTGGGCGACTGATCCTCGTCATCAAGCCAAAACGACACACCCAAAGGTACTCGAAAACGGCATCCCCTCCCAGCTCAAACCCCGATTTACGGTCCAAAAAAAAGGAGGGGGAAAAAGCGGGACCGCCGAGGTAACCGTCGCGCACTTCGGCCCGACACTGCAACTTGTTTTCCCGCACGAGTGGAACGCCCCTTCCTCCCACCTTCCCTTCCCTTCCCCTCTTATTCCTTCACACCACCACGGCCCAAGCAATCCCCCACCGAGTCGTTTTTGCGTACCGAAACACCGCAGTGCGAACGTCCGTGATCTTTATGTTTTTTTTCAAAAAAGAAAACGAAAGGGTGGGTTGGGTCAGTTCTCCAGGAAAAAAAACAACCAATTCTCCTCACACACACACACACACACACACAAACACACACACAACACACCTCGCGGTCGAGCGTCAGCAGCTCCGTCAGCGCGCGGAAGTCCTGGAGCCGGCCGACGAGCGACGTGAACCATCTGCAACTTGTAAATTTTTTTTTTTTTTTTTTTTCCCCGGTTAGGAAAGGGCAGGACAGGCGCCCACCAAAAGTAAAGACGCCAAAACAAACCCCCTTCCGCCAACTTTTTACAAACCTCGTCTCGGCACTACCGGCGCCACGACCGCCGCCGCTGTTGCCGGCCTCCTGTCGCCCGCCGCGCGGCCGCCGCCCGCGCCGCTGTTGCAGCCTCTTGCTCTCGTCGACCATGCGACGGATGAACCGCAGCTCGCCGCCGGGCGTGATCATTTCGTTGCGCGAGCCGGTGCAGACCTTTGTTTTTTATTTTTTTAGTTTTTATTTGTTTTTTCGTTTTTTTTTTTTTTTTTTTTTTTTTTTTTTTTCCAGCGCCAGCAGCAGCAGCATCAATGTTTTGTGTTTGTTAGTGTCATGGGCCTGGAGGGGTGTGTGTGCCAGTGCGGCACTCAACTGCGGACGGCGCGGTGGCCTTGCTGGCGCGGGCGGCTTCGATCTGGGCCTCGTCGGCGTAAAAGGGGGGGTTGCACATTGTGAACGAGTAGCTTGGTTATTATGTTTTTTTTTTTTTTTTTTTTGTTGGGGGGGAGGGTTTGTGTTTTTTTGTTTTTTTTTTTTTTTTTTTTTTTGTTTGCGAGAGGGGTTTTACATGTTGGGTTCAGCCGGGAAAGCGAAGGACACACACTCACATTCACAGTCTCACACACACACTAACATTCACAGTCTCACCACACACACACACACACACACACACACACACACACAAAAAAACAAATAAATAAATCGCAAACCTGGTGGTGCCGAGCGCGTCGGCGGGGAACGCCACGTCGCGGTCCGGGTTCAGGACCACGCGGACGCGGTCGGCAAAGCCGTTGCGGTCCACGTTTTGCTGGGCGTACTCGGTCGAGCGGTCGTCGATTTCTTTGTTTGTGTGTGTGTGTGTGTGTGTGTGTTTTGCGTAGTTGTTGTCGTTCGTTTGTTCGTTCGTTGGGGGGGGGGGGCGGGGTTGTTTTAATATCACGCACATTGAGTTTTTGACGAGATGCCTAACGTTGACTCACCGAGGGCGAGGAACTTCCAATGCGGGTTGCGCCGGCAGCCGAGGAGCGGGTAGATGCAGGACGCGCCTGTCCCGCTTTTTTTTTTTTTGTTTGTTTTTTGGTTGGTTGGTTGGTTAGTTGGTTGGTTAGTTGAATAGTTTGGGCGTCCTTACACGTCGATGCCCCACGTCGTCGTCGTCGTCGTCGTCGCCGACTCCTCCTCCTCGTCTTCCCGCAGCCGGCCCGCGCCGCGGTTATCGGCGTGGCAGCCGTTGTCGTCGTCGTCGTCCTGGCGGCGGGGAAGGGCCAAGAGATGCTCGATCCATAAGATGTAGTCCAGTCTTTTTTTTGTAGTAGTAGTGGGTTTTTTGGGAAGAGGGAGTTTGTTCGGGGGGTTATTTTTTTTTTTTTTTTTTTTTCCGCCCAAAAGAGAGCGAGGCTCAGCATACCCAAAAAAAAAAAAAAGAAAGTCGCTGCTTGTCGAACCTGTTTGCGACCTGTGTGTGTGTGCGTGTGTGTGTTGTTTGGGAACAGACAGACAAAGAGAGTTGGCAATCGAAAAGGAAAAAAACAGGGAAAACACAAAAAAAAAAATTAAAAAAAATCAATAAAATCACACAAAACACAAACAAACCATGGGCACGAGCGAGTCGACCGGCACCTCGAGGCGCAGCCGGAAATCGCGCCACAGGATGGCCGCCGTCAGCTCGCGCACCGCCTTGGCGTCGTGAAAGTCGATCGTCCATGTCGATTTCGATCCCGCCGTCGTTGCGGCCGTCTGCTGCTGCTGCTGATGCTTGGAACCTATGCGCTTCCGCTTCGTGCCCGCCGCCGCCGCCCCGCGCTGCGCAACGAGGCTATTGTGTTTGTTTGTGTTGTATTTGTTTTGTTTTTGTTTTGTTTTTTGTTTTTGTTTTGTTTTTTGTTTTTGTTTTGTTTTTTGTTTTTGTTTTGTTTTTGTTTTTGTTTTGTTTTTGTTTTGTTTTTTTTTTTTTTTTGGTGCCAGTGGAGAGTCCCGTCAGTGGTGTGTTGCCACAATGCACACAATCGAATGACTACTCACTACGGCTTGAGCGCCGGGCACGCATCGGCGAGCGCGGCGAAGTCGATCGGCGCGTGCGGCTGCGGCCGAAACGGCGGCGCAGGAGGAGGAGGAGGAGGAGGAGGAGGGGGAGGAGCTGCAATGGAGGGACGACGATCGTCGCCGTTGTCGCCGCCGTGTGCCACTCGTCCTGGGTCCCCCATTCCTCTGAAAAAAAAAAAAGAAAAAAAGAAAAAGGAAAGAAATGGATAGGAAAAAGGAGAAAGAAAAGAAAAAAAAAAGAAAAGAAAAATCAAACCGAGTTCAAGCGCAAACCAACACGCCTCCAACTCCAGGTATTTACTCGCTTTCCCCCGACCCTGCACTGCACTGCAACCTCGCTTCAATGGCCCCTCTCCAGAAAAGCACACCACAAACACGCACACACACACACTGCTCCAACGTGCGGGTTCGTAAAGGAGGGGGAAAAAAAAAAAAGAAAAAAAAAAAAGAGCACGGCTGCATTGGGACGGATGGGTGGACTGCAATGGACGGACAGAGGCACTGATCGCTGATTGCAAACAGAGAGCGGACAAGAGAACAAAAGAAGAAGAAAAAAAAGAATTCGCTACTTCTCCCAAGAAACACCAAAACACGCACCCCCCAAAAGCAAGCAGGCGCGCGTCGCGCGGGCGCGCACCCTACTCACACCAACCAAGAAGCCGCATCCGCCCCCATCCGCTCCCCCTCTTGCACCGTCGTCCATTCACTGTCCACCGCCTCCCAAAAAAGAAAAAGGATCACCACCCCGTTGCCCCCAACATTCAAGAACTGCCGCCAACCAAGCCCTTGAAGCAGTTTTTGATCATGTCCTGCACGAACGGAACGTAGCTGGCGCTGTACCAGAACAGGGCAAAGAACTGCACGATGAGACAGATGATGACGAGGAACACGCTGCCCAGCAGGATGGCGACAAGCAACGTGGCGACGATCGACGCGAGGTAGATGATGGTCGAAATCAGGCGGCTGCTGTCAAACATTTTCTAGGGTCACAAAAGAACAAAGGGGTTTCGTTAGGGACCGGCCCTGTTCTCTTTTTTTTTTTTTTTTCTTTTGCTTTTTGCCAGAGCTTACCTTGACTTGCTTGCCAAACCCAATCAGGAAACCAGTCGACATTAATGACAAGATGTTTCCAAAGGTGTAAAAGAGTGCGAAGAGCAGAATGTTTCCGGTGGCGAGGAAGAGCGATGACTGTAGAGAGCAATAAAAGTAAGGTCACATGAGAATCATCAAGCGGTTGTGCAATCATACCAGGATCGTGACAATGAAGCCGCCTCCAAAGCATGCACCTATTGTGGAGAGGAAAGCGGGAAACGTCAGCGGGCGAGGTATGGAATTGGGCAACAGTTGGAACCCAACGATCCATGCGGACGAATGGAAAGCAAAGCAACGGAAAGGGAAAGCCGTCCCACAAAGGGGGGAACCCTTCGACCCCCACTCACCAAAGCCAATGAACCGTTGGGTGCGGTTGAGCTTGAAGCCACCGCACATCTCCTCCATGCCAGATCCATCGCTGGAGGTTCCCTGTGTGAGTGTATGTGTGCGATGTTCAGGCGGGCAGAAGCGGAATGGTATATTGTTGGCACAACCGGTCCCGTATGTGTGTGTGTGTGTGCGTGGGTTTGTTGTTAGAGATGATACCGCGAACGGCCCGCTTCGCTTCGAATCACCAAGCCCGGATGGAACAAATGGTGGGGAGGTGTGTGTGTGTGTGTGTGTGTATCGGAGCCGGAGGAGGCGAGATTCTATCATGGCAAGGCTGGGAGTGGCGATGGTGGCTGAGAGAAGCGAAAGGCCCGCCCACTCCTCAGCAACGGGTTGCCATCACTTTGGCACGCCGCAGCCTGCCGTCCCGCGCCTAAGGCACCCGCGTGCGCGGGGAAGGAAGGAAGGGTGTTGCAGGCCCGGCGGGTTGGTGGGTAGGTGGGCGTGGGAGGAGTTGTTGGCACGGGTGGGCGCGTTGAGCTGAGGGCATGCCGTCGTCGTCGTCGGTCTGCCTGTCGTTCGATGGGAGCGGCCTGGCTGAGGGGTCTCTCGCTCGCTCTCTCTCTCTCTCTCTCACTCTCTCTCTCTCTCACTCTCTCTGTCTGTCTCCATGTTCTCTCACCGAGTTGATGATGAAGTCCATGCTGCTGGATTTGGAGTGGTCGTTGAGCGAGAAAGGTTCAAACAAGAAGAAAAACGATGCTGTTGGGAGTGAGTGTTTGTATGAGTGAGGGAGAGGGAGAGGGAGAGGGAGAGGGAGAGAGAGAGAGGGAGAGGGAGAGAGAGAAAGAGAGAGAGAGAGAGAGAGAGGCTTTGGAGAGAGCGAGGAAGACAGAGAGAAGCAGCTTCGGTGTGCCTTTTCATTCTTCTTTCTCTTCTGGTCCGTGGCGGACCCTGTCGTCCAATACGCGTTACACCAACGGCGCAACTGTTGTCTTGATTCCAGATCGTTCACACTTTTGACTATTATCATTATGGCCAGCAGCGACGGCGGTGTGCACCGCCCCGACTCCTCGCCGCTGCCGCTCCCCTTTGCCGACGACGACGACATCGAGGGCAGCCTCGCCGAACCATCCTTCGTGGCCCGCCTGGCGACGGCTGCCCCGCGCACCTTGGTCAACTCCATCCCGCTCGAGGGCTCGCCCTTCATCGCCCCATTCGTGCCCTGCACCGTCGAGACCGCCCACGCCGCCCTGCTGTTCGCCGCCGTCGGCGCCGACGACGTCCTCGCCGATCTGGGTGCGTTTGGGATGTGGGAGTTCATTCACACGGGCATCGCCCAGCGCACTGATACGGATTCATTCACGTCGGACGCGAACCGCTAAAAAAAACATAAAAAAAAAAAAAAACTCCGCCCGAAAAATCCCCCCCCTCAGGCTGCGGCGACGGACGCATCCTCGTCGAGTCCCTCAACCTTCCGCACCCGCCGCGCCTCTGCATCGGCCTCGAGCTCGACCCGCACCTGGCCAGCTACCTCCGCGACACGGTGCGGCCGACGCACTTCTCCAGCCGGGGCGAGGCCTCGACGCCCGACCTCCGCGTGGTCGAGGGCGACATGTTTGCAGAGGCCGCGAACCTCTCCGCGTGGGGGGTGTCGGTGATGGTGCTGTACCTGCTGCCGGCGGGGTTGGACCGGCTGCGGCCGCTGCTGGAGCGGTGGCTGTGGGAGGGCGAAAAGCAGGCGGAGGCGGAGCTGGGAGCAGAAGGTGGCGCAGGAGGAGGAGGAGGAGGAGGTGGTGGTGGTGGTGGCGGCGGTAAGAAGGCACCCCCGCCGCCTCGGCGGAGGCTGGTGACCATCACGTACTCGGTGCCCGGGTGGGACTGCGAGTCAGCGAAGCAGGTGGGGCGGAGCTGGCTCTTCCACTATACTTGGGCCGATGCGTCGGCAAAAAAGGACAAGAACAAGAAGTAGCCTGCATGAGCCTGCCTGGCCTGCGTGTGTGGCGAAGTGTTAGGCAGAAGGATAAAGAAGGGAGAGCGTAGACTGGGAGGAAAGCGCAAACAGGAGACAGAGGGGTTGTGGACCCATTCCCTCGTCCAGAGCCGGACAATGTGCGACAAGGACGACCCAAAAAAAAAAAAAAATCGATTGGGAGCGTTTTTTGGACAAGTCAGACTGCAACACCCTTACCCGTCGCAAAGCCTCAGCCATGGACAGCATCCTGGAAGCGCAGCGTCGGGCACACGAGGAGGTCGAGCGGCTCGAGGACCTGATCGTCAAGGATCTCATGCAGCCCATGAAGACGGTAGCTCGCCCCCTTTGCCTTTTCCCCCCCCATTTTTTGTTCTCTCAGAGGGCGTATGGCGATCTGACTTGTTTTTGTGCCTCAACGATCGTTCCCCCCGCTCACATCCCTACTCTTTGCGACTGCGCAGCACCGAGAAAAGTTACGGCAAGCGCATCGCGTGAACAGACACCTCGGTAAGGATTCTCATTAGCTTACCGTGCGGTGGGGGGGCGGCGCGCGGCAACGACTGTTGTTTTTTGTATTATGCTTTTCAATGTTTTTGTTCCCTGGACCCCTGCGCCACGGCCTCCTCGCTTGCATTAACTTTGCATGTACTAGAACGCATACAGGAACGGAGCGGCTACTTGCTCGAGACCTACGAGGACAAAGAAGGGTTCGCATTCCCCCCCGCTGCTGCTTTTCTCCTTTCGGTTGACTCTCCGCGTCGACCTCAATAAATCTAACGTTGGTTGCGTCGACACCGCAAAATGACAAAAAAAAACACGAAAAAACGCACTTAGGCAGCGAAAAGCCGAGATAAACGCGATATCTGGTGCGACAGAATTCAGCGAGTTTTACCAGCGTTTGAAGGATGTCAAGGATTACCACAGGCGCTTCCCGAACGAGTCGGTTGAGCCGATGGAGCTGCAGTTCATGAAAATGGAGCAGGAGCAGGAAGTGGAAGGTCTTTTGTTTTTGTGAATTTTTCTCTCCTCGGGGTTTATTTGATTTTCATTCCCTTTGTTTTTGTGGGTACTGAATACTCTTGTTTGTCGCACTTCCCTCAAACTCCTTCCGTCCTTGCCGTGTTTCTCAGGCCTGGAGGCTATCTTCACAGGAGAAGAGCGGCTCGGCAAGTTTCTGGACCTCAACGCTGTGTTTGAACTCTACATCAACCTCAAAAACATCAAGAAAGTGACGTATCAAGCTTTCATTGGAGAGTTTGACAAGTTTGAGGAAGTTCCTGCAGAGACAAAGAGTACGGCGGAGTATTCAAAGTGAGTTGGTTATCATTACTGGTTTTCGTTTTTGTTTCTGTCCCATGCAGGGCGGGTTAACTCGTTGCGCCAAGGTTTCTGGACGAGCTGTACGCGTATCTCGTTAGCTTTTGTGCAAGGAGCAAGCCCTTGTACAACTGGGCAAGTATTGAGGAAGAGGTGATCAATGCAGTAAAAGAGTCGATTGAAGCAAACCAGGACGATGGCGAAGGGGGCGACCCACTTTTCTGCAAACCATGTAAGGCTTTTTTTTTTCTTCTTGTTTTCAGAGGCGGCACAAGTTTCATTTTCTGACACAGCACCCCGTTTGCTTAGGTGATAAACACTTTGCGAAACAGACCGTGTACGATGCGCACCTGACTGGAAAGAAGCACAAGAAGGCGGCGGAGCAGCTGCAATCCGGTGCAGCGAACGGGAAACCGGCCGGAGCAAAAGAGCGGAGAGCGAAAATCCTGGAGAAGGAAGCACTGATTATCCGGATCGCGCAGGACCTCGAGGATGTTCGGCAAGCCACACGGACGTACCTGGATCAGAAGCAGACGCTGAGCTACGACGAGCTGCGAAAGGTGAAAACCGAGAAAAAAAGAGAAAAAAAATCTTTCTCCTCCTCATATCCTTTATACGGTGCCGGGTGATTCTTAACCCCCCACTTTTTTCACAACCTGTAGTACTTTGACGAGGAGCAAGCCGTGGAGGTGGAAGAGAGCGATTCCGAGTCGGAGGACGGGGAGCGGATTTACAATCCGCTCAAGCTCCCCATCGGCTGGGACGGCAAGCCCATTCCGTACTGGCTGTACAAGCTGCACGGGTTGGGCGTCGAATATCCGTGCGAGATTTGCGGAGGGTTCATTTACATGGGGCGGAAGGCGTTTGACCGGCACTTCCAGGTGAGGCCACTGCTCAGTTTTTTCTGATTTTTTCTGTTTGGGTAATTCTCTCCTCAAACCTCTTTTCCATTTTTTTATTTATTATTTTTTTTTTTTTTTTGCAGGAATGGAAGCACAGCAACGGCATGAAAGCGCTCGGCATCCCGAACACAAAGCACTTTCACGAGATCACCCTCATTGCGGATGTTCGAGCGCGTAAGTTTGTTTCCCTCCCAAACTCTTTTTGGCCTGATGAGGAGGCTGTCATTGTATCCGGGTTCTTTTTTCCTTTTTTCTAACTTTTGCACGTTTTTGCCCTTCGGAATTGTCAGTGTGGGAAAAGCTCAAGGCGCAGGCAAAGGCGGAGGCGTTCAAGGCTGAAGCGATGGAGGAGTTCGAAGACGCAGAGGGCAACGTGTTTAACAAGAAGACCTTCGACGGTATGTGTCGAGGTTCCTTTTTTCTATTGTTTTTTTTTTTTTTTTTTTTTTTTCGGGTCGAGTATTCGCTAATCTTGCTCTTTTTTTTCTTTTTCAATTCCGTGCACCAGATCTTCGGAGACAGGGTCTACTTTGAACTTTTCCTTTTCCCACTCGCAAAGCAGTCACCGATCCCACGCCTCCATTGTTCAAATAAAATCTCCCCAAAAGTGTGCAGGCCCCAGTTATTTTTGAAAGGAATCGTGTATTTGAACCCAGTGCAAGGGGAGGGGAGAAGATTGAGTATTTCGCCTTGGTCCGCGCGTCCACCGTCTTCATGACGAGTCGTCGTAGGGGGTGAGCCGGTTGATCATCTGGTGGAGGGGGAGGAGAAAACGGTGAATTTATTGGGTATTTTTTTTTTGTGAAACCGCCACACGAACGACTCCGCTTGTGAATTGATCCCTTTTGCTGCTTTCCCTCTCTCACTTACGTGTTCCGGGAACGGCATGTTTCGCTCCCACTTGGTTCCGCCGTGGCCGGTGGGGTCTTTGGATGAGAAGAGGGGGGGAAAGGGGTGGCATACGTTTCAGTATCAAAGGTCGTGCGTGTGGGTTCTCCTCGACGCGAGAATTCAAAAGAAAACAGTGTATTCGAGTGAGGGGAGAAAAAGCGAACAAGGGATATGTCCCCCCAGCTCCCTATGTATATACTCACAAACGATGGGTTGCGGGTGGGCGTAGTAAGCGAGCAAGAGCTCGGCCCTCGCGCACAGGTTCTCGACCTCCTGCGGGTTCGCAACGGCGGCGTTGGCCTCGAACGCGGCGCGGATGCGCACCGACTTCTCCCGCAGCTCCTCGCGCTGCCAGAACCAGTCGTTCGCGGTTTTGAGCGAGCGGCGGGTAGAGCGATTTGACGCGGAGGACGTGCGGGATGCGGGTTACCTGGGGGGAGGGGCAGAGTGAGATCGTGGGCGCGACGAAGGATCTGTACGACGGAGGTGGGGGGAGGGTACACAAACGATCCGGGCGTCATCTCTGAGGGCAAGTCGCGCACACCACCGCCCGATTGCCCAGAGGACGCAATCGGGGGGGGGGGGTGAGGGGGGCGGACGGCGGAGTGGGTCTGCCTGAACGCAGATGGTGGGCGCGGGTGTGTGCATTACCGGCAGTTCGACGATCTTGTCCATGGCAGGTGGGTTTTTTGCCTGTGCCTGCTGGTGCTTCTCTGCTGACAAGGAAGGTACGGGCGGGTATGGGAAAATGAAACAAAATTTAGAAAATTTTTTTTCTGTGGACAAAAAAAGAAAAAAAAAAAAAAAAAAAAAAAAAAAAAGAAAAAAAAGGAGGAGCAGCCAACAACAACAAGGCCCACCACCACCACACACGCACACACGCACACGCATCGGTCAGTCAGTCAGTCAGGGTCAGTCGCTCGTTCGTTGCACAAGGGAACGTTGTGGGCACCAATCATCCCCCTTTCAAACTTGCGGACGCCGCCCGACGCCCCGACCCTCCGCTCGCCACCGTCCGCCCGCCGCCCGCCGCCGCCGCTGCCGACGCCCGCCGCGCCGTCGCTGCTGCTGCTGCTGCTGCTGCCAGCTGCCGACGACCGTCGACGCTCTCCTTGCTACTCGGTTGGTGATTCCGCCCCCCGCACGTTCCCTTCCTTCGCCCGCCCACTGTTCCACTATGCACGCCCTTCCGCTGCCACCAATCGGTCCTTCACCTGCAGCACTTGAGAACCCACGAAAACACACACACACACACACCCCGTTCTTGTCGCTCGTGCCTTTCCCCCTTCCCCCTGTACTCCAACCCTTGGACGCGCACTGCTTCATTCGCCATTGGTGCATCGATTTGCCTTGTGCGGGGTTTTGCCGTGACGCGAGGGATGACGGTCAAGTGAGTCCCCCTCGTCGATGCTCTGCTTGCATCGTGTATTGTTGGCCTCAGCTGGGTGCTGAGCAGGTGGCCTGAACTGTTGTACACAGCAAGCCAATCCTCGCATGACCCGTTATGTGCGCGATTGGGAAGTGAATCGAGCTGCTCGATGGTGTGAATCGTCCAAACTTCGACCCGCGACGCTCTGTTTTTCGGGTCGTGTGGCTTTGTGCCGTACCTCGTCGCCAAGTGACATCAGCCACGCATTCCTTCCTCCCTCGCCAAGTTTCCTCATAACCAGCTATTTTTGGCCCCCACCTAATCCGTCTTTCCCACAGGCGGACTATTGCTTTCCCTTAATCTCCCTCGCGCCTCGTTTGGCCATCGAAATGAAGGGTTTGAAAAGTCGGGTGGTACGTTGAGACTCTGCCCTCTCCTTGGAAATTTACTTTCTACCTTTGGGCCTAGCTCTCCCGAAACAAAGCCCCTGCCCCAGACGCCGCCGCTGCCTCAGCGTCATCCAGCAGTACGTCGATCGCGTCGCAGGCGAAAGGATCTTCCAGTAATAAGATCGCAGCGGCCCCCGCTGCGCAGCAGCAGTCGGCGCAGCAAAAAGTCGACAGATCCCCACCTGCGAAACCAAAGGAATCGGGGGCGTCAGTGTTTGCTGGAGGGAAGGCTGGCGAAGTGCGAAAGAGCGAACCGAAGGCTGATCCGACGATGCCCGTCAATCCCGCTGTCGGCGGCAGTTTCTTGGTACGAATGATGGAGCGATTACGACTTCCTTTGTTTACGCCCACCCTCCTCCTCTCACCTACAATCCAACTACTTTTTTTCAAAAGGCGAAGGATGGTCCGGCCAAAGGTGCTGCTTTGTCGGCTGCCAACCATAAACCTGGCGAGGCAAACAGGGAGGTCCCAAAAAGCGGCCCGCTCAACCGGCTGAAGAATTCACCGAAAGACACCATTCCGATTAGCAAGACTCCTCGACGGCAGCGCTCCTCTCGATTCCACATCACTGAACGAGTCGAGCTTGAAAAGCTCAATGGCTTCAAAGGTAACAATGTGTTTTGAACGCTCCAATTGTAATCTTATTCTGACCCCGCTGAAGACGTACCCCCATCGGAGCGCCAGGACCTTTTCATCAAAAAGATTCAGCAGTGTAACGTTTTATTCGACTTCAACGACGCACTCTCGGATCTGAAAGGCAAAGAGATCAAGCGCCTTGCGCTTACCGAACTGGTTGAATACGTCTCGAACAACCGTGGTGTAATCACGGAGCCGATCTACCCCGAAGTCATTACGATGGTTGGCCCCTCTTACTCTCTCTCACTTCTTGGCATGCTCACCAAGATATTACCCAGTTTTCCACCAACCTTTTCCGAACGATCCCCCCACAAGTAAACCCCACTGGCGACGCCTTCGACCCGGAAGAGGACGAGCCAGTTTTGGAGTTGGCGTGGCCACATCTTCAGATCGTCTATGAGTTTTTCCTGCGCTTCATCGAGTCACCGGACTTTAACACGAACATCGCCAAGAAATACATCGATCAGCACTTCATTCTCCAGGTTTGTTTGTTTGAAGAATTCTCTGCCTATTAGAACGTAGTGGCCTTGAATACTTATATCCCTTTCAGCTTTTAGATCTTTTCGACATTGAGGATCCCCGCGAACGAGACTTCCTAAAGACTACATTGCACAGGATCTACGGAAAATTCCTGAACCTGAGAGCGTTCATCCGAAGGTCGATCAACAATGTATTCTTCCAGTTCGTGTATGAGCTTGAACGGCATAACGGCATCGCTGAACTCTTGGAAATCCTTGGAAGGTAATGCTGAGACCCTTTGGGGGCTGCCGCATAATGCAGAACTTAATTTTACACTTTACTCCAGTATCATCAACGGATTTGCACTTCCACTGAAAGAGGAGCATAAGATCTTCCTTACTCGCGTTCTTCTTCCCCTGCACAAAGCAAAATCACTCACCCTCTATCATCCACAACTGGCGTATTGCGTCGTACAGTTCTTGGAGAAAGACCCGTCGCTTACGGAAGAGGTTCGTTTCATCTTTGCCGATTGGCACACCACGGTATTGAAGATGACTTGTTGCAGGTGGTATGCGGACTTCTTCGGTTTTGGCCGAAAACAAACAGTCCCAAGGAAGTGATGTTCTTGAACGAGATTGAGGAAATATTGGATGTAATCGAGCCGACCGAATTCCAGAAAATTCAAGTCGTGCTCTTCCAGCAAATTGCTCGTTGCGTGTCAAGCCCGCATTTCCAGGTTAGCTGCTCGACCGTCTTTTACAAATCCCCTAAAACAAACCCCCACCAACTTGCTCTCTTAATAATATTTTGGATGCAAAGGTGGCGGAACGCGCTTTGTACTATTGGAACAACGATTACATTATTAACCTGATTGGAGACAACGCGAGTGTCATTCTCCCAATCATGTTTGCGAGCCTGTACAAAAACTCCAAGACGCACTGGAACAGGTAAGCCTCCGCTTTCTGCTTCACAGAAAAATCGACTCATTTGTTTTCAAAGAACGATCCACGGCCTTGTCTACAACGCTCTGAAACTCTTTATGGAGATCAGCCCCAAACTATTCGACGAATGCACGAACAAGTACAAGCAAAACCGCCAAATGTATGATTGTTTCTGCTACTTCGATTTTCGCTTTCTTTTCTCCCCTCTACCCTCCACCGTTTTCCAGCCCTGATCCTATGTACCTCTTTTTGAATCACCCGACTGGTGGGAATCGATCTACAGCGAACGGAAGAAGCAAAAGGACCGCGAAGAAGCGTGGGCGAAGCTGGAGACCATGGCAGCTGCCAACGCCGCAAAGCTTCCATCTTCGGCTACCGCCGTGCCTACCGGTTCTCGCGCGCCTGCTGTTTCTGCGCTGACACCGAGGGGTGAGAGTTCTCTCGGCCATTTTTTCCCCCGTTTTGTGTCGCTAAGAGCTGTCGTTTTCGGCGTTTAGCTCCCGTGCCAGAAGCAATCGACCAAGTCGTCGACGACCCCAACAAGGCGGACTTGCCAGAAGACGACATTCTGACGACTGAGCTGGTGCGTTCCCCTTATTTTTCTGCTTCCCCCTTTTTTTTCTTTTGTACTCTCCGTGTTTACTCCGTATTCCTTCCACCTCCCGTCCTCCCCGCCTCCCCACAAACAACCAGACCCAGTTCGAGGACCGGCCGACGCCGCAGCGCTTCAGAAGAAAGTCTGTCCTTCCGGTCGACGAGCAAGTCCTCTCTGAGCTGTCTCGGCACAAGTCGCTCGAAGACCTGCTCTCGAAAAAGAGGGCCGAGATGGGCAACGTAGAGGGGTGAAAGGAAGAGCACCTTGGAACGGGGAGGAGGGGAGGAGGGGAGGAGGAGGGAGGACGGGGGGCTGGGAGGAGGTAGAGGTGGGGATTATTGGTTGTAACAAGACGCCCGCCCTGTCCGCAAGCACTGGCTGGTGTCGGTAAAGGCAATGGGGGGTAAATAAAACAAAAAAAAACGAGCAAAGGAAAAATGACGAAGCACCCGAAAGAAAGAAAGAAACCAAAAAAAAAAAAAAAAAAAAAAAAAAAAAAAGGAGGGACTGGAACAGAGCGTTGGTGGTCGCACCGCGCAGGCGCATACAGTCAGTCATTTTAGACCCAGCTTGCGTCGCATTCCTCGCCCACAAAAATTTCAAAACTCCCTTCCCCATCCCATCCTTCTTGTTCAAGCCCCCCCCCCATGTTTCATCGCAAATACCCCCACTTCCAAAGCAAGCACAAAACCGCTTTTGACTTTCCTTCATCACTCGCGTCCCGACGCCGCACTCCCACGAGCCCTCCCGCGCCCAACAATCAACTCGGCGGGAGCAGCAGCAGCAGCGGGGAGGAACGACAAGGCGGCCTCCTGCGCGTCCGCGTCCTCGGGCATTTCGACGGCCCTGACGTTCTTTAGGAAGCGCGTCTCGATGGCGTTTTTGCAGGCCTGGGACGAACGAAAGGGGGAAGGTGTGTTAAAAGAGCAGAGTCTCGGCGTGGTGAAAAAATAAAAAGAAAAGAAAAGGAAAAAAGAATGAAAAAAAAAAGTTAAGGAGAGAAAGAAAATACGCTCCAACCTTTGCCTCGGCAGCCGCCAGCGACGGTCCGTACCCGACGCCGAGCGTCTCGGTCTCGGTCGCGACGGCTACCACAAACACGGGCGGCGCGCGCTGGGCGGCAGCGGCGGGCGTTGGGGCCGGGTTGACGGGGGCCGACGCCGCCGCCGACGCCGTCGCCGTCTCGGCGGCGGGCCGGCTGGTGTCTTTCAGGACGCGCGAGACGGGCGCGGGGCGGCCGAGCTGCTCGAGCACGAGGGTGAGGACGAGTTTGGGGGTGGCCAGCTTGAGGTAGGGCGACAGGTCGACGGGGCGGGAGAGCAGGTGGGCGCGGAGGAATGCGCGCGCGGCCGACGCGCCCTAGAGTTGGGATCGAGCGGGGGGTTTTGGTTTGGGGTCGAGCAAGCGCATAGCGAGTCGGAGGCAAGGTCAGCCCCAAAGCCTCAAGTAAAGTGGGAGAGGCAAAACACACCTGCTCTTGAAAGATGGCGCCAATAAGGGCCTGGACCACGCGGCTGACGACTACGACTTCACCAGTGGTCGCGCTCAGCTCGTATCTCTGAGAAGGTTGGTGGTGGTGGGGGAGGGAGGAGGCAGGTATGGTAACATTGTTACGCTTTCGCTCGATGCTCGACGGGGAGAAAACAAAAAAAAGAAAAAAAAAGGAATTGACTCAACGAACCCTCCATCGCATCACGGACTGCACGCCAAGAGCCTTTCCCACCGATGCGAGGGACATCACGCCAGTGTAAGCCGAGGCGGCGGCAGTGAGCGCATCGCCCGCAAGCGACGGGTGCTTTGCGGAAAGGAAATCGACAATGTAATAGTCGAGTAGTTTTTCGCCTAAAGATGGTGGAAAGGGGGTGTGGCGATGAATCAGGAAAAGCTCGCCTGGCAAACGCGCAACGCTTACCAAGAACACGGAAGCGATCGCCGGAATCGTTGACGGCCCCATCACGGTGGGAGCCGTAGGTCAGCGCCTTTGTGAGGGTGGGCAGTGCCATGCCGTCGATGCCCACATTTTGCGCAAATGCGGCGAGGCGGGCGGCCTCTTCCTTTGGCGAGAGCGCCGGCTGGGGCGACGGCGGCGGCGCCCACGCCGCGGCAGCAGACTTTTCCGCCGTTGCGGCTTTCGCGGGTTGACGGGCCCGCGCGCGGGTTGTCGCGGGGTCCGCGGCGGTGTGGGCGGCGGCGGCGGCAGCGGACGCGGGCGAGGTGGAGAAGGGTACAGACAGGCAAAGAAGAGGGGAAGGGGTGAGACGCGAGGGCTGCGAGAGCCGCCAGAAGAGGGCGGGCGGGAGAGGTGAAGGGCGGGACGGTGGGGTTGATGCGATCCGTGGCGGAGGCGGCGGCGGCGGAGAGGACAAGCGCGATGCTGGGAGGAGGGCGTCGTTCGTGGCCGGGGCAGCGGCAGTAGAGGCGGCGGCTTGCAATAGTGAGCGGGACAAGTCCGTCAGGCGCCGTTGAGGATGCGACAGACTTGATGATGCCGCCGACAGTCTCCTACGCAGCAGCAACCGCGGAAGGAGCATCGTGGAGGTGGTGGAGGTGGCGGCCGTCGCCGTCGAGGCCGCTGTTGTTGCGGCTGTTGCTGCTGTTGATGCTGCTGCTGCTGCTGCTAATGACGCCGACGTTAGTCCTACTGCTGCCGCGGCCATGACATTCACGTGCTGCTACTGGTTGAGGAACGATGACCGAGCTAAGCGACTGGATCTAACGGTAGGGTGCGAACGCGCTCCGGGCGTGAGATTGGGAGTGCGAGAGGGGAAAAAAGGGAGAAGAGAGTGGGAGAGAGTGCGCGAGAGGAAAGTGGACGCGCTCGCGAGTAGAAGCGGCCGTTGCGCCGCTTGAGGGTTTTCCTTCGCGCGGAAGATCTACCTTGTCAGGCGCTGTGGTTTCTCTTTCTCTGTCCTCTCTGTCTCTC
This sequence comes from Zopfochytrium polystomum, assembly GCA_025765615.1. Lineage (NCBI taxonomy): Eukaryota > Fungi > Chytridiomycota > Chytridiomycetes > Chytridiales > Chytridiaceae > Zopfochytrium > Zopfochytrium polystomum. Next base: position 193,672 of record JAIVFJ010000019.1, read on the forward strand.
TCTCTTTGTCTGCCTTTCTCTGTCTCTCTCCTTGTTTCTCTCTCTCTGTCTCCCTCCCTCTCTCGCTGTCTCTCTCTCTCTCTCTCACCTCAATCACGCTTCCGTCTGTGACAAGGACACAAAGGAGCGAGATTGCTGTACACAAGTTCTTTCATTAAAAACGAACACCCACGCCCGCCATGAACGCCCGCTATGAACGCTGAAAACTGCCCGCGCGCGCAAGTCCGCTGTGCCCACCCTCTGCCCCCTCCCCCCACTACTGCTGCGACTGGCTCTGCGGCCGCCGCAAGTGTATTGACATGCACGGAAGCGACCTTGTTACTTGGATGCTGAGAGATAAGATTGAGAGAGAGATTGTTTGTGCGCGCAATATTAGCGACCAGGCAATACAGTAGATGGGCCCTCATTTCTCTTCCCGACTCAATCCACTTGCCTGTCGAGGCCCGATGCAACGGGGTCCCACCGGTCGACGGCGTCTTCCCGGAATATCCTGTTTTCCTGCACCAGCGCCGACTTTTGCTCCTTTTTGGTCGCGTCCCGCTTTAGTATCTCGGCGACGGAGACGAGCTTGTTTATGAAGCGACCTTTGGCGGTGAGGATCACCATGTGGGCTGGTGATCGCTTTTTTTTCGGTGTTGTTTAGAACAACATATTAGTCTCATTGTCGAGGGTGGCGGGGCGGGAATTGCGGAACGCGGGCCCACGGCTTTACTGCACTCTCATTTCCGACGACGGTGGTCGATCAAGTTTGCCCTAGACGGGGTGGGGGGGCAAGATCATTTCAAACACAAGAACCGCTCTCCAAAAGCTCACATCGAGAAGGGCGGTTGCGCGCGCGACGTAGTCCTGGGCGCGGGATGCGCCGACGACGACCACGTTTTCGTTGTTGCGCTCGGCCAGCGGGGGCGCGATGGGGGCAGCGGGGTCTGCGTTGCCGGCGGTCCCTAAGGAGGAGGAGGAGGAGCCGTCGACGGCGCGCCGGTACCCTTCCATGATCGGAGCAGGGCAGAGCAAGCTTGTCCAGTGAAGAGTATGGGGTCAGCCTTGTCAGCTGTGGGCCTTTTCTTTCTCTTATTCAAACAAGGGTAATGCAGAACGACCTGCAGGAAAACGTCAAGCATGTAAACGACGCGGACAACCGGCGAGCGGAGAGGATTCCGACACCACGGAAGGCATACTGTGAACACGACAAAAAGCTCGATGACCCCGCTGCGACGTCGGAGCCACCACTGTTTGCAGTTGGCTTGGCTGCGGCGACGACGACGAAGACGGCGCCCAAGAGACCGCGTTTGCCGATACAGTCCTCCACTGCCAAACGTGCTGGAGTGCGTCTTTGCTGCCGCTGTATCAGTGGGAAGTGACGGCAAGAGCAAGGAATAAAAATTGTTGAGTCGTCTCCAGCCAATCTCAATTACCTGGTAAAGCAGCTCGCGGTTAATAATGCCATTTGTTCCATTTTGGCAAGCAACGTATTTTGCTTAATGCAGCAATTTATGCTGGATTATTCTTATACATGCGGGAGAGCCACAAGACTCTGCCTTAAGATATCTTACGCGCCTCCCGCCGCCTTCTATCCCCGAACGCGAGAAACCAATAAGGCAAGGGTTTCGCGATTGGTAAGGCGAGGGGAAGGTTTTGATTGGATCCGTGCGGCGGGTCTGTCTGCCTGACTGTCCCTCTGTCTGCCTGCCTGTCTGCCTGTCGGTCTGTCTGTCTCAGACACGTCCGACGAGTTTTCGCGTCAACTCCGGCTGTGCTTGGCTCCCCCCGGATTAAACAAAAAAAAAAAAAACAAAAAAAAAACAAAAAACAAAAACAGACAGAAAATCCGAGGGAGTCTCCTCTCCTCTTCCTCCCCCCTGCATTGGTCGCTGGTCACTGGTGGTGGTGGTCATTATCTTTAACACTGACTCCTCATCCCTCCTTCACCCCTCCTCCTCCTCCTCCTCCTCCTTCATCTGCTGCATACGCACGCACAGCTTACTCTCCTCCTCCTCCCCCCACCTCCTCCTTCTCGCCCTCGCGCTTCATTCCGATTCCGCCTTGCTTGTCCCCCCTCACCCGTCCCGCACTAGCCCCGTCCCTTCTTGAACACTACACACGTACGAGACAGCAACGACAACGACAACGACGCAGAGGATGCAGGCCGCCGCGGACGTGTCGTCGCCGCCCTCGGCCACGACGGTCTGGTCCAGATCAAGGTCTGCGTTTGGACTAGAAGGAGGATCTTCGGGAGGGGAAAGCCCCGATTCGGGGGCAACAGCCGCGGCGACGGCAGCTGCAGCCGCAGCCGACATCGGCGGCGGCAGCAGCAGCGCTATCACCCCCGTCTCTGCCATAGGCAATGATGACACGATCATCTGCCAGCGGCAAAACCACCACCACCACCACAATCGCACTGGCAGCAGCAGTAGCAGGAACAGCAATAGCAACAGCAACAGCAGCCACCGCCGTAGCCAGAGCAGTGCGGGCATCGGTGCGGAAACCCGCGACGACGGCCTCGAGACGCTAAACTCCACCAGCCTCTCGTCGTCTCGCTCCGCCGTGCCGACGGAAGGGCTCTCGCCGTCGCCGATTAACAAGAGTGACATTAGCGGCGGCGGCGGCGGCGGCGAGAGCAAGGCCCCAGGGTCGAGTAGCCCAGTTGCGGCAGCGGCGAGGAAGCTCGCCTCTGTCGTGTCTTCTCCGTCGTGGTTGTCCCACGCCCAACCCGTGCCACCAATGCCCACGCTGGCCCCGACCGCCCCAGCCCCTCCGGCTTCCTTCATAACGTCCCGGACACCCGGCCTCACCCTCGCTCCAATGGCTGCACCCCCTCCAAAGGCGCCTGTTCCTCGCTACGCCAAAAGGAAAAACAAGCGAGACAAGCCCGACGGCTTGGCGGCCGTCCCGTTTGCGCTCGCGAGCCCAAGCAAAAAGCCAGCTGACGCTGAAAAGTCAAAGAAGGCGCAGCTTCAGATTCCATTCTTTGCCCTGATTTTTGTGTACATGGCTGTTTCGTCGATCGCCGTTGGAATCGTTGGATGGTGGGACAGAAGAATATCGTTTTCGGTGCGCGGCGAAAGTCTTCCTGACCTCTCATCTACCTCCAGGCAGTTTACAATATCGTCGGCAAAATCCAGCGTCTTGGACCTCTCAAACAAGGTGCAATCGTTGGTTGCGCAAGAGGTTGTTACCGCCGTCGGTGAAAATGCAAATATGATCACCGAAATGACCACGTACCAGAAAGACATGTTCCAGGTTCGTCTGCTTGGCTTGTACTCTATAATGCAAATTTGTTGAAGCAAGTTGTGCTTAGAAAAACAAATGGTCTCTGACAAACGGACGAGGAAATACGACTGTGCAGTCGCTTCTGACATTCTTCAAGTTCTTCCGTCAATGGGTGAGACGGAGTAAATCATTTCCTTAGTCCAGCGAAAAAGCTAATGCTTCACTGCAGGCGGTTAATGTTCTGCTCATCACCTACCCGGGAGGAGAAGTCCTCGGGTGGCATTTTCCGGAAGACCAATCCAACGCCACACTAACAAAGGTTGCCCGCTTCTATTCATTTTCCTCGTCTTATTTTTCAAACCCAGATCGTCCAGACTGGTCTTACGATCGCCGTTTACCTGTGCGACTACAATGGGACACCGCTGCGGCTTATGAGCAACGTTACTCGTCTTGGAGATGGCACCGTTGCCAACCCCGGCTATAACTCAACACTTTCAATCATGCAGAATGCAACCTATGGATACGTTAACTTTTCGGACCCGGACTATACACGCGTTTCCACAATTTATGCGTTTTCGACAGGTTCGTCCATGTATTTTTTTGTTTCCTGCTCAGTGTCCAGCGCTGAAGCCAAAGTTTTTGATAAACCTTAATGATCTCAAAACGTCAGTCGCGCATAAAACTGCAATCGCTGTCGCGAAGAACCCTGTCACCGGTGAAACGGTCGTGGCCAGTAGCGACTGGACAATGTCTCTGATTAGCGACAAGTTTCAAGCCATCTTGAAGCAGTTCCCCCACAGAATGTTTGTCGTTGCAGTCGAATCTTACTCCGGCCGTATTATTTCCACTTCGACCAAGATTCCAAATGTATCCCCAGATCTTAGCACTGTCCTAACGTACAATAACGTACCCACGGAGCCGTTCCTTGTGGACTTTACCAATATTCTCGCCAAAGAGTTTCCGTCAACCCTGACCCCCGGCGTCAAACCGGAAACCATCGCCACCCTCCAAATGATCGCTCTGACCTCTGCCCTGCAGGACCATACCATCGTGTACTCTTCGAGCGTGAATGGAAGGCAGCAATCCGTCCGCGTTGACCTAGTCCCGTTCGTTTGGGACAGAGGACCGTGGATCATTGTCCAGTACCTCGACGTGGACGACGTGCTCGGAAACATTCACACGACGGCGCGAAACGTAGAGGCCATTGTACTCACGGTGGTCGCGGTGGCCGTGCTCGTAGGGACGTCGGTGGCGTTGCTGCTGTCGCGACAGATCAAGCTGGTCACACAGCAAATCGCGGCGCTCAAAGACATGAAGTTCCAGGAGGTGCTGGACCGCGAACGCGGCGTCAAGAGCCGCTCGTTTGTGCTGGAGCTGTACGATCTGCAGGTTGCGTTTTACGAGATGACGCTCAAGTTTGCGGCCCACATGCGCAGGGCTGGAAGGAACGGCAGAAACAACACGTTCTCGCCCGACGGCGCCAGCTCTACTGGAAGCACGACCACAAGGTCTTGAAACGAAGGGGAGGGGAGGGGTGGCCGGGAGTACGGATGGGTCGGACACTCCAACCGCGTCGTTGCTTTTTCGCTTTGTGCTTTTCTCTCTCTTATCACTCAGTGTTCTCTCTCTCTTTCTCTTGTTCTCCACTCGCATATTATTTTCCCCCCTTCGTAATCAGTCCGTGATACATATGTAATGCGCAAGCGACAACTTTCCTCTCACGCCCGCCACACCGTTTGTAATCCTAAAAGCCCTCTGCTCTCCTGCCAACAACACACATTTTTTTAGCTCCGCTCGTCAATCTGTTGCGGTACCGCAAAACACATTGCAGTATTAAGCTGGCCCCTTTTTCCCCATCACCTGCTCCCCTTCGTTTTGTTTATTCCTCGTTATCCTTTCTCGAAGAGACACTTCGGGAGCGTTTTTCGTCCCCGTTGGTCCCGCTCCGCCCCGCCTTGCATTCTCTCTTGTAGTATCCAAAATCACAAATATTAATCTGGACGTTTGCCCGAGTCGCAAATGTGTGCCCCTTCCCCTATTATCGTGCTCAGGATTTTTTTCTTCTTATGTCGTTTCGCGTTTCAAGAAGTAAGCGACAAGGAGAGAGAGAAGCCTTCAGTACACTTGCTCTCCTCAAAATGAAATTCTGTTACAATGAACTCCCCCGCGTAACGATTGATAAAGCCGGTTCTTTCAGAGCGCGCAGCAACTCTTTTGTGGTTCGTCTTTGGCGTGTAAAGTCCACCACACTGTAAATTTAATTCAAAATCCCGATGTAGATAGTCGCAATTCCTATGCGTTTATTTTACACAGCCATACCCTGCCTCCTCTGCTCCTTCGCCTTTGGAAGAAACCCCTTCATTCGTTTCCGGCTCGGCCCTCACTCTATCGATCCCCTTTCAGATGCACCTTTTTCCTCTGCTGTGACAGCCAGCTGAACGAGCTCCCGTCGTTCCGCTGCTGCATGCTCCGTCTCTGGAACTGCATGCCGAGGTCGTGCCACGCTGTCACCATCAGCGCTTGCTCGCGCCGCGCCGCGTTACGGGTGTCCAGCACCTCCTTTTTGAGCCTTTCGAGCTCGGCGTCCTTTTCCCGGATGCTGGTTTCGAACGACGTGATGGCCTCGATGAAGTTGTCCTTGAAGTAAAGTGGAAAAATTATTATAATACACGAGTGAGCCAAGTGAAAAATACGATGATTGAAAACGGTTGTTATGGCGGTTGTCTTATTGAGGAAGAACCGGATGGGGTGGGGAGGGGGGAAAGTGGGGCACACCTTTTCAGCGAGGGCGATACGGTCTTTAATTTGCTTATCTTGGGAAAGGATATGCTGGGAGAAACATCATGTAAGTCATTTCAAAACCTATCGTCACAAGACAGCGTTCACACCTTTTTAGCTTCTTTCAGCGCTTTGTGAAGTTTGTTGTTCTGCTCAGTGAGCTGGACAACCTTTTGGGTCGCCGAGGCCAGTTTTTGGGTGGTCTCGTCCGAAGATTGACCTTTGCTCTCGAAAGCTGCCAAAGCGGCTTTGAGGTCGCTAAAGAAAGGTTGTTGTTTAGCCAAAACGGCGAGAGGGGAAGAGCAGCTTTACTTGTTGGTTCGTTCTTGCTGGAGGACCGACTCTTTCATTTCTTGATTGGCCGTTTCGAGCATGTCCTTTTCAAGCAGCAGCTTGTTAATTTGGGCCATTTGCATCCGAGACTCCTTTTCGAAAGAGTCCAGTTGGCGCTTGATCTTCTCGTAATCTGCGCCACCGGGAAGTATTCCGCTGTTGACGCCAGTTCCTTGTGCGATGGCGACCTCAGCCTCGGAAAGCCGGCGTTTCGTGGTAGCAAGCTCCTGCTCGTACTCGGCAATCCGCGCCTTGAGCTTCTCGACTTCCTCTTGGCTGGGTGTAAAAGGCGGTGGTCAGCAACAGAAAGGCGACAGACGAACCAAATAAATTGATAGCTAACCCATCTGATGAAGCCAGCGACCGAAGCTGTTTCATCTCGTTCTCCAAGGCCAGATTTTTTTGGAACGATTGCATGTAATCCTGAAACAGGATCAGATTTGAGCGGAAGAAATGTGAACTGACCATTTCGAATTTCTCCTTCATGCGCGTGGCGTCGTCAAGTGCACTCTCCAGGGATTTGATCCGTTCAGCTTTGTCATCTTTGCTAGCCCTTTCAAGATCGCGCTCCAGCTGAGCAACGCGGGCACGCCTTGAAATCAATCTCGAATTAATACTTGCAACGTCATGCCATCAAACGCTCACAAAGCCGTGTTCACAGAGCTGGTCAAGTCAGAGCCGAGACTTCCGCCAGATACAGGAGTTGAGCCTAAGACCGCGATTCGCATTAGCAAAAAAAGTACGTGTCGGCACGTGCCGTAAAACGGTCTTACTGTTCAACTCCAATTCACGGACTTGATCTTCCAGTAGTTGCATCTGATCAGCGTCGGCTTTTCGCTGTGCGTCCATCCGCTCAAGCTTAATCTTCAACTCCTTCAGCTCGAAATCCAACTTTGAGTTCTCCACCATTAGGGCGCTGTTCTTGCCCTCCATGGATCCAATCTGCTCCTTGTACGTTTCCATAAGTGGTTTGAAACTGCTGAGTTTACGATATTCTTCTTCCAGTTGGTTATTTCGCTCGAGCATCTGCTGATTTTGGGTCTCGACAAGCTGAATTCAAAGAGGTCACAACACTGTTTCGAGCTTGAGCTATGTCAAACCTTGATCTGTCTTCGCAAGTCTGCGCTCTCTTCCATCCTCTTTTTGTATTTTTCGATCATGGCTTCCGACTTTTGAAGCTTGTCGGCGAAGTGGCGGAATTCGTCCAACTGGTCCTTAAGCCGTGTATTTTCTTCAGTTTTCTTGGCGAGTTCGTCAGCCTGATACGATCACAACCAGTTAAAAAGGTGTCGTTGGATTATCTTCAATGCATGCCTTCTTCGTCAGGTCCTTGATAGTCGCCTGCTGCTTCTCAGCCAACAGCTCTGCCTCAATTCTCCGATTTTCGCTCTTCGCCCTTCAAAGACACATTATAACGTTGGGAGAAAGCAAACGAGAACCCACATGTCCGCCTTCAGATTATCGACTTCTGTTCGCAAAAGGAAGTCTGCTTTTCCGACTCCGCTTAGCTGAGATACTGACTGCTCCTCCATATCACGAACTCTGGACTGGAGAAGATCCTTCTCGTGCTCCATATCAGTCTGCATCACAAGTGAGTTGCTTCTGGGTGCTGCTTAGAAAAGCTGCGGTGAAGACTCACGAATTTAGCCTTCATTTCTTCAAGTTGCTGGCGAATCAATCGGTTTTCGTTCTCGAGTTGCAGTTTTTCCTCTCCGGCAAAAGGGGAGATGGCGCTCCTGCAAACAGTAATGAATTAGTGAACTCACCCAAAGGGGCGGAAGGGGGTATCGAAGTGAAGTGGACTCACGTCGGAGACTCAGCAACCCTGGCCTCTCCGAGCCTCGTCATGACCTAAAACATTGGTGAGGTGACACCAACGCCACCAGCCGACCATAACCACGGACCTGCTCGATTGTGACCATCAACACATGCTGCGCAGCAGCATCAAGCAGCTGGATCTGCTGGATGTACTTTTGGTTCTGCTCGCACTGGACGGCCAGCGCAATGATAAGGCTCATCAGCTTGACAATCTCCAGGACGTCCGAGTCGCGCGCGATCGAGGTCAAGTTGGGCACATCGAGCCCGCTCGTGTTCTGCCCGAGGACTTCCTCGTAGTAACCCGTCAGGAGCTTGTAGATCCGCTTCAGGTTATTGAACTTGAGCACCCAGTTGTCGCCAGAGTCCATGGATCGAACTGGTTTGAACCACTGTCCGTCACTGTCGCCATCATTAGTTTGTGATCAAGAAGGGCGGGTTTAAACAGCAATCTTACATTTCCGCAAGGATCTCAAGAAAGATCGCACCGTCGGAGAGATCTTCGAGGTCGGCGCAACGACGGGAGAGATGATTGAAGGTGTTTACCCTGGAGTAGCACGCGTTTAGAGTGCGATACACCCTTCAACGATCTGTCCTGGCTGCCCCGCCCATCAACCACCACTTCCCCCTGCATGCACGCCTCGCCCCGTCCCCCAGTCAGACGCGGCTGCCGCTCCAAGCGTCGGATGCGTTCAAACCCGTACCATGCGATCATCGAAGCAGCGATGGAGTCCGTGCCGCCGATGGCCTGAAGCGCCGACGCCGGTGCCGCCATGGTTTCTGTCTGGCTGGGTGTGTCGCTTGCTTGGTGGCTTCAGAATTTTGTTTGCCGCCGAAACTTCCCAGCTTCCTCCTGGTCGTTCTCTGATAAGGTGTCTGTTTGGTGCTTCTCGTGCTCGCGCTCGCAAACACGGACGGGACGAGGGTGTCCATATTACTTCCACACAACATGTTTCGCACGCAACGACCACGAACATCCGCGCTGCAAGGCACCCGCGCACCACAACAGAGCAAGATTGCAGACGGAGGAAACCGATGGAAAATAAAAGATAAAATTCCCCCCAGCCCAACCCAATCGACACCATACCCCCTGGTATCGCCCGCTGCCTCCGATTGGAAGCTTAGCTCTGCACGCCAAAGAAGATTCCCTCCTGTACTTGCCAAAGCTCGTTTGCTCCTGCCGAACGTGTGCCTGCGACCTCCAGCTGGCCTGACGAAATCAACAGAAGGCCAGTCAACACAACAAACCCCGCTTTACAGTATAGCCACTCCACACGGCTCAGCACTCACCTGGAATGGGGTGTCGGAACTGGTGCTTGTTGTTGGAGCTCAGGTACTGCGCTGAAATGGCGTGTTGGAGTCGCACTTTCGCTTCGCGTTTCCACGCCTTGTCCTTCTTGTCCTGGCACAAGACTCTCCAGTTGTCACCTGGGAAAAAGAGCGTCGAAATCGGATGCCGCGATCAACCAGCAATTAGATGGTTGCGACCGTACGACGCGTGTACGAAAAAAAAAAACTAACGAGCCGCAGAGCCCCCACCTTCATCCGAAAACTCGTATGCCGAAACCTCCTGTCCGCCCGATAGCGGTGACTGATGGGAGTGCGAGTGCAAGAATTTCTTTGTCGCCATGTGCAGGAGCCGAATAATGCTGTTGCACAAAACCGGCGCGCCACGTTCGCAATCTGGTTCACCTACTGCGCCGAAAACAACAAAGTACGAGCTGAGCTCGCTATGAGTCCCAACGGCGCCGATTCGCTTGAAAAAAGTTGTGGATCTTCTTTACTTTGGGTCATCGCCTCCGGGAAATCCAGTTACCGACTGCTGTCCAGACCCGGAGCCTGTGGAGTTGAGTTTACGGCATACATGCTCAAAGTTCAATATCGACGTCAAGAGTCCCAGTTCTTCCCTGCCCCCGGGCGCGAGGACCAGGGTGAGCGAAAGCACCTCGGCCCCGCCCCGTCGGCACGACAAAGAAACACATACCGTAGTTGATGCCATGCGAATGCAGCCTGTAGCCGGTTGCACTGTGGGCTAACTTGATCGCTGAGCCGCAGGTGACAGCTTCAAACTCGGGCTCGATGACAAAGTTGTTGTCGTGCGCGGAGACGAGGGTCGCGAGAGCGACTGCGACCGCGAAGAGGAGGAAGGCGGCGGGCAGGCGGGCCTGGCGGATCGCGAATCTCATTTTCTTTTTTTTTCTTTGTGTCGTTTTCTGATTCGCCCTCCGTTCGAAAAAGTTCTCTTCGCGCAGATATTACTTCCTCCAGAGCAAGATACTGCGCTCGTGTTCGGCCCCTCTCATCCGATTACTACTAAGTGTATTCTACACAATTGAACAAGGCTGAGACTCTCCACCAAACCGCACTATCACCACTTAGAGCCAAATATTCAGCTCCCCAACGTCCGTGTAGCAACGCAAACGTCCAGGTATTCCGACAGTCCAGGATACCGCTTACCAAGGGCTGCCCGGAGCAACTTGCGCCAGAGCCCTACGCGCTTCACCTGCGTGGGGTTTCGGCAAAACAGGTTCAGTTCACGATGCACACCAAGTCACTCTAATAACCTCACCTGTTCGAAATTCATTTTCTTTTGGTCGCAAAGCTGCCTTACGGTCTAATGAGCATTTGAGAAAAGGAGTTGGAATCAGTCGGCTGATGAACAGAAGGCCCCATTTATACTGACCTGCTCGATCTCCTCCATGGTGGATGCGAAAGAGGCGTGTTGGATTAATCGCCCATTTTGCACCATGAACAGTTGATTTTGTACGACGGATACTATTGACCTGTCCACTCAAATTAAGTCGCAGAACAAGGAGATCGCAATTGTACGGAAGCCCAGTCACCTTGGTATATCAAATGGTGTCTGATTAAAAGGGATTATACTCAACCGCCGGGTTTCAGGGGACAGGATAAGATGGGCCTCGGCGACACTGAGGTCCCAGTGGCATATCGCATCCCGCAGCTCCTGGTTTACTGGTTGTTGTCTGCCCTCCAAGTTGAGGTAGGCGCGCTTCAGGCATGCTGATATTCTGAGTTGCAGGTTGTTAAAAATGGCCAACATGAACGGAATCTACCCGTACCGAGCGAGCAACCCGCATAATCGTGAAAGGGTAGCAGGCGAAGGTGAGGAAATTAATAACCGAAGGGTTTCGCGCGTCGGAAGGCGAAAAGTTTCGAAAAAACGAGGCGATTGATGGAGCACCTGAGCCAGGAAAATCATCAGTCGGTTGGCGACTGCAAATTTTACCTACCAATTCCAAGTACGTGAGCAAACGATGCTCTGCTATTTCTTGGTCTGCACGAAGCTGTACATTGCCATTAACGAAGCCGAATGATCCTGACTGGAAGAAGATTGTCCAAACCATAGTAGCCTTTAACAGTTCCTTCTCTATTGCCGATATTGTAGCCGTCAATGTGGTTGTAGCTCCCTGTGGCCTCCTGAAACGCTGAGGCTTTGACGGAGGTCGCAAAGCGATTGCTACGTGTTCGGCAAGCGCTGTAACGCAAGTCGTTTTAAACGCCCCGCAGGTGAGATTGCGGGCCTGGCGCATTCGTCAGAGGCAAGAGGCGTGTTTAAACACGATCCTACCGACTCCGCCAAAACTCTCGAGTCTGTTGCCAAACGACTCTCCAGGGAAGATAATCCTCGGTTTCGTCGAATTTCGGACACGTCGGAACTGTCCTGTGGGAGGTGTTTCAGTTGATGAAGTGGGCTATGCGAGAAACCCCACCGTCGATCTGAGGCATCCGGCAAACAGCTGAATCATACGGACGAGATTTTCGTCCCCGTCGTTGGAGGTCTTCATACGAATCCTGTGGAACAAGAGAGGGAAAAAGATCCGGTTAGATTTCTGCGCTGGCAAGCAGGGCAGTGGGATGCAAAGACCCACTGACAGAGCTTTTAGTCGCCAACCCTTTGCGTGTCGTGGTTTGGCAATCTTCAGTAGCTCTGCAAGAATCTCGGAACGGTGCTGCGGCCTTGCATAATTGGGGAAGAAGAAGGGGTAGATCCAAAAAAAAGAGTTAGGGGGAGCGCGGGGGCACAAGCGAAGGGTCCAACCGCCAACAACAGCCTCTCCCCCCCCTCCCCGCTGCAGGAAAGTATCGATGGAGACCCTGGGTTCACCTCATCTCCCTCACCGCTCCCGCAAATAGCTCTGCGAAGCGCCCGTCCTCGATGTTTCCGCCGCCGCAAGCGCGGTGGGATCGGCCGATCGCGCGGCTCTCGATTGTCGAAGCCGTCATTGGCGGAGCGGGCTGGAAGGGGTTTGGCGCGGCGAAAAAAACTGTCCTTGTCCGAAACCCTTGTCACGGCGGCGGCGGCTGAACCCCTGACTGGAAGTCTTGCAGCAGCAGCAGAGCTGCCACAGCTACCAAGTTACCCGCTTACCGACTGCGCGCTTTTTTTTTAAGACTATCCCAAAGCGATGCCAGACCGGGGTCCTTTCGTGATCACTGCACCCGTCGCGGTCAGCCAAGACCTCACCCTTCAGTTGGACGCCAGGACCTGGCGCGTGCTGGCGCTCGAGTCCATGACGCTCCCGGCGTGCGTGCTGGACCGAATGGAGCATCTGAAAGGTCAAACAGTCGATCTGGACGCGCTGCGGCGGGACCTCGAGCCGGTATGCAATATCCACCTGCCGCCAGCTCCTCGGTGGTTTCAAGGTTTCTTTTTTTTTTTTTCTTTGATTTTTCTTTTTCGTATTGATGCTCTGGTGCTTTCTTCTCAATCTTATCCGCCACTTTCCCCGCTACTGCAGATATGCCGGAGGCTTAAAGTTTTTTGGTGAGGCATAGGAGGCACCCTGTATTCTGAGCCAATGAGGTAACGCGCCACGCGGCAAACAAACAAACACAATTAGGGGTGACATGCATGAGCTGGACACCACCGTCCTCGTTGTGGGCGGGGGAGGCTCAGAGTCGAGCACCGCCGACGGGGCTGTAACGCGCTCAGGGTCGACGACGCGCAAGCTGGGGCTTGAGGAATCTTGCTTCCTTCACATCACGGTCGATCCGTTCCGTGCGCGGGCGGTTCCCAAGATGCGCTTTAGCGGGCCAGAGAAAGGCTGCGCACGTCTCGAGCGCGACGCGGCAAGAGGGCGGCCGTTTTGGTATGTCTGCCGTAAGCCTCTTTACTCTGCCTCAATTATTTACATCACTTAGGGACGAAACGCTTCCGCTGAAGCACAACCTCGGGGTTGTCCTTGGAGTGCGGTTTCTGGCCAAGCCACACCCAGGCGGCGGAGGAGGTGACGGCGGCACTTTGGACCCAACTAGCGAGACCGCATGCCTCATTTGCCTCGCGGCTCTATCCGAAGCGGACGACGTTGGAGCCTCGTGCCAAAATATGAAGTGCGAGGATCGCTTTCACAGAGATTGGTATGCGCCGTCGGCCCCATTCTCACGAACTATTGACCTTCCACTCTGTGCTTCTTTCCTGGTTCGTATGGATATCTGGCACGCTTAGCTTGGTGAGTCGTGGTTATGTCTTTCCACTTTCTGGCCGTGAATGTAGGTAACTTTCCACTGAGCACAGCGAGAATGGCTGCAATCCATTGATGGCGCTTCTCTTAGTATGGGCTTCATCAATGGCCCTTGTCCCTCATGCGGGGATGTCATCAGCACCGTCTCTGGTTCATGACGGTTGCGTCATTCAAAACAAAAAGAAGAACTGACGAGGGAAGCATTTGGCCACAGCAAACGATGCTGCTCGATAGAATGCAATTTGATTCCATATGCTATACCACTTCCTTGAGTGCACCGTTCCGGTTTATGATTTGTGACTACTAAAAAGGGATGGTGACACCGTTTTGGTCAAAGAACCCTCCACTATTCTCCTGCTTCAGCTTCTTCACGACGTCCCAAAGTTTAGCGGCGGACTCGTCCGCGCTCAAGATATCGTGCTTAACGTTTTTAATATGAGGCCTCGACAGGTCGGTGTCCTTGAAGAGAAGCAAAAATGGTGATCAGCGAACCGCGATGGAGGAGAGACGGGCTGAAACAAAACACGTACCACAGTCCCCGGATGCAGCGCCACTGTCACGATTCCCTTTCTCGCAAGCTCCACGCCGATTGTACGCGTCGCCTGGTTCAACCCAGCTTTGGATATTCTGTAGGAAAACCAGCCCCCAAGATTGTTGTCGCCTATGCTGCCGGTCTGTGAGGAAAACAAGCAAAGGAATAAGTCACCGCATACGATGCAGGCCAGAGTGTTTGTTTACCCTCGCCGACAAGTTCGCCAGAATCGGGTTCGCCAGCACGCTCTCCAAGGCCCTGGGGTCGCCGCCGGCGGGCGCCTTGCGCTGGAAAAACGGAGCAAAGTGCTTGGCGACGAGGACGGGGCCGACGGTGTTGACGGCGAGGTGGTCGAGGAGGCCCTGCTGGGAGACCTGGCTGAGGGACTTTTCGGGGTTGAGGAGGGCGGCCATGTTGAAGAGGAGGCGGAGCGGCGTCTTTGCATCGTTGGTGGTGCAGCGGGCCTTGAAGTCGTCTGCGGCGCGAGCGATGGAGGCTTCGTCGGTGACGTCGAGGGAGAGGAACGTGACGCGGTCTGCGAGGGAGGACGTAGCGACGGCGGGGTGGCGGGCGGCGAGAACGGCGGCGAGGGACCGGTGCGCGTGGTCAGGATTGCGTGCGGTGACGACGACGTGGGACGAGGTGTGCGCGAGCAGGTTCGCGGCGAGGGCCAGGCCGATGCCCGACTCGCGCGATGCGCCTTGGATGAGAGCGACGGACATTATTGCCAGAGAGAGTACTTGGGCCAGTGAGTGTGCGTGTGCGTGCGCGTGTGGGCGAAGGAGACGACTAGCTGAGCTGAGCTGGGTGTGTTTCTCTTTATGCCCTCTCCTCTTTCTCTTTGGCTCTTTTGGACACCCTCTGTGTCTGTCTCGCCTTTGTCTTCCCTTCTCCACACAGAAATGCGATCGCCGATCTGGAGAAGTCAATTGGGAACCAAACCAAAAAAACATAAAAAAAAAATCGGAAAAATTTGCGCCGGTTTTTTTCGCGCTTTCTCTCTCTCTCTCTCTCTCTCTCTCTCTCTCTCTCTCTCTCTCTCTCTCTCTCTCTCTCCCTGTCCAGCCCGCACCACTCGCCTACTCAAACGTCATCACCAGATATCAAAGTCGATCGAGTCGCCGCCGCCAGCAGCAGCGTCGGGCTCTGTACCGCCCGACCGGATCGACCCGCTCTCCAGCCAGAAGTCGTCCTCTGGCAGCAGTCCAAAACTGCTGCTGCTCGAACCGCCTGCCCCACCACCCTCGGCCGACTCGCGATCCTGTCCGGCCAGGCCGCCGTCCTTCCCGCCCTCGACCGCTTCCGGTCGTCCCGCCGCGTGCTGCTCCGCTGCGCGCTCGCCGCCGTCTTGCCCAAAAGCCAGATCCCGCACGTTTCTTTCGTCTACTCCGTCAACGGCAAGGTCTGCAGGTGTTCGAGGTGTATCGAACAGAAATGGGTTGAAGAAGGGAGGAGAGTCAGCGAGTAAGGGTGAGTGAGGGGAGATAGTTTTAGTAATCATGGATAAACACGAGTGCCGTTGGGCCTCCAACGTCAATAAATTCTACCAACCTTGGTTTGAATCTTTTGAGGCGATTTCCACAGCGTCCACCACTGCGTTTGTATCGTTTTCTGGCTGACGTTCCGTCGTGACATCCTGCTTGGAATAGCTTGAGTCCACAATTGCCACAATTCCATCCTCGCCGGACTTCATTTGAAGTGAACCCTCGTTCTCGAACCGTTCCGAGCTTGGCACCTCGAGCGCTTGGGCCGTTTTTTCCGGCTTCGCTTCGTCTGGTTCCGCATCCGAAGAGTTACCGCTCTCGAGCTCGTCGTTCAGAGAACTTATGTCAATTTCCGCGCTGTCGAGACCTTCGGCTTGCGGCTCTTGGCTCTCATCCTCTGCATGCCCTTGTCCATCAGCCTCTTCCTCGGAAACGGCCCGGTCTCGTTCTTCCGTCGCGGAGCTGACCTCTAGTGGTCGCTCGGTACGGTCCAACGGACCTTTAATTCCAGCCGTGTCCACCGCCGAAATACAAGATTCTGCGGGGTGCAAACTCGTGCTGGCTTGTCGCTCTGACTGCTCGCCGGCGTTTAGATTCTCTGTCGGCGCACACCATTTGCGCGAAGGCAATGTCTCTACTGGAGGAGCTTCCGCAGAGGTCCGAAGGGAGATATGCTCTCCTTGCTCCCTATTGCTCACAACAACTTCTTCCGTCGGTGTCCACTTTCGCGGGGAATGGGCTTTTAGTGCGGGAGGGGACGCAGCGCTGTTAGACGGTTGTTCATGTTCGTCACTCTCTGCTGAGGCTTCCTCCGATGGCACCCACTTTCGTGGAGAACGATCTTTCAGTGCTGGAGGGGACGCGGGCTTGAACGATTGCTCTTGTTCGCAACCTTCTGCCGCGGCTTCTTCCGTCGCTACCCACTTTCGTGGAGAACGACGCTTGGACGATTGTCCATTTTCCCCTGTCGCGGCTTCTTCCGACTGCGCCAAAATTTGACGAGAACGGGAATCCGCTGCCGAGATGTTCGGTTCAGAAGCGCGTGGAGAAGCTTGATGGCGCGGTTCGGGAGATATTAAGGACGTTACAGACGACGTGGGGATGTTTGGATCATGCTTCGAGGTCTCCGCATATCTCGATAATTCGTCACCGGAACTAATTTCCCCAGTCGCTGTTCTACCAAGCTCACTGTTTGATTCGGCGCGAGTACCCGCCGAAGGACCATCTTCCCGTTGAATCAGAGATGCCCTTTCTGCATCCTCTTTGAAACTCTTTCTTGATCCAAATGAGTCGACAAAATTCCACAGAGACTGGGATGCAGTAGTAGAGGCCACCTGCACCAGCCTGGGAGCTGCGGCAACCCCAATCGACCCAGCGCTGCTACCGCCCGCGGAAGCAAGACTGTGTTGAGAGATTGCCTTGATTTCCAAGCTGCCGTTGCTTCGGAGACTTCGATTTGCGACGCTTGTTTCACTTCGCGGTGTTGGCCCATCCCCCGCCAATGCAGGCTCTTCTGTCGGTTTGTCGTCCATCAAAGAGAAGCTTGAAGCAACAGATGCAAATGATTCCCGAGGAAGAGCATCAGCCGACGAAGCCGACCGACGCTTTACGTCAGGTGGGCTCGGCTGGCTCGGCCTGCTTTTTCTGTTGCTTGTCTGAGACAACTCCGTCTCCAATAGCGCCGATTGGCTGCCGAGGGTTGCGCCTTTTTCCGAGCTGCGAGCGGCGGAGTCTCTTGCTTCAAGTTCAGGAACCGTAACCATAGGTGTTACTGCACTCGAGACGGCTGCGTCTATATCTTGGGGGGTTTTCTGATGAGTACTGAAGGACGGGGTGACGGTATCTGTGGGTAGAGCAGCGACTAACGGATTGTCGAAAGCTGTCTCCGAAGGAAGAGCTGTTTCCTGGCGTTCCTTGCTTTCGGGAATTGTGCGAACCAACCCTTCTATCCGTGACACCGATTGTGCGGGTAATTCGTGCCCTATGGCCTCCAGTTTCTGAAGTGATCCCTGAGCCTTGGATCCCGAGATGCGAATAGAGGCCTCAATCTTCGCACCATGGACGGTTCCTACAATACCGTCTTCCTCGTTGAACGCAGCAACAGTTTCCGACGCCATCGGGCCTCCGCGCCTTGTTTGGTTGACGAGTGCAAGATGTGCCGCAGTTGTTGTGGGCGAAGATATCGATGAGGCTTGGACTGGTGCTTCTTTCGTGACGACAGGTATTTCCATTTCGGCACGCACAGTCGCGCTCATCTTTGGCAGAGTAAGCTCCGTTTCTGTCCTTTCAACTGCAGGACCCGTGAGATCTCTTGAGTTCCCTCCGTCCTTCCCCGTGTCAACTGAAGCCTCTACCTTGCCTAAGTTTGACGCCTGCAGAGCAGAGCTTGACTTTTTTCGCTCAATCGCGGCCACAGATCCGGGCCGGCTTCCCCTCCTGGACCCGCTTCTGCTCTGGCTGCGCTTCACAGATGTCCTGCAGTTGTCCCCGCCCTGTGAGCCAGACCTCGATCGAGTCGCACCTCTCAAGCTGGCAGCGCTTGCGCGTTTTGATAAGTTTCGAGAGGATTTTCGACCGCGGGGGGTCCCAGGAGTTGTTCCTGGAGGAGTGGATGCTGCTAACTCGACGTGTGATGAGGAGGGTCGGGATAGGTTCGAGTGCCGTGGGATGGTAGAAACTGCTGACTCGGGTGGTTCTATTGGCGCTTCTCGCTCCAAGTTTACCGCATCCGTCGGTACGTAAGTTCGGCGTACCTTGGACCGAGCGCCGAGAGGTGGGAGCAAAGGCGCGCCAGCGTCCGCTGGGGCTGCATTGGACTCCAAACTCTGGTTTGTTGAGACGTTGGACGATTCCACTACGTCATTATCCAGTTTGACCGCGCCTTGGGGTGTTGGCGTCAAAATGGACGAGACATCGCCATCTGAGTTGATTGAGTTCGATTTGGCAGTGTTGAGGCTCAGCTGAGAGGAGTTTTGCAGTTCATCCCAGCTGTAGTCCGCTTCGATAATTTCCCTGGAGGCATGGTGATCCGATCCATTAGCGGTGTCATCAGCGTCGGCGACACTCTTGGAGTATTTCGCTGCCACTCCTGCAGATGCAAGACTTGCAAGAGACCTTTGCGCGTCAGTCGTTGAACAAGACTGACTGTTCCTCGAAATCGGATTGGATGCAAGTGGGCTTTCAGTCTTTCGGCTGGCTGCTTCATTACGGGTGGCAGAATCGACCGAGGCCAGGCTGCTCCTCAAGTGCGACGAAGTGCTTCGCCGCTTCTCTTCCGCCGAATTTGGGATTATTTCGTTCTCGTCAAGGGACTCCTCTTTGCTTCCGTCGTCGTTTCCTTTGGGCGGTTTTAAGCCAACAGGAGACTCCCCCAGCAGCAATGGTTCCATCACCAATTCTCGCGCTGGTAACGCCAGATTTTCGGCACTTGCACCGAACGGCAAACCAGACTCAAGAGCAGTTCCTGAATCGCCCTCCAACGATTGGGGCTGTGGATTGCCCAATTCCATCGCTGCGTCTTCATCATCATCTAACAGCTCGAACGAAGACCCACGTTGCCGCAAGTCGCGATTTGTTTCCTCTTCTGTAGTTGCACTTAGTTTCGCCGAAGTTTTCAAGAAAAGTCCCACCGTAAATATCTTCCTGGCTAGGCCTATAAGGCTCAGGTTCCTCGCCTTTAATTCGGTCAGTCGGTCAAGTATGCTGCATTGCACTCATCCTTACTGTTCACACCAGCGTTGGAGGCAGAAGATTCTGGGTGAATTTCATCAGTGAGCTGAGAGAAATGAGACTCCGCTGGTCGGTCAATGTCTGCGGGGTGCGTTATGTGGCAAGCGTCGAATATTCAGAATCTCACATTCGATTTCTCTGAGCGCCATGGGCCCAATATTACTTTCAACAACGCTGCAGCCTGTCTCGAGCCTCAGGGTTTGTATGTGTAATTCAACAACTCACCATCTGCACTCTCCCGGCGACTGGGTGCATCTTTAAAAAAGTTAATCAGACAACAGCCACCTGATCTTGCATTATTCCTTACCATGAAACCGAACCGACGCACTGCTCCCGTCATCTGCAGATTGAGTCTTGAAATCTACTGTGATAGGTGTCTCTGCGTCATCGGTGAAAGGTACATTGATATCTTCTGTTGGGGGTGTGTCTCTGGGTGGGCTTGCGTTAATGACATCAGAGTCCCGCGTCTGTGTGTATGATTCCTCGTAGTCTTCACTCCTGCTCCTATTTTTTCTTCGGTCAGAAACGAAAGCCACGGAAATGACTGCAACGTAACTGCATTTTTTGACGGGCTTTTTCCATAATTTTGATCCTGATTATCATGCAAAAATGAGTCCGATAGCCGGTCGTTTCGCCCAACAGAAAATTCGACACACCAACACTACTTACCTGCCCATCTCCAGCGCCCGGGCTTCCTCTTCGACCCTGTGGTTCTCTTCCATCATCTCCAGCTCGCGCACCCTGCCCTCCAAAATTTCCCGCCGCCGTCTTTCAAGGCCGAGGGCGTCTTCGAGTTCCAAAACCCGCACTTTGGTCGTCATCAACTCCTTCTCTACGCCTCGGCGCACCACGTACGTCTTTTCGATTTCCCCGCGCAGCTCGTCTTGCCGACGGTATGACGTGTCCAGCTCGCTCTCGAGTCCGCGCGCCCGATCGCGTGCGACGGACAGCTCTCCCTCGAGACTGCGCACGCTAGCATATGTTTCCGTGACGTGCTGCTGGGTGGCTGACAGCTGTTGTTGCAGGTCGACAACGACGGTTCGCTCGCGTTGGTACGAAGTATGTAGGGTGGTGTTGTCGTCCGTGAGAGCTTGAGTCTGTTTCTGCTGTCGAGAAATCGTAGCATGCAAATCTTCCACTGTTTCAAGAAGGTCTGGATGTTATTTTGGTGTTTTAAGGGAGGTTTTGGGAACGAGCGGTTATTACGTTGCCGGGAGTTCAAGTTGGTGCGTTTGGCCCAAACCTTTAATTTGCCCCAGAAGCTCTTGCTCTTTGGCTTTTCGATCATCCTCGTTGCGAGCGGCGAGCTGATTAAGGTGCTCAATCTCCTCTTCTTTGCCTGAAAGTTTGTCCCGAAGATCCGCCACATTCTGAAAAAGAGCTTTTAAGTTCCCTTTGTGATGAACGAAAATTCGTTTCACCTGTTGTTCATCTTCGAGTTCTCTTTGTCTCTGCTGGATTGCCTCTTCCTTCTCCTCACATTTTCTTGCCAAGTCTGAGAAGTCCTGCTGGAGCCCTATGAAATCAAGAGGTTTTCAGCTGTGTACAAAAACCAAGGTAGCTCCCACAAGGATCCAAGCGTACCTCCAAGCTCGCTAGTTTTTTCGGTCACAAGCCCATCTGAAATAGAAAGCTGCTCCTGAAGATTTTCGGCCCGTTCTTCCAGGCGTTGTATTGTTCCCAGCGCTCCATCGTGATCCTGAATTAACTGGTCGTGGGAGTCCTGCAGCTCTCGGAGACGTTCGACAAGCGATTCAATGGTTCCGCGAAGCTTCTCCCGATGGTCTCGCAAGGCTTCCGACCGTTCTGCGGTGTAGCAAGACGGAAATTATAATAATAAGAATTTTTCGTTTGGAGATTGAGTGTTAACTCGGAAAGCAGGGCTCGAACCCAGCTACTACGAGAAAGAACCTCACAGCGGTTTCCACTTGCCTTGGAGCTGAATGTTTGCAGCCTCCGAGTCTTCGAGCTTCGCTTTCAGCTCGTTGATCGCGTCGTCATAGGTGAGCAGATTCTCTCCCCCTTCTGCGACAATGGCGGCACCGGACTCACGGTGTTCCAGCTGCCGCCGTAACCTGATTGCCTATATTTGACAATATGGAAGAACTGAGGATCTGAATTACATGGAAAATATCTTAAAATGCTTAGTTCCAACCTCCAAGTAGTACTTGTTGACTTCCCGTTCGTACTCAATGAGCTTTCGGAATTTTGTGCTCTGCTTGAGCTGCTCGATCTGCTTGTCCCGCTCCTTGAGCTTGTCTTCCATGGCTCTGAGCGATTTTCTCAGATTCGTAATTATCTTTCAGGAGTGAGGCTCGATCAGTGTCCCATTTCCTCCACCGTTCGTACCTTATCATCCAGAACAGGAAGATCGTCTTCCAAGGCCCGTGATCGATGTGATTTCATTATCGCCTGCAGTGTTAGACGGTGAGAGAAACGAGGAGCGGCACGGTCCAAAAAAATACCCACAGACGTCAGCAGCTGATCCTGAAACCTTTTCTCCATCAAGTTATGGCTTCGCTCCATCGCCACTAGTTTTGCCTGCCATATCCGCTTCTCCTGCTGCAGCATGTTCAGCTGAGTTTTCGTCACAAAGAGCTCTTGACGGAGGTCGTCGCTATCTTTTGCTTTAAACGAAGAGGTCTGTAAGGGCTACGGAATCGCGAAGAACAAGGGTACACAAATTCACCATCGGTCATGTTGCGCGGTTTCGGTCTCTTTGGCAGAGCGAGCAATTCTGCGAATAAGCGGCTGTTGGAATCGAAACCCGCAGAGGGGGAGGGCGGTCACCACCGCCGCCTCACGCAACAACGCACCTCTTGTGCTGGCCCTCTTCAAGCCGTGCGTAACATCTGCTCCTCGAAATTGAGAGGCCAGTCAGTAGGGAGAAAAAAAAAAGAAATTGAGAGAGAAAGAAATCCACAACCCTCACCGCGGGAAGCCTCGCCTTCGCTCTTTTGCTGGAACGACTCCAGAGTTGCATGATAGATCGCCAAGAGGTGGGACGGAATCTCCTCTTGGGAAAAAAAAATAAAATGGAAAAGCGGTAGAGTGAGCGGGTGGGGTTGACGTGTGTCCCTCTTCCTCGCTGCCCTGCTTACCTTGCTTGCTTACTCTGGCTGCGGCGTCATCGAATGAGCTGGCGGTGGCGTCTGACTCAAGGATGGGATGAACTGTCCGTCGTCTTTGATCAGCCGCGAAGTTGCATACGCCACACATGTAACTGTCACAAAACACACACACACACACACACACACACACACACACACACACACACGGGGCGCATTCGTAGGTTATTTCTCTCTGAACACGAATGCGCCTGCCACTACGGGGAGAGGTGTACGCACCGTTTCGAAAACCAGAGAGGCCAGCGTTCGAAGCCCTCCTGCTCCCCGCATTTGGGGGGCGCTTTGGAAAAGACGGCGGAAAGGGAACCTTGTGCGAAGAGGGCGCGTCGTCGGCGGGCGAAGACGGAGTTGCGTCGAGCACGCTGGATAGCGACGGCTGATGCACCAGGGCCCAGCGGCCAGAGGCCGTCGAGCCGCGCCGGGAAGGAGTGGACATTAGAAACGAGCGAACCCACTCCTGTTGTCGAAACTCCGCTTTGATGTGTCCTTTTTTTTTTTGCTTTTTTGTTTAAATTGTTTGGGACAATCCGCGGATTCAGACAGTCCCATCCGCCATCCATCGAAGATCAGCTCACGGTTTGGCTGGCGGTGGGGCAGCGGATGACGGCTAACGAGGGCGAGAGGGCAAAGCCGGTGAAGGGAACGGCAGAGGCCCAGTTGCACAGAGCAAACGGGGGACATGGAAAGGGCAGGAGGAAAGAGTCGCGCAACACAGGCACAAACAGGAATCAACCTCCGCCCAAAGAGGCAACTGAATTGATGGAACGAAATACAATGCTCGAACGGGTACCGGGTAAACATATGTGGAGGTGGTCGAAAGGATAACTCAGCAAACCAATAGAAAAACAATCAAACAAACTTAAAGAAAAGAACAGCCCTAATCAACATAATGGGCTATTTCTTGGAACATATCAATCAACAAGGCGGCAGCGCAGCAGGACCAGAAACTTTGGCGACTTAAAGCAAGCCCAAATCAATTGAGTCCGCATCTTCCATCACCAAATCGGCGAAGTCATCAGCATATATGGCATCATCTCCATCAAGGGCGATGGACAAGGTCTGTCCCAGGGCGGGCGCCACAGGCGATCTAGCAGGTAATCTGACAGCATCAGCTTTCCCAGGAGGATGGAGCACGCCAAGGGCAGCCAAACTGGTTGGCATATTTCCCGCTCCTGCATTTTGGCCGTCCGTCGCGCTTTGGCTTCGAGTCTGTCCGTGCGCGCGGATTTTCTGGTCCCACGCATCCTCGGTTCTTGGAACTGTACCCTGCTGGTTCAATGGAGCAAGGGTTTCGAGTACAGTAGCTAGATCGTGGACATCGTTGGAACCGAAGCCGCTAAGCAGAGCCTCTGTGGTGCCAAATGAGCCACTCGACGGATCCAGCTTTCCAGTGCTTGATGTGTTTGCCATCAAAGAGGATATCCAGTCAGGAGCGTGGGGAGATTCAAGGCTGCTTTGCAATGACGCAAGCGTTTCCGCATCTAGAGCTGTGAAGGAACTGTCCATCCCCAGAAGGGAAGCAGTTGCGTGCAATTGGTCGTCCATGATTTCCATTTCTTCCTTGAGCGACTTAACAGATTCGTTGATTCGAGACATGTGGCGCGGGATTCCATTCGAGGGAACCCGCTTCCCAGTTGCCATAGATGAGCTCGCTTCATCCAGATGGTTGGAGAATGACTTCCTGCTTTGGCTTTCCGATGGTGAATAATCAGACGTTAGAGACGGCAACTCCGGGCTTTTAAACAGGTCCAGTATTTCAACTTCAGCAACGGGCCAAGGCGATTAGTGAGTCACGTCAAAACTACCAACGAATATCACACTCACCAGAGTTTGGATCGGCATTCGGCAATAATTTAGGGTCCAATAGACTTGTGTAGTCGTTCAAGTCGCTTGAATCAAGCAGCGGGTTTGTTGGAGAAGGGGTGTAAACCGGGGTTGCTGTTGTTACTGGAGCAGGACTGGCCGAAGGCGTTGAAAACTGCTGAGTGAAGTTCGACGGAGGGGAGGGTGTGTCCGATTCTGGCGACTCTCCAAGTTCTTTGAGCAAGAATTTCTGCCTCTTCGGATTCGGAGTTTGTTGAACAGCACCAGATCGCTTCCGAGACAGAAACACTGTTGCCAGAAACCGAAGGATTTTGTCGATCGTCTGCTGTTGTCTCTGATGCTGTTCCCTGATAGCCATTGACTCAGTCCATAAAACTTGATTCTCGCGCTGGATGCTCTTCATATCCGCACTGATCGTAAGTTGGTGCCGCTTTATTGCTGCAATTTCTTGAAGAAGTGCCGCAGTGTCGACTTGACCCTCCTCTCGATCGGTGATGGTACCCTTCTTCCGAGTGACGAGGCACAGCAGATCAGGCTGGTTGCGCTGAAAATGAGGGTTCGCAAACTCCCAGTTCTCCGGTTCTTCATCCGCAACAAGTGCACCGGACTGCAAATGGGGAACTTTGTGAAAGCCATACATATTTAGCTGACGAACAAAAGAGGAGAAGTTGTTGTGCTTGAAGAAGCGAGGCAAGACTTCGCGAGCAAACTCCTCATGGTTTTCGACGATGAAAGCCTGACCGTCGTCCGACCATCGAATGAGATTTGACGACTCGTCATTCACCATACTTGACGGTGGGAAAGGAAAGTAGTGAGCATTCCGAAAAGAAAGAAATATAGGGCAATCTTACTTGTACAGCTTGTTGAGGAATGCAGGGACTGCCTTGGTTGCTGTGGAAGTGACCTTTTTCTCCGGTAAACTGTTCATGACGGTTTCCATTCCACTCTTTGGCGCATTGGAAACGTTGAAGGCGGCATCTTGTAGGGATCTGGCCAACTGGACCTGCGACTTTTTCGAATCTTTCGCAGCGGTTGGCTTGACTCCTGCGGCGAGTTGCGCTGACAGATCGATCGCCAACGGCAATTTCGATGTGCTGGTAGGGAGTAGGGGAGAGATCGTCGCCAATCCGGCATTCTTGGCAAGATCGTTTACAGAGGGTCTTGCACCTGCAGCCGCTGCGGCCCTGCGGGAGGATGCCGCGGTCGACGATCGCTTCCGCTTCGCAGGTCCTGCAGCGGTCGATGGCGTTTGGCCAAGTGCGCCGGGTGTGGCTGGGTTGGCAGGTTCGACAGGAACGGCAGGCAAGGCAGAAGCCGCTTGACGCGGGAGTGCGTTGGGAATGGCGGCAGCGGTGGATGTTATTGTTGTGGACGGACGCGGAGTATGGATCGGGCCAGAAGTTACGGGAGAGGGAGAAGAGGACACCAAGGATGAAGTAGAAGAGTTGACGCCCATCGCTTGGATATAATGGAAGTGCGAGCAAATTGTTTGCTGCGATAATTACTGGCTTCAAGTGTGAGTGAGTGAGAGAGAGAGAGAGAGAGAAGAGAGAGAGAGAGAGAGAGAGAGAGAGACTTCAGTGGATACAAACAAAGCGACGCCGCCCTCCCAGTCCGATCTGTTCGCCGGGCCAATGAAAGTCTCTGCCCATCGGATCGTTGGGATGCCGTCATGCTTGGGCCGACCCTGACAAGTCACGCTGGACACTTATTTATTGATTTTTGGTGGTATTTACTATTTATGAGACCAAACTTGATTGCTATGCGACTTTCAAGTTCTTATCCGTAAGGAGGTGGAAGTGAGGAGAGCAATAACGGTTGGTCCATATGTCGGCTCACTTAGTGCAGGTGCTTGCGGTTCGGTGCTTGGATTGGGAAACCTCACATGGTATTTTTTGCGAGGATGTAAAAAAATGAGTTTTTTTTCAGCTCAGTCCATGAGTGTCGCGTCGCTCCCGCTCAGCAAGTCCCTCTGGTTTTGGGTCGTTCGCGCTGCGGCGACGGCTTGGCGGCTAGCGTTGCGACTAGGGTGCAAATGGGGTGCAAATGGGGCGCAAATGGAGGTGGCGGGCGCTGCACGAGCTCGTCGAATACAGAATCCTTGAAAGAATCGCCAATTCCAGCAAAGAGCCCCGCCAGGGATTGGCCTGCACCGACCAAGACAGATGCCACGCAATACTTCTTGTAAGACGGCTTTTTATAAGACTTTATGTCGACCACGACGAAGGGAAGACGTGGCTTTTGGGGGTGGAAGTGGGGGGCTTTGTCCTCTTGATGACCCGGATGATACCTCGCGAAAGTATGGCCGAATTTGAATGAGGTAAGCGCGAGCTGGACTGCAAAACGAAGGGATGGAGCAACGGTGCTGAGAGCAACGAAGTGCTGCGGCTCAAAATGAGAGGGACAGAGTGTTTTTCTGTTTCAAAAGAGAAAGAGCTAGTGTTGCCAAAGAAAGAAAAAGAAAAAAAAAAAAAAAAAAAAAAAAAAAAAAAGAGAAGAAACAACGCCAACAAAAAACTAAGATTCTAACACATTTTGCACCCGCGAAAAAAAAAAAGGGCATAGAAAACAGCACTTGCTTTCATAGCACACGAGGATTCCCACACTCGAAACAGTCAGGACCCCACCCTTGCGACAACAACGTCATCGAATTACGCTTGAACTTCTTCCGGCCCCTTTCTGGATCATGGCGCTGAGCCTGCTCTGCTTGTCTCTCTCCTCTGGTGCCAGGCTGCTCAGAGCTTCGCTGGTAATGCTCCCACTCTCGCTGGCGCTACCCACGCCGCTCGTGACGCACACGAGAGGGAAGGCACCCTGTGCGCCGTTAGAAGGCGTCATCCCCAGTCCCCACCCGTCGTCAAAAGCTCGCAGCACCACCACTTCCTGCCCAACCATCAGCTCGAGCTCGTCCGGGAGGGTAGGCACGTAAGGGTGCAGAATGCGCATGACAAGCGGCGCCGACTGAGTCGAGGACGAGATCGACGGAGTGCTGTTCGTGTCCGCCGGCGACGGAGGACGCGCACTGAAAGGCATTCCGCCGCCGCCACCACCGCTGGTTGTCGCCGCTGGCGGCTGCAGGCTCGACAGCGGAGCCGCTGACGCGGTCCCTGCACCAACTCCTGCTGCAACCGCGGCTGCAGCCGCGGCGGCGGCGATTGCGGTAGCCGTGCCCGGTTTGGTGGCCGTGCGTGGGGGAGCAGTAATGGGGCTGGTATACGCCATACCTTGAATAGGCGGTGAGGTCGGCGACCGAGTGCTGGTGGTCGACAGCAGGACTGGTTGCTTCTCTCCACTCTTCGCAGTCCACGAATAATCGTAAGATGGTGCTGGGACTGACGGTATACCCATTCGCGACGCGCCACTGAGCGTTGACATGCCCGGATTGCTGTTGCTGCCGGCCATCGTGTGGCTGGAGTTTCCATAGGCTGAAGATGAAGCACCAAATGTCCCACCAGTTAAGTAAGGTGAGGAGGACGCCATGAACGGGCTTACAATCGGCTGCGCGTTCGACGGCTGCTGGTACTGCTGCAAGGGCGTTGGAGGAGTGTAGCTCTGATTTGGATTCACTGCTGAATGCGGTGCAGAAACTGGCGGGGGCATTGGCGTGTTGCTCATACTGTAAGGGTCAAATGCAGGAGTAGGTGCTGATGGTCCCCCCGGGCTCATTCCAACTGCCGACATTCGTTTCAAGCTGCCAAAGCCAGTTCCCACTGATTGAGACCCGACCAGTCCACCACCAAAACTATTGCCGAAGCTCATATTGTTGGGGCTGCTGCTGAAGCTGGTTCCAAAGCCCACATTGGGGTTGTTGTAACTGCTTCCTACAAAGTTGGTACCGAAAGAGTTTTGGTGCTCCAACGAAGGCCTGCCCACGGGTCCGGAACTGGAACTATAGCTGCGGTCGTAGCTGGCGCTGCCCGGGTACGCCTTCATAAGCATTGGATCTGCGGGTGTGTTTTGACGTCGCCTCGCGTACAGGATCGCTGAGAGCACACAAGCGACCAAAAGAGCCAATCCACCAGCTGCTAGCGGCGCGATCAATGTCATGTTCGGGCTGCTGCTCGTGCTTGTGCTGGGTGCCGCAGTGCTTGTTGCGGGTTGTGTCGTGGGAGAGCTGCTAGTCGCTGAAGAAGCCACCGAAGATTTCGAAGTAGCACCGCCGTTCGCAATAACAAAAGCCGTGCAACAACTATCAGTAATGAGGGCTGGACAATGTTTCAGCGCCAACTCCTTCGTTCTAAAGCCTACAAGGGGCGAGCGGCATCATTAATTTAAGAAGACGTAAATGCTCGGTCCATCCGTCGGTCTTACCGCAGTATGCCTGCTCGTTCAAAGATCCAGAGACGGCCGGTAGACAGTACCCTCCGTTTTTGTCTTTGAATCCAGCGATCGCACTGCACTCGCTCGTAAAGTTTTGCGCTTTGGCAGTGGCCGCGGCGCTATTCGAGCAAACAGTTTTATTCGACAGAATATCGGAAAGTGATTGCGAGGCGGCGTCGCATGTGGATTGGCACAGCAGGGGGCCGTACGTGTGGAGAGTGGTACCAACGACGGGAAGAAGGGGGCAATACTTTCCGTCCAGAGTCGAAAGGACCAGACT
Organism: Zopfochytrium polystomum; assembly: GCA_025765615.1. NCBI lineage: Eukaryota > Fungi > Chytridiomycota > Chytridiomycetes > Chytridiales > Chytridiaceae > Zopfochytrium > Zopfochytrium polystomum. The sequence continues at coordinate 222,588 of JAIVFJ010000019.1, forward strand.
TGCACACCAAAAGGAGGTTTGGTATCGAAGCGAGTCGATGGCATCCGTAAGGTTGAAGGACGAGGTGGAAGCGCAGTTGTACGACGAGGTAAACGAAGTTTGAATCGCAGTCGTGTTGACTTTGCTATTCAGGAGGGCAACAAAAGATGCATAGTCCGTGAAGCCGGCGGACTTGCCGGCCGTTGCCAGCTTCGTGTCAGTGGCCACTGGATATGCATAGTAGTCTGAGCCGCAAGCTGTCTTTTCGTCCAGATACAAACAGCCATCGTTAACGAACGGAACCGAAGTCATCGTCGGCGTAACTGCACGAACGGCACCAAAGTTCACCAATAAGCTGAAAGGGAGGGATGCTGAATGGATTGGGAGGAGAGCAACCAGTCTAAGGGGTTGAGTGGATCTATTAAGTCTATAGTATTGGAAGGCGGGAACTATCGGTTACAGCTGCTGGTGGGCAAGATTTGGGGGGTAAAGGGGGAGGGGGGGAGCTTGGCGAATGAACGGATGGATGATCACTAGATAGATCGTGGGGGTGGATGGATCAGTGGGGTGATGGAGAGGGTTGGCGATTGGAGATTTGACGATGCGACGATGCGAAGTGCTGCGAAGGTGGACGACAGCGACGCTGAACAACCCAAAGCGGGTGACGTGGGCCGTCGATGGGGTATTCAAGAGACAGACCGGCTGGGTGCACAACAGCCCAAACAGAATAATACCACGCGCTTCGGCTGGGACAGAGCACAAGAGCGAGCCTGTTTGTCTGTCTGTCTGTCTGTCTGTCTGTCTGTCTAACCTCACTCTTGACTTATGGCTGTCTGCCTGCATTTCTGTCATTGTGTGCCCATCTGTCTGTCTATCTATCTGTCTATCTTCTGTCCACCTTTGTGTGCTGAGCAAATGCGGTGGCGTTGGACTTTCACTTCTTCTTTGTTTGACTTCTTGTCTTCTTCTCGAGACAAAAATGGAAGGTCGCGATTGAACCAGCAAACACCGGTCCACATCATGCATCAACAAACAAGAAAAAGGAAAGAAAAGCGAATGATGCCAGCCAAGGATGTGGTCGTGGCATCGTTGGCAGTGTTAGCGGTGTGATGTTGGTATCATCGGCAGTCAAGTCGCTGGCCCTGCAGCTGCGCGAGGCGACCGTGATGGAAGGAAGCTCGCCGCCGACTGCCGCCGATCAAGTCGCGTGTAACTACGCTTGGCCACGGGGGCAGTGACGGTGGAACGGAAGCGTTTCCGCAGCCGCAGGGTGGTGATGGAAGCGGAAGGGAGAAAGCACGAACTCACTGCCGCTGCTGCTCAGCCTGAGGGTTTATCCAACTTGCTCAACAGAAGTTTCTCTTGGTGAGGTTCATGTCGCCTTTTTGGCTGGAAGAACAGGCTGGAGAACACTGCGAGCCTCCTCTCTCCGACGCTACACCATTGTGAATATTTCCGTTGAAGAGACATTTTCCCTTGAAGAAACGACGGTCAAGAGGAGGTCTAGTTTATATACCTTTTACTGGCAGAAGCAGAAAAGACAGAGAGGGTTGAGTGAGAAAATCGATTTTGACTCTGACAAGGCCATCCTTTCTTTCTTTCTTTCTTTCGTTCCTTTCTTTCTTTCTTTCTTTGCTTCTTTCTTTTTCTGTTCACTCTTTTCTTTCGTTCTCTCTTCGCTCTTGCCATGGCTCGCTCAGGAAACGCCGCGACGGCCGCCAACACGCGGAAGCCGAAGCCGTCGAGCAGCCGCAAGGCGTCCTCGCATGCCGCCGGCTCCACTACAAAGTCCACCGCCACGACCACCACCACTACCACCACCATCAGCAGCGGCAGCAGAACAAACGCTAGCAGAGGGAGCTCCAAGTCACCGCAATCATCTTCCTCTGTCGCTTCAAAGTCCACTCTCGAAAGCCAAAAAAACAGCAAAACCCGGCAGCTGGCGAAAGGACAGGGTAGCACCGTCTCATCGAAAGTGTCAAACGGGACTTTGCCGGCTGGCCAGATTAAAGCTGACGGTGGGACGACCGGTTCCCCGAGCGATCCTCCTGTTGGTAGTGACAACGAAGACGGGTGGGAGGACGACGATGATGAAGAGGAGGAGGAGCTCCTCTACCTTGACGAGGACAACCTGGATCTGACGGGGCTCGACCCAAACGAAGGCGACGAGGAAGACGCATCAAAAAACGCCACATCGAAGAAGAACGTGCCCCAGAAACAAAAGCCAACGCCGGCCAAAAGAGGAAACGCGAAGACGGCTTCACCAAACAGACCCCGATCGTCAAGTTTGCAAGCCACGAAAGGGAGGACGGCGACGACGAGGACGACGGGAACGCGCCGGACCTGGGGTCGGACGTTGAGGGGCCAGCGGGCGCTTCCAAACGGAAGAGGCAGAAGGCGGCTTCCCCCGGAAAACCATTGGTTGCGCCGGCCAACACGGGGGGTGTCGTGTACTTGGGCCGCATCCCGCACGGCTTTTACGAGGCGGAGATGCTCTCGTACTTTAAGCAGTTTGGGGAGGTGGTGCGCCTGAAGCTTTCCCGCAGCAAAAAGGTGATAGCGGCATCGCCCAGCGTTGATCACAGCCCGAGAACCCTCCCCGTCTTCTAACGTTGCTTAATATCAGACCGGCAAGTCCAAGCACTACGCATTCATTGAATTCGAAAACGAGGGCGTCGCTAAACACGTCGTCGAAGCGATGAACGGATACCTTCTCTTCAACCACATTCTTCAGTGCAAGCTCGTTCCCAGGGACGAAGTCCATCCGCTCACGTTTGCTGGCGCCGATCGGCCTTTTACGAATGCACACGCTAAACAAGTTGCGAGCCAGAGGAAGCGGCAGAATGCAGTGAGTTGAATTTTCCCATACAGTGGACTTTTCTTCGCTTGTATTCTTGGGAGGGGCCTCCGCTTTGCCTGCCACTGACAAATCTTTTCTCGCATTGCATGTCCCACCTGCACGCGTATTTCTCGACTTGCCCTTCTTCCTCGATGTCATGCTAGCCAAAATCCAGGAAGGATCTCCAGATAATGTCGAACAGACTGTTGAAGACTGAGCGACAAAAGTTGAAGAAGCTGAAGAAGAAAGGGATTGATTATTCGTTAGATTTGGTTGGAGGTACCAAATCAAAATCTTCGTGACAATCCATGTATTGCAGTCTCGGGGTTATGGCTCGTTAATAATCATTTACACCTTCATCAAATACACTGGCTCTCAAATTGAGCAAATGTATGGAGCTTGTCTGAGGGATACACGAGAAAATGCAATGTATTTTCATTCGCAGTGCCGTGCGATTCTTGCAATCACACCGTGCGTGCCATTAGGAGCACTACAGGCCATTCAATGTCCAACGTACGGGTAAGAGCGTCGTCGGCATCGGGAGCCAGCCCAACGGCGGCTGCCACCTCCCGCATGGTTTCGTCAACAGGGTCAGGGACAGGCGGCTGCGGCAATCGTGAGTCGCCCAACGCCTCACTATTAGCATCGGCGGCGGCGGCGGCAGCGGCAGCGGCAGCGCGGGCCCTGTCCTTGAACGTCTTGTACGCCGAAAACGTGCGGAGGTACGCCTCGAGCTGCGGCAGCGTCCACTTGCGAAAGACGACGGGGTTCGGATGAGCGGGGCCAGGGATCATGGTGCGGACGGGGTCGGCGAAGAGCGCGGCGGGGGGCGAGAAGCTCGGGTCCGCGTAGTAGGCGTCGAGGAGGGTTCTGCGTTCGTCCCAGCAGCCGTGGAGGCGGCGAAGGACGTAGTCGTCGAGGGCGTCGGAGGCGGCGGGCGAGCCGCGGATCAGGGCGATCGAGTATGCCCAGATGGCGAGCGTTCCGCGGCCGCCGGGTTTGAGGAGGCGGTGGGCCTGCGCAAAGAAGGCGGGCATGTCGAACCAGTGCACGCACTGGGCCGCCGTGACCAGGTCGAGCGCGTGGGCGGAGGGCGGGAGGTTCAGGGCCGCCTCGACTGCCGAAGCGGCTGTCGCGTCGGTGCCGGCGACGTAGGTGATGGAAGGGTGTTGAACGGCGGCTGGGAATCGTGCGGGCGGGCGGAAGGGCGAACGAGAGTAGTCGTTACGCCGAGGTTATTACACGACTCACGAAAGAGGAAATGAGGCGGCTGTCGTTTGAACGCTTGAAGTACACACCTGTGCGCATGGGCTGCGACGGCTCGACACCCACGACCCGTTCGAATCCCAGGAGCTCTGCCAGGTGGACGGTGGCCTGTCCCGTTCCGCAGGCAACGTCGGCCGCGAGACGCATGATGTTTTCGCCGCCGCCGCCCGCCCCGCGCTCGTGGTAGTCGCGGATTATGGCAAAGAGCGCGGGGTCGTAGTCGGGCCTGCTGCTGCGATAGCTGTTGCCGCTGTAGTCGGCTTGGGAGAAGGTTGCCATGGCGCGGGTTCTTCGACTTCGCCACAGTTGCTCTCGCTCTCTCAAAAAAAAACGAATGACCAACTCGGGTGCCACCAAATGCTGTTGGCCGATGACGTCAACACCACAAAAAAAAAAAAAAAAAAAAAAAAGAAAAAAAAACAGACTTTGTTTTGCGCATCATTCCTTGCACGGAGTCGGCGGAAAAGCCATTCAGCAACTGAAACCCGATTGAATTGAGTTTGAGTGCAGTTGTTGCGCCTATGCATTCAGGGGCGGGAACAGTGAGTTTTTGATGGCGGAGGAAAGTAAATTTCTGAAACCGAGTCCAAAGATTTCATTTCGCTGCAATCCTTTGACGCTTCTCAGACCACTTTTGAAAGGACAATCAAATTGCGGCATGCTTCTATTTATTTATTGATTTTTTTTTATTTCGCCCATTCCTTCTCACCAACTGTTGCCCTTACTTCGCCCAAGAAAGGGATAATGATCAAGGAGACTGGTCTCACGCACACTTCTGATGATGCTTAGGGAACTGCTCCGGGTGCTGGTCCATGAACTTGACTGCATAATCGTCGGCTCCCGTTATGATGAACGGGTGGTTGTGGAACGTCAATTGGGCACCTTGAGAAAGGCAATGGATTGGACTGGGTTAGAAAAATTGCGCAGAAATAGTCTGTCACAAATGTTTGCTCACCAATGGCAAAGTCTGAAGCATCGTAAAATCGATCCTGGTTGTGCGCCTTGATCCGCTTCCGCTCCAAGAATTTTCCTCCAATGATACCGGAGTTCCTCTGGTGCGGCTCAAACACTGCAATGGCGTCGTCCGACGGGAACAGCGAAATTACGAAGCGGCGGTCGCGGTCGACCTGTTTTCCGGTCGCCAGCACCGCCGAGTACCTCAGCGCTACTCCGTCGTACGCCATCATTTTACGAAAGTCCGGGCGGGGCGGCTCATCCTGAGACGGTATCAGCGACGCCGCGCTCGCCGCGGCCGCACCGTGCGCCGCGCCACCGGCCGCGGCCGCCGCAACCAACGCCGCAGCAGCGTCGTCATCGTTATCTTCGCCCGCGGCCTCGTAGTCCTCCAGTCGGACTGGGTCAAACTCCTCGAGGCCGTACTTTTCGCGGTAGTACTCGCGCGTGAACTCGTCACAGTCGCAGATCACGAACGGGCGGCCGTTCAGGTGGAGCACCGCGCCAATGGTGAGGTCGCGCTCCGAGAAGTAGGGCTCGGCCGCGTCGGCGGACGTTGCGCCAATATAGTGGCTCGCCGTGCCGGCGCCGGCGGCCGCCGCGTCCGCGCCGGTGCCTTCGGGCGCTTCGCTCAGCTGGCCGTAGAACCCCTTGGGCTTCTTTTTGGGCAGCCGGCATCGCCGCAGGAACAAGGTGTTGGACTCGCGACCCGAGTTGGGCGGGATGCTTTCGCGGATCTCGATGGTGTCGTCCGAGAGGTAGTAGTGCACAACCATGTGGCGGACGTCGCCAAAGACAGAGTTGGTGTCGTCCCAGATGCAGTAGAAACGGAGAACGCGTCGGTCGTTTTCTAGGAATTTTTTGAGGGAAGTCTTGGGTGGGCACGGTCGCGTTGCTTTCATGCGCGAAAGCAGTTCCAAGCGATGAACATCGTAAGGATTGGGGGGAAAAGGAGTGGCTGGCGGGACTGATATTCCCAGGTGGGTGAGGAATTCCTGCGGAACACCAGACAAAAACGAAAGCCTTCTTAGTGAGCAGAAGCTTTCTGTGGGGCCACAGAAAAGCCATCAGCGCAGTGGCAATCTTACCCTCGTAAACTCATCACAGCCAACAATCTTGAAAGTTCGAGCATAAAAAGTAACTTCTTTCTCGACATTCAAGTCTGAAATGATGTAATGTTGTCCGTTTTCTGCATTCCTAGGAATGCGGTGCCGACGAATCAAAGTCCCTGCAGTGAATGTTGGGTGAGTCAATAGAGTATGAGGTGACCACACTGGTCGAAATAAATGAAAAGCGGAACTGCGATCCACCGTGGCGCTGATCACCCCACCTCCCACAAACACTGCCCACTAATAACCTTGAGGAATCCCGCTGTTTGGCGTTTTCGGCTCACTGACGTGAATGGTATCGTCCTCGAGATAAAAGTAAATGTTGACCCTTTACCGAAAAAAAAAATGGGGATGAGGTTGGGTGAAGGTGATGATTGCCAGTTTTCAGTCATTCAACCTCACAGCGACTGAAAATATAAGAGAATCGGAGGGTCATAAACCTGACTCACTTCCGCACTCGGTACTGCTCCTCCCTCTTTTCGTGGACTGCTTCCTGAAAGTACGCATAGAAACGGAGAACCTGTGTGGAGATTGTCAAACGAGAACCAGCTCTCAATGCCTTCCAGTGGCTTCATAAATTGCTTACCTTTCGATCAAAGGCGACCCAGGTGGGAACATTTTCACCGAGTCCTTTGCTGTGGGGGTACAGATTGACTGACGTGTGGATTTTTGCCTTTTCTTGGTTTGGCAGCGGTTTGCCGGCAATTCCGGGAGCCTCACTCTTGAACACGGACACCGTATTGCAGTAGTCAAAGGCGTGGGATTTTCGATGGTTTGGCGCCGTCTTACAACAAAGAGCGAAAAGAGTTTGGCGGATCGAGAAGGTCAGCGCTCACGTACGTTACATGTTGCGAGGGCGACGGCCACTCTCTGCAGGGAATTGACTTGGGTGGGAGGGACTCACGATCTTTTCAATGTCGAACGTATGGCCGGGAAGGAACGGGAGAGACTTCTCCAACTCCCGAATCGAGGCCGAATAGTCGTCCTCGGTGCTTGGAGTCGTTGCAGCATGCTGCGTCGCGCGACCGTGGAGGTTGGCCACGGCAGGCGGTCTTCCAAGTGGCATTTTCGACACGTCTGACAATTACGCTGTTTCTCGCAGGAAAAAATAAGAAGTTTTTCGAGGAAAGAGACTATATTAAAAAAGTTTATCCACCATTTTTCGCTGATGCCTTCTATTTTATTTATTTTTTATTTTTTCGTTTCTTTTTAATTGTTGATGCGATCTGTGATTGTTGGAGAACATTAACCCTTTACCCCTGTGGCACATATCATTTGATGTTTTTGCCCCAATTTTCAGCACATTGACAGCGTCCCAAAAATATAAGCTAACCCCCAATTAAATCTTGCACATTTCTTCCTCATAATAAAAGAAAGCTCCTGCCAAGAAAGCAAACGTCTTTACTATGTAGAACACAAAGTGCAAGGGATTTGTCTTGAAACATATCAATATTGATATCTGTTTTCTGAATCATACCAAATCTTGCCCAACCATCTGGCGGCCTTGCCCTTTTGAACCAATACGCATTGGCATATTCGCTATGTAGATCAAATCAGCTTGCACAAGTTTCACTGATAAAGTACAGAGGATTTTGCAATTCAAAGTGGCCATAAGGATTTGCCCAAGTGGGGTTTACCCATACCTTTTTTTACTTCCCCAACTGCTCAAATATGCCATAAAAGCTATGATTAAGGCAGAAGTTGCCAATAGAATTTGACATAGGATGTACTGCAACAAGTATTCCTGCGTTTGGGAAGTTGCCAGCAGGTCTGCTACTGTGCCAGCAGGTCTGCTACTGTCAAGCTGTGAAAGTAGCAGCATGTTATGAATCACCCTCTGGAAACCTCTGGAACCTTCTAGAACATTCCTTCATGGAACCTTGTGGAACCTTCTGGAACCTTCTTTGCTTCCCTGACTTGTCTTGTTGTCATTGGTATCATTGGTATCATTGTATTACTAATTGCTCTTTCTGGAACCTTCTTTGAGTCTTGACAAGGAAGACTCTCAAAAGGTATAAAAGGGGGATGGGGGACCTGTCCCATCCCTCAAGTGAATTATTGTTTCCAATACAATCATCACTCCTCTCAGTTCCTTGTCTGCCTTGTCCTGTCCTGCCCTGTTCCTGACATCATAATTCACTTCACCCTCTCCCACTACTCTCTGCCATCATGTCTGACCCAAACAACACCTTCCCTGATGCAACTGCCTTCCAAGCCTTGATAGACCAATTGCAAGCCCTTTCAAGACAGACACACCAACTTCAAGAACAAGTCCTTCACCAGCAGCACCAGCTTCAACAACAACTTCACCAACAAGAACATCAAGCTCTTCCCCTGCCTCAAGCCAACCAAGCAAGAGAGCCCAAGGTTCCCAGCCCTGACAAGTTCACTGGGCTGGCCAAAGACCTTAGGAACTTCATGGCCACTGTGGAGAATGTCATCCTTCTCCAACCTTCAAGATTTCCCAGTGAGCAAGTCAAGGTTCTTTTCACAAGCACCCTCCTGTCTGGTCAAGCTCAATCATGGTACAGATCTCTCCCAAGCACACCCACCACCCTGCAAGAGCTCTGGGAGGGGCTGGAAGCTACCTTTGGTGACCCCTACGCATCTTGGACAGCAAGATCCAAGCTCAAGCATATCAAGCAAGGAAAGCAATCTTGTGTGGCCTACACCAACCAATTCAAGCAACTAGCCAGAGACTCTGGATACAATGATGCAGCTCTGATGGAGCTGTACCATGATGGTCTCCATGAGTCTATCCAAGAAATGCTCTCCCAGTCTCTGCACATCCCTGAGACCTTGGAAGAGTACATTCTCCTTGCCATCAAGATTGACAACAGACTCTACTCCAAGAGGCTGAAGCAAAGACAAGTAGGAACTACATCAAGACCTACCCCAGTCCCTCAAGCTCTTACAGTTCCTGAACCCATGCAAGTGGATGCAGTTGAGACACTTCCTAAGGGTCCTCTGAGCCAAGAGGAGAAAACAAGGAGGGCCCAGCAGGGACTGTGTTTCTACTGTGGCTCCAAGGAGCATGCTGTCAAGGACTGCCCAAGGAAGAAGCACCCAAACTCCCAGGTCCAGGCTCACTGAGGGGCAATTCCCTGGACCCCCCTTCCAAGCTGCCCCTGTTTCATCACCACCACCAGCACCACAAACACCTCAGATTCCAAGCCCCACCAACTCACCATGGATGTCAAGATTCAACTCTCACCCAAGTCAACCATCACAACCAAGGCCCTTATCGACTCTGGATCATCCTGCAACATCATTGATGCCACCCTTGCCAAGTCTTGTGCCATTCCCACCATCAAGAAATCCACACCCCTCAAGGTCCACTTTGCCAATCATGCTCTGTTCAAGGAAATCAGCCATGAAACCAAGCTAAACCTCCACATCCAAGACTTTCCACCATCCATGGTCAATCTGGAAGTATTGGATCTTGGCTCACCCACATTCTCTGTCATCCTGGGATTACCATGGCTGCAAGCCCAGAACCCTGCCATTGATTGGGTCACTGGTCAAGTCCAACCTCCACCAATTGGAACAGTCACCCAAAACTCAAGTGAAGCCTCCAAGTCTCATTCTCTCAAGTCCCTGATTCAAGGTTCTCAGCCTAGTATCCAAGGTCAAAGACAAATGACAGCTCCAGTATCAGCCTACAGCTCACAGATCCCAGCCAAGATTCAAGTTTCACAGTTCACAGTTCATAGTCAAGATTCCAGGACAGCTCATAGAGCTCACAGTCATGGCCAAGTCTGTAGTTCACAGAACCCACAGTCAAAGATTCAAGTACCACAGTTCACAGTCCAAATTCAAGATTCAAGCTCCACAGCTCACAGTCTTTGCCAAGAACAGAACCCTCAGTCAAAGATTCAAGAATCACAGTTCCCAGTCAACAATTCAAGCCCCACTGCTGATGAGCACAGAAGGACAGACCTTGCACCTGAAGGGGGAGATGGTTTCACCCCACCATCCAAGACACACCTTTCACTGCTTCCTGAGAGTGTGTGGGCCTATGCTATTTCCAAGGACCCCAAGCCTCACAAGATTCAAATCAGCCAAGAAGAGGAAAAACTTGAGATACTCAAGACAAGGCATGATGCAGCAACAGCTGGACACCCAGGAGAGCACAAGACATATAATTTTGTTTCCAGGGACTTTTACTGGCGAGGCATGAGGAAGAACTTGCAGACCAAAAGACCAAGTCCCAAGCTGGACAACCTCAAGTTGGGACCTTTCAAGATCTTGGAGCAAATCAATCCAGTCACCTTCAAGCTGGATCTCCCTGCATCCATGAAGATCCACCCAGTTTTCCATGTCAGCCTTTTGGAGAAGTTTGTGGCCAATTCCATCCCAGGCAGAGTTGTTCCTCCTCCTCCTCCAGTTGAGGTAGAAGGTGAAGAGGAATTTGAGGTTGAACAAATCTTGGATGCCAAGTGGTTTGGAAGGACACTCAAGTTCCTTGTTAAGTGGAAAGGTTACTCAGATGCTGAAAACACCTGGGAACCTGAGTCAAACCTCACTCACTGCCAAGACCTTCTACTCAAGTTCAAGACCAGGTACCCCACCAAGTTGCAGAAGAGGCCTAAAAGGGGGAGATGATGTTATGAATCACCCTCTGGAAACCTCTGGAACCTTCTAGAACATTCCTTCATGGAACCTTGTGGAACCTTCTGGAACCTTCTTTGCTTCCCTGACTTGTCTTGTTGTCATTGGTATCATTGGTATCATTGTATTACTAATTGCTCTTTCTGGAACCTTCTTTGAGTCTTGACAAGGAAGACTCTCAAAAGGTATAAAAGGGGGATGGGGGACCTGTCCCATCCCTCAAGTGAATTATTGTTTCCAATACAATCATCACTCCTCTCAGTTCCTTGTCTGCCTTGTCCTGTCCTGCCCTGTTCCTGACACAGCAGCAATGAAAGCACAAACTACAGCGGGAGCAGTTGCCCTTGTAACTGCAATAGCTAAATGACTGTAATTATACATTCAGATAAGCCCTTCAATAAAAGGACACAGGCCCAGAGCAGGTCCCAACCCTTGGAAAAATTGAACCTGAACTTTGCACCAATTCGAACAAATTTACTTGTAACTGAGCTGCCATTGCCATGTTGTTTTCTTATCTGGTGGATTACAAGCTAATTTTAGGTTTTACCAAGCTCTTTAAGGCAGATTTGCATTCATGGCAGTGCTTTCTGTTTTTGCTCAATTTTGTTGTTTCCTCTTTGTGGGTTGTTTTCAACACAAAAAATGAGAAATCTTTCATGAAATCAAGATTAGTGGAAAGCGGATTTGTTGAAAAAGCTGCTCCTAAAATTTCAGATCATGACCTGCTTTTTTGGATGAATGGCGAGGTGTCAAGGCCAGAATATCGTATGGGACATCACAATTTTTTGATGTCACATTGCTATCTTTTTCATGTGTGACTTTTCTCCCTCCAAAGGCCACCCTGCAGTCTGAAACTTCTACCACACATGGATAATCGACCTAAGATCATGGTCTGCATGCTGGATGTCCAGATTGCATGGGGCAGCTTGCGATGTGGCACGAGGTCGTTTTTCTCGCCCAAATATCAATATTGAAGTATCGGGGCCGCCTAAAGGTTAAGCCAAAGTAAACAGAAGCCTTAAAGCAAAGCGAGAAGTATTAATATTGCTGCACACAAAACCAGCTGACGTGGAGCGGTTTTCTCGAAAAAAAAAAGAAAATAGAGGAAAAACGAAAAGGAAGGACTTCGGGAGAAGACGGAGAAGGAAAAAAAAAAAAAAGAAAAAAAAACAAGGAATGTCGGGGGGCAGCTTCCAGAAGCGCTTCTGCTACGGTTGATGGATGAGATAGGGCAACGGACACGGATCGTGGAGGAGCATCGAGGGACAGGGAGGAAAAAACCCCGAATTATCACCCCATACTGAGGCAGAGAGACAGAGAGAAGAGAGAGAGAGGCAAAAAAAAAAAAAAAAACAAACAAAATCGAGACAGAGGAAGGAACGGAGGAGAAAAAGAAAAAAAAAAAAGAAAGAAAAAGGCGAAGAGAACTCCATCAATGGCTCAAACCAAGGTTCGTGCAGGGAGCGCGTGCGGGTGTGTGTGCGTGTGCTGGAGAGGGAGAGACGGAGAGAGGGAGGAGCAGTGGGTGAAGCTCAAGTGTGCCTGCGTGCCTGCGTGCGTGCGTGCGTGCGTGCCTGTTTGCCTGAGACGGTCGGAGCGAGACAGTGGGAACCGGGTTATACTGAGGGAGGATGAACACAACCGATTCTCAGCCGATAGTGGCTGCCGCGGTGCTATCGATCAACGCGATCGGCCACTTCCTGCCCCACCCCACCCCTCCACCACGTCCCCCTCTTCTCGTAGAAAACGCCCTCTTCCCTCCAGCGCCCGCAGGCTCCGCGCCGAAATAGGCCCGACGCACGATCGGTCCTCTCCTTTAAAGCTCCTATTGCCGGTGACTCCTGCGCCTAGGCGCGTCTGGATCGTGTTGTGTCCCGCTCTTACGATGGAGGAAGCAGAACTCTTCGGAACGCTAACGCCCAACAACCTTTCTTCGCAGAAGTGGGACGCCCGTTACGCCGGTGCTATTCCTCATGATGCCAGCTGTAAGTATCCTTTTGTTTCAACGAATACTGGCACTAAGATTTTCCCGATTCACAGACTGTAAGCGGTTTGCTTCAAGTGTTATAGTAGTTTTCCAACAGATATGTCCTCTGGCACTTTAGACGCCAAGTGCCTCCTTGGTGGTGTCCTGGCCTGCGGTCTCACTCACGCCGCCATCACTCCCCTCGATGTGACCAAGGTAGACTGGCCCGTGTGATCGCTGTCTTTGTCTGCTAATACCTTGTTGGCGCGAATTTTTAGTGCAACATGCAGGTCGACCCCAAGAAATACAAAGGCCTTGTTTCTGGCCTTCGCACTATCATCGCGGAGGAGGGAGCTGGCGCCATCTGGAAGGGTTTCACCCCCACCTTGATCGGATACTCTCTGCAGGGTGCCTTCAAGTACGGTCTGTACGAAATCTTCAAGGACCAGTACAGCACGCTTGCCGGCGAGGAGAACGCCAAAAAGTACAAGGGCCTCATCTGGTGTCTCGGTTCAGCTTCTGCTGAATTCTTTGCCGACATGTAAAATTTCATTGCGATATGGGTAGATAGGGCAATTTGCTGACCTCGTTCCCCCGCCGCAGTGCGCTTTGCCCGCTCGAGATGGTTAAGGTCAAGGTCCAGACTTCGCCTGCCGGCACATTCCCCACCGCCTTCGGCCCTGCCGTCGCCAAGATGAGCGCTGAATCAGCGGAGACTCGCTTCCCATTCGGCTCCCTTGTACCTCTGTGGTCTCGTCAAATCCCGTACACCGTCGCTAAGTTCTACTTCTTCGAGAAGGTAACCAGATTTGCTCCAGCCTTTTTTGCGCGCACCGTAACGAATTTTTTTGTTTATCTTTCTCGGCAGTGCGTGCAACTGTTCTACACCCACGTGTTCACCCAGCCCAAGGAGACCTACTCCAAGGGCACCCAGCTCGGCGTGACGTTCGCATCCGGTTACAGCGCTGGTGTCATCTGCGCTATTGTTTCGCACCCGGCCGACTCGCTCGTCTCTCAGCTCGGCAAGGCCTCGAACAAGGGCAAGTCGCTCGGTACAATCGTCGGGGAGGTCGGCATGTTCAACCTCGCCACCAAGGGTCTTGGTACGCGTGTCCTGATGATTGGTACCCTCACTGGTCTTCAGTGGTGGATCTACGACACTTTCAAGAGTGTCATGGGCCTCGGCACCACTGGTGGCAAGTAAATTTGTTTTACGTCGTTCCATTCTCTTCAGTTGCGGCCGCCTCTGGCCGGTGGACAATAAAGTAGGAGTCTTTTGCGCAGTTCGTTCTATTATTTGTGGGTGAAAAGACCTTCGGACCGGCGCAACGGTCTCTCTTCAACGGAAAACTTCGACATGCACAGCGTTAGACTTAGGCCGCACGCAGCTCCTCTCTGCAGAAAACGGAAAGTGGAATTCAGTAGAGCAAGAAGCTCGATAAGATGCGCTATTCCTGCCATCGTCGCACTGGCACGGCAGGAGGAATCCCAGGTGGTCGCATGGCGGCTGCTCCTTTTTTTCCCCGCATCACTAGCTTGCAGTTTATCCGTGCGCGTCAAGGTAAGCTCGATAAAAGAAGGTTGGTTACCTCGGAACAACGGACAAAGGGTCTGGTGTGCAATGGTACTTTTTTTTTTTTTTTTTTTTTGTTCTCTCGTGCTGGTGGGGTGACGAAGTCAACATTAAAAAAACGAACAAGCAAGTAGAAAAGCTCGAGGTCAGTCGTGGAACGTCTTGAAGATCCTGCAAGGCGGGGCGGGTGGGCGGCGCCGTTGGTTAGCTCTGTAGAGCGTGAGAGCAAAGAGGAGAAATCGAAGAGGAAAAGGTCCCAAACCTGTCTCCCGAGTCTCCGACGCCTGTTGAGGAGAAGAGTTACGGGGTCCACAAAAAAGTTGGATAGAAGTGGAGGGAACGGCCCAAAAAAAGTTAGTCGGATGATCCCGATCCACAACAGGAAAGCCAATAAAAGAAAGAGTAGGGGGAGAAAGGGGACCTGGCACAATGTAGCCCTGAGTGTCCAAAACTTCGTCCACCGTCCCCACCACGATTTCCACGTCCGGATGTGCTGTCTGGACGGCCTCGAGGCCGGGCTTTGATGCAATGATGCAGACCAACTTGATTCGCTTTAGGCCCCAGTCCTTGTGTGTTTTTTGTTTTTTTTTTTTTTTTTTGTTTTTTTTTTTGGGGGGGGGGGGAGGGAGAGGGGAAGGGCGGGAAGGAGGTGGTGCGCCGCAAACGGGGAGTTGGATTAGCTTGGGAGTAGGGGAGCATGAAAAAAGGGAACACGAAGAAAAAAGCGGCGCCACCAACCGCCTCCTTCTCTAAAGCACCTTGAGCATGTTAATGGCGGCGATCGCTGTCCCACCGGTCGCAATCATGGGGTCCAGCACGAACCCGACATCCACCGTGCATTGCCGTGGGAGCTTGTTGTAGTACTCGACCGGAAGAAGGGTGGCCTGAATTTCGGAAAAGTGTTGGGGTGTGAGGCCGCACCATGTCAGTGGCGGTGGCGTGGCGAAGTCCGATAAGATATGACCGCAAGCCGGCGGCAGACTCCCTCCCCCAACGTCCAGACTCCCCACGTCACCTTTTCTCTGTAGAGCCCAAGGTGGTGAACGCGGGCGGCAGGCAGCAACGATAGGAATGCTACAGAAAGTGGGTTGGGATTAGCTCTAAACAGGCAAACGGGCCCTCGCACCGCAACAACCGGCTGCGGCTTACCATCCACTAATCCAAGGCCGGCGCGCATAATCGGAAAGATGGCAACCTTGTCCTTGAGCTTGACTCCTTGGAATTGTCCCATCGGGGACGTCAGCTGGGTCCAGAGGTTGGTGGGGAACGCCGTTTGAGGTCAGCAAGGGCGTGTCCAGTTGACGGGCGTTCGCATCGGCTTCTGCTTCGTTCAAACACGTACCTCCTTTGTTTCAATGAGGTCGAGATCGGCGGTCGCCTCGACGCCGAGGATGATTCCGAGTTCGTTGACCAGCTCGCGGAACTGCTTGGGCTTCACGCGCGCGTCGCGGAGGAGCGAGATTTTGTGCGCGATGAGGGGGTCTGCAGGGGTACGGCCGCAGGAAGAGTGTTAATCGAGTACGGACAGTGAGGGTACCCCGTGCGCACGCAAGGAGAAAGGTCAGTCCTTACGCTGCTGGCCTGGCATGACTTTCGGGTGAGGGCGTTGGAACGGCGGCTGGGAGAAGGAGTGACGGACGACGTCCACAACGGCTTTTGCGGTGTCTGAAGATGAAGAAACTTGGGTCCCTATTTATTTTTTTCTTTTCAGTTTTATTGCTGAATTTTCTCCCGCTTGTCCGTTTGTTCATAAATACATTTTACAATCTTATCATAGATACGGAAGAGAGAGATGTTAGGAAGAAGAAACGCAGCATTTTGGGCCATTCTTTTTTTTTGATAATGATAGAAACAAGTGCCGTTTTCCAGCGGTTTCTATCATAGGAAAAGCACCCCCAAAGAAGCAGCAACAAAAAGCAGTAGCAGAAAACGCGCTATTCTGCACGCGAACCGAGAAAGGGAAAGAAGAATACCGAGAACGAAAGTAGAGAGAGAGAGGAGGCAATCAAGACAAACGTGAAAGAACTGGAGCAAGATGTTTTGTTTGTCCCAGCACCTCTTGATTTGACAGGAGGGTCAAAAGGCTGAATCATGCCCCTGGCAGACTGGTACGCTGCACTTTGAGTGATGTTAACTCCTGACTGAATAAGAAGAGTCACCAGTGAAGAACAATCCCCTCAGCTGCGTCTTAGACAAAAGAGACTTCAAGTCCACACTTCCAATTGTTTTCCAAACATGGGATTGAAGGCTGCTCTGAAACAATGTTTTTATTTTGTCCTCTTGAGCACTGAAACCTTCAATCTTTGATAGGCAATTATAGACTAAAGGCTTCAACTCAGCCACAACAATGGTATTCAGTGTGCACTGACATCCCAGAGACAGTATCTCCAGTTGATCATCTCCCGTGCCAAGCTTGGGGTCAGGGAACAAATCTTCAGGGAAGATACCAGATCGCAAGACAGAGGACAGGTGCCGGTGGGAGGTTGTAAAAAACCTTGACAACTGACACACCCCACTGCTCACTGCCGCCTTTGGGTTTTCCGCCGCAATCTAAGCCTTTGGCCGCGATTTTGGCCGCAATCTCACCTCCACTACCATCATTTCGCCGCGATTGCGGCTGAAGGCTGCAATCGCGATCTCTACACCAGTCTCGCGATCACCACTTGAAGCAATCGTGGGTAAAGGCTGCGATTTTGGTCTATCGCTACTACTCAGGCGCCACCAACCAATTTCTTAGCAATCGCAGCCTTTGGCTGCAATCTCACCTTCAACCTCACCCACTGATCTCACAGCTGAAGGCTGTGATCTCGCCACTATTGTGGCGGCTTTGCCACCGCCTTCAAACTGTTCCACTGCAATCGCAGCTGGAGGTTGCAATCTTGACTTCATCACCATCACTACTTACCAATCTCATGGCCTATGGCCGTGATCTCGCCGCCTTCAAACTCACCACCATCAATCTTGCGGCCTTGGGCCGTGATCTCTCCTTCAACCTCACCTTTTCTGCTGCAACTGCGGCCTGCTGCTGCAGCCGCAGCGGCCACCCTGGCCATCCTCCTGCATCACCACTTCCATTGACCCCGCCAGATCGCAATCTTGGATCACAATCAGTTATGGAGATCCCCAGACCCTGACTGCTCTCTGCCACTTCATCTGCTAGATCCCAATCTTTGCTCTTGACCTTTCACCCTCTGCCACTGTGCCTGCCAGATCATGGCAGATTGCAATTGTTGTGTTAATCTCAATCAATACCCTCAAAAAAAGATTGCAATCACAACCACTACCGTCACCAACACAACCGGAGTCAACGACACTCCAGACCCCTCACTACTGCCGCCCGATTGCAATTGCTACGCTGAATTGCAATCGTCACCTCACCATTGCAACTAGATTGTCTTGCCAACCACTGTTTTCTATCGCAATTGTTGTGCTGAATCACGATCACAACCTTTGCTCTCAACCTCTCACCCTCTGTCACTGCGCCAACCAGAGTGCAATTATCACCCCTCATATCAATTATTGACTGCTTGCCGCACCTTCTCTACAACTATTATGGCCTGGCAACTCTGCTCCTGTGGGGCCACCACTCTTGCAGCCCTCGACTTGCTGCTTCCTACCCCTTGAAACCTCACTCACTACAACTTATGCATTTACCTGGCTTTTGCCCCTCTGACTATAATCCTTGATGCTCCTCCAACATTCCCTTTTGGGAACTCTGACTAAGGCTTTGCCTTCTCTGACTACTATCACAATGCATATTTGTTTACCTTTCCTTTCGAACTTCCATTTGGACTCTTGCCCTTCGGACCACAACTCTTGTCCTTGATTTCCCCACTGGCTCTTGCCCCTCTGACTATTACTCTTTTTCCTTGATCCGTTCAACTCTATCTTTGAGAACTTTGCCCCCAACCTTTCCATTTACAACTACATGTGAGACTATACTCACTCCTTTGACCCTGGGATCTGGGCCCTAGAGTGAGGGAAAGCAAATAATAGGCTAAAACTAACTTTATTGGGCTGTTGTCTAGGGGGTGTTTCAACCCTACTACTTGCCTAGTCCACGAAGTATCCCTACTGATCTGTCTAACAGGGGTCTCAAACACAAAGAATGAACATTCAGAGGGACAATCCTCTGAAGGATCGGTGCTGGAGCACAGATTACTCGCGTGGCCGCGGGCTGATGCGAGGGGAAACAGAAGGGCACTCCCGAGGGCGCAACACAACCGCAGAATAAAGAGAGAGAAGAGGGAAACGGGGGTTTTTATCTCAGGAACCTAATCTCAAATACAACAGGAGTGGTTAATAGCGACGGGACGGACAGGGTGCGACCTAGCGCCCCTCGTCGCGGACGGTGCTGCAGGAGCCCTCGTCGTCGCCAGCGACGGGGGGGAGAGAGAGAAGGGAGTCTACTATGTAGGGGTCAGAAGGTCGCCAGCAGGGAACTTGCACACAGAAACACCTGCGATCGTACACGCACCCCGCCAGGCTGCGTCAGCACGATCACTCAAGCAACAGGCTTTATCGCATCGCACTCGTACTCACACATCTCACCCTCACAGCAATAGGACCGAGGCAGGCGCTTGTAGATCGAACTCTCAGGTGTCGGGGGCCGCACCGGGCGCAGCCACCAATACCCTCGCGGGGACGGGAAGGTCGGGGACAACGATGCCGTCGTCGTCACCACCACCACCACCGTCATCGCAGCGGGCAAGCGCCAGGGATCCTCACTCCAACACAGAGCCGGCAATGTCACACAGTCGCTGGTGGGGCCAGCTGCATTCCCCACCCACGGCCCCTTAAGAGGAGCCCCACGAAGGGACCATGTACACACCTGGGTGTGTACCATCTCTCACTACCCTCACCTTGCGAGCCAGATGGATTTGAAGGGACTCTGTATTGGTGCCAATGGACAGAAATCAGATTGAAGAAAAAAAAGGAAAAAGAGAAATGGCCCAAAAACAGAGAGAGAGAAAATTGACAAGTCAACCCCCCTGACTTGGAGCATCCACCACAAATGCTCTAAGTCCCCCAACCCTATGCATGTATGTACAAGTACCAAAAATAAATAATAAATTAGGCGGGCTTGGGGTACGGCCTGTCAGGCACCCCATCCCTAGGCAGTCAGGCAGTCTCCGTTAGTCACTGAAAAAGAAAATATGCTGAGAAAACCCTGGTGCAACGGAAACTGTTAAGACGAAAGTAGTAAAAGCAGACCCAATTATAAAGACGGGTTAGCCGCAAATACACTTTGATAACACCTTGGAAACTAAAGAACCGGGAGCAATAATAGGGGTCCCGATCCTTGCGGTTTTATGACAGGTACGCTTGTTTTTGCGAATAAAATCCCTAGACTTTATCACTGAGACCTCAGTGTAGTCTCACATACAACCTCTCTTCAACCACCAATCCTTCCCATTCCCTCTTCTTTGTTACTAACTTTCATATGCGGTGGAGATACCTGATGACCCTGTAAGTCCAAAGTGCATAGGGTGGGTTTGCTGAGGTGATACCTTGACTAAGCCAACTATGGTTCACTGCTGATGGCACTTTCTCTTCCTGCCTGGCCCTCTGGGGCTGGAACAATAAAAAAAATGAAAAAAAGAGCAGGTGGGAGGTTGTATGAATATCTTTAAGCCATCCAAGGTTGGAAGTGACAGTCACACAGCAATCCTTTGAATTGCTTGCCAGATAGTTCAAGACCTGCAGATTATTGCTTGCCATTTCCATAGAAAGAGATCCCGTCCCTCATTTCTTGAACTCTGGCCAGTCTGCAACGTATAAGTGCTCTGTGGACATCATCCATTACAGCGAACATTGGATCCTTCATGCTGTCATCGACTTCAACTGAACAGCAAGGGATTGGATCGCAAATATCCATACAAGTTCCTGAAGTAATGATCAGTGAAACTCAGTTGCCTCCTTCTTCATTTTAACACGCCACTTACCGTTTCCCCCCCGATCAAACCAGCACAGAAGGGTTTGTTTCAAAAGTTATCAAGACAATAAGAGTAACAGTTGTTGCCTGTCTGGTTGCGTCATTGTTTTTTTGAGGAGAGATTGCAGAGTGGTTTAGAATAAAAGCAGGCCAGCCACAACAAAGCAATGGAAAAGAATAACACACCACCCAGGCAACTTCAACTGCAGATATGTTGGCAGTGACCTCTGCAATGCCAATTGAGTCTGCACATGCTTCCACCAGTATAATTGAGCTCTTTGGAATGCACTAGTCTTTGTGTTGTTATTGAGACCTTATGTGGATCCAGCTGCACACTCGAGGACTTGCACTGAAAATGATACAGAGAGATCGACTTATCATTTTGACAAACACATCTCACAATATCTGGATGTAGGTGAGATGGTCACTTCCAGGGTCATCAACATCAAAATAATGCTTTACAGCATTAGACAGTTCTGTCCATCGAATCTCCTGAGGCTTGTCAATCTCCGATACCAAGGCCCTGCAGCTCTTGACAAATTGGTCCAGATTGTTGTGTGCCAAAAGGTACCTCGGAACAGGGCAGGACATGGCAAGGCAGACAAGGAACTGAGAGGAGTGATGATTGTATTGGAAACAATAATTCACTTGAGGGATGGGACAGGTCCCCCATCCCCTTTTATGCCTTTTGAGAGTCTTCCTTGTAAAAACTCAAAGAAAATTCCAGAAAGAACAATTAACAATACAATCATACCAATGATACCAATGATACCAATGACAACAACAAGACAGGTCAGAAAGGAGAAGAATCTTCCAGAGGGTGATTCATAACATCCGACGTCCTACGTCCAGTCTGCATGCAATTCGTGACCAGAAAGACCTTGGTTGATGAGATAGAGCACATCATTTTTTTTTGCAAGCGGCAGCTTTCATTGATTGGGAGATGACAGAGGAGCAATTGGGAGCGGTTTCCACGATGCTCCACCTTCCTTTCTTTATATATTCTCTCGTTTGGTGGAAAACTTGCATGGAAAAATGGTCATGGGACAATTAAATCACCTGATTTGTTTTTTTTCATGATGCATCCACAAGATTGGGCCAATGGATCGCCAATCATTGCAAGTGTGCAGACTGTGCAATTGCAATGTGGTCTTCTTCATATACAAGGTTGTTGGCCCTGCAAATCTCGCAGCCATAACTTTGTTATTGCAGCTGCTGCCTTCACCAGCTCAACCTTGAAAACATTGACCCAATTTTGTGAGCCATAGAGAGAGAGAGAGAGAGAGAGAGAGAGAGAGAGAGAGAGAGAGAGAGAGAGAGAGAGAGAGAGAGAGAGAGAGGGAGAGGGAGAGGGAGAGAGAGAGAGCCACAGAGAGACAGAGAGAACCAGAGAGACAAGAGAGACAGAGAGAGACAGAGAGATACGGAGAGCGAAGGTTGACGTCATGGTTGCGAACGAGTGAACACACAGCGCACGTCCGCACCCACTGCGAAAGTCTCAGTCCACTGCTGCGCCCGCCTGCAGCTGGGCATGAACGAGTAAAGCTTAAGCGACGCGGTCCTCCGCCCCTCCACGCGCTCGCAAGTCGACAGGGGCCGTAACGCAAGCCAGATATGCTAACAAGGATGGCTCATATGTTGGAGACGCTGTCCTGTTTCTCGCTCTGTCCCACTCTCTCTCTGCCTCTCTCTCTCTCTCTCTCACTTCTCCTTCGAATACCTAACACCGTCAAGCATTATTAGTACACTCAGCTCAAAACACATGCGAACGCAAGCAGACGCTTGGAGAGTGCGAGCTTGCCGCCTTACTCTGAATACTGGCGTCCGCCTGATTGTGTTTTTCCGAGTAGTGAAAAATCTTGATAAGAAAAAGGTAGGTCGGACGACGATGCTTGCCCGCTACCCAATGACGCTTCTTTTGCACAGGGCTTGTTTTCAGGGGGAAAGGCAGTCTAATAAGAGAAAGCGACGAAAAATAGGGAGAAGAGAATAGCAAAAAAAAAAAAAAAAAAAAAAAAAAACGGTTCGGCGAGGAAGCAACGAAGAAAAACGGGGCGGAGTTGAAAAGTGATGAAAAGAGCGCTGGAAAGGGCGAGGGGAAGGTTTGGACAAAGTGATGGTCAAACATGAGGAGAAAGAGGGGCACAATCAGCACCAAACGTACGAGGACTTTGCCACAATGGGCCAAACTACTCCCAACAGCGGGAAAAGAATGACAGATACTGCATAACTGTACGAGATCGGGAGGATCTGGCCCCTCTTTCAACAATCTTTGGGATCGAAAGCTTCCTCAGAAAAATGCGCCAACCTAACGCGCCACTGCAACCACCTCGACTACCCGCCCAAGATCGTCCAGGGCACTCGACATTTCACATCAACTCACACCTTCGGCCCTTCCTCTTTGGTGCCCTTTCCTGTTCGCCTCCGTATCCACCGACTTGACCCGCATACTGCTGGTTCATGCCGCCCCCGTACCCTCCCTGATTCATATACCCTTGGTTTCCGTAAGGACTGGCCCCGCCATACCCGCTTGGTTGGCTAGCCATCATGCCGTTCCTACCGCCATCTCGAATACTGCGGATGAGTGCGTAAAAAGCCTCGTCGACATTGACCCGGTGCCTCGCCGAAGTCTCCAAAAAAGTGCACTGGAATGAACGAGCGGCGTCCCGACCCTCCGCGATTCCGACTTGTCGCTCACTCTCGAGATCGGCCTTGTTTCCAACAAGGACGACTGGAAACCAGTCCCTATCCTTCACCCGTAGGATCTGGGCGTGGAACTGGAAGATTTCGTCGAAGGAAGATCGGGAGGTAATGGAATAGACCAGGAGGAAGCCTTCGCCTGAACGCATGTACTGCTCTCGCATTGCAGAATACTCTTCTTGGCCGGCTGTGTCCAGTACATCCAGTATGGAGAATTCTGAGTCAATCTGGCACTGTTTACGGTAAGAGTCTTCGATGGTTGGGTCGTATTCGTCCACGAATTGTGATTGAATGAATTGGATGGTGAGTGCCGACTAGCGGATTGGCGTTTCGTTTTTTGATGGTTTGTAAAGAACGTGCCACAACCGATGCCGGGTACGCGCGTGCGAAGGGCCCGAATAAGGTGATGTTAGATGGAGATTGAAGGTACACCCTGTCATCTCATTCTCACCTTTCCTACACCGCCGCCGCCCACAACAACTATTTTGTACTCGCGGGCAAGGTTATTTCTACTGATGCGACTCATTGGCGAATGGTGGTGCCAGGCGATGACAGCTCAGAAGCGTGCTGTGCTGAGATCTGCAATTTGGGATGGGTTGAAGGGCACTGTGTGCATGAGTATGACGGCCAAAGACGCCACAAATGGAATCGACAACAAGGCGTAATGTACAGAGGTAGACAAAGGTTTGCGATTAGAACGGCGCACCACGCTGGACAGAGGTATAAATTCTGCCCTTAAAAAGAGTGTTGTCTGGCGTGCGAAGAGTACGATATCAAGAAAGGTAAATCGCGGGAACAGAGCATACGTCCGATCTAAGGATTCTTTACGTTGGCCAGGCAGGACAGATCATCAAGCGCGCCAAAGTGATCGGACGGAGAACTCTCAGCAAAACCATCCACCCATGCGGCGGCAGTGGCGGCGAGACTAAGGAGAGAAGGGGAAGCAGGGGTTGGGTTCTAGTGAACTCGGGGCGGGCTCGGGCGACGGGAGAAGGGGAGGGTTGACGTCGGTCGGCGCCCTCACCACAGTGACTTCCTGCGGGATCGAAAAATTTTTCCCACTCACTGTCACGTGACAACCTTAGTCGAAGGGCCGTTGGTTCAAGGTTTGTTCCTTCTTTGTGAGGCGCTGCTTGCTGTTGGCATATCCCAGTCATCACAGTCGCCATTAGTTGCAGTTTAAATATGCCAGCTCAAAACTGGTTACAAGCTTCGCACTTCGCAAAACAGCAACAACACTCACTCTGTTCGAAGACAAGTCTGGCCCTCTTCACTCTCAACATCCAAACAACACCAAATGCTCCACCCGCTCCCTGCTTTTCAATAAACATTGTGGGACACCAAGAATACTCAAATCCCCATTTTATTTATACAGGGTGCTGCTTTTTCACTTGCTGCTCTGCTCGGGGTTGCCCAGCCGACCACTATTTATAGCAGGGTGCCAGAAATATAGTTGGGAGGCAGAGGCACAGCCTGGAAGGCACCTCTGAGTCACAATGCCTGGGAGGCAAAGATTCGGGAGACGTTCAGGTGGTCCACCCCTGGGAGATGGGAGACGATGACACCCTGTTGCATCAAGCTGATGTGGTCAAAACTCCACGGAGTATGTGAGCAAAGAAGTGATCATGGCTCTGATTAATGCCTACCAAATTGCCAGTGTAAAGCACAACGATGTGGTGTCCGGCCTGCGGAATAGAACCTTAGGAACCTTACCAATCACTTGTACAGTGCTCTAATACCGGCAAAGGAGTATGAACAGGTCAGAGGATCTTGAATAAAGTACTACCAATGTGTTTATACTCCAACAGGGGGGGTTTGCAGTTGTGCAGGATTAGTTCGCTTTTCTTGACCATTAGAAAATTCTTTCAAATATTCTGTATGTATTGAAAGAAAAATGATACCAAAAAGACAAATTTGTTCAGCCTTTGTAGATATTCCATCCCAAAATATCCGCAATTGGTCCCCTGCCAACATCGCGCCACCACCTGCAAATGCAGCCTGCGCCAACAGCAGCAGTGGCGCTGCGCATGTATGTGGTAACGTGGTCCATTGTTAAGAAGCAACGAAAAATGCGAAATCTTGCTTGAAAAAATAACTTGCAGATGTAAGTTAGACCAGAGGAATCTTGGCAAAAGCGCCAGAGCAAGTTGCATTTACGTTGGTACTGGTCTTTGTAGCAGAGTTAGTTGATTGATCTCTCAAGCTTAAGTCATATTTGACAATTGACACAGTAAAATCTGCTCAAAAAGTGGTCGAGTTTGCGAGATTTCAGACACCTAAACAGCCTTCCCTGTTGCTTTGTAACAGTCAAGAAGACTTGTTAGTGTGAGGGACTGGGCTGTTCTGTCAAAATGCACATGGACCTGAAGGGCAGCCAGGGTTTCGAAGGCAAGGGGAGGGAGAGATGGCACACCAGGTCCGTACATGACCCCCTCGAAGAGTTCCTCTTGAGGGATCAAGGAACGTGGCTGCCCCTCCCTTAGCTGTGTGACACTGCGCTGGAGTGAGCATCAACGAAGTTTGCAATCACAGTGCGCACACGATGGTGGCAGCTGCGGGGCAAGACCGCCGCTCACCTCACAGAGTCATCCCCACAACAACTGCCTTTTCCCACATGCAATTATCTTTTGAAGTTTGCTTCAATTCAATCACCATGTATTTATTTACGATCAACAACATTCCCACCAAAGCGCATTAAAAAAACATACATTATTTATTCACAAAGTAGTGGCTGTTCATCACTGCCTTAGAATGGATGTCTGCCACCCCAACTACAGAGCAGAGCTCTACAATCACCGTTTGTGGGAGCACTTCTTCTGTCTCCTGCTACTGCTGACAAAGGAGTACCTGATGTGTTGAGATTCGACCCACGGGGAACACTATGCCTGTTACTGATGATCCCTTTGAGTACTCCATCCTGCTGGTTTTGGGTCTTTTGGTGTAAGCAGTGTGCAGGAGCTTTGACCTGATACTGCTCTGCAAGGATGACATGCAGCATTTTGCAAGTGATGGTCCTTGTAACAGTTTTGTATAAAAGACAAACACAAGACTGACAGAAGCCAAGATCAACCTCCCACCACCACCATCTTCAGTAGTGTATACCACAGCAGCCCAATCCATGGTCTTCTTGGTGCCAGGCTGCTGGCTTGGGAAAATGCTCCATCTGTTTTAGCCAAATGAATCTGGACTCAGCATTTGAACTATGGAATACCGTTTTATTGCTGGGCTTACTTGATCCTGGCTAGGGACCTCAACTCACACATATTGACTGCTTCAGCTTTTATATACAGACATACTAACACACTGCACCAAGTCCCACATCACAGGAAAATCCACAGCTGTACCAGAGTCCTCACCTCAATTGCATCACTCTGATGAATTATCCTAACCAACTTCTGTGACAAAACACAATGTTCCTTGAAATGACTTTTTGGCTCATTCCAAGGAGTATCAACATTTATCTCTATTGGATACTCAACACTAACACTTTTTCAGAGCAAACTATAAACAAGCTCAACCTTGCAAGATTACTGAAGTTCCATTCTCATCAAAGATTCTTCCTTTGCAGAACCAAATCTAACTGACTCTAGATTTCAAACTGCTCTTAATAGAGTCGCTCCAGAACAGCTATGTTTTTTGAATGCCTCATTCATTCATGCAGCATAACCAGGTTTTGGATGCTTCAGAGATTGCCCTCAACTTTTGTAGTCTAACCAGAAACTTAGTGGTTTTGGCTTGGATGTTAGACTTGACAAAAACATTCTGCTGATTCTTTAACGAGGCAGAGTAGAAGACATCAGGCTAAGTCTTTGTTCCCTTTATTTGCATTAACACTCTTCTACCAGCATTAATTCACCACAACATCACCTGGAGACTAAAGGCAATTCATCATCATGCAATCAGGCTGGATATACAAACTCTCACTAATGCTTACTTCCACTAACTTCATCTCTATCTTTATTCTCCACTCTAAACCAACAAAAACAATAATCAACCACCTCATAGTCAAACAGTTGCAATTACCACATCATCAAACTATTCAAACTGCAGCAGTCGCAGCAAAATTCAGGAAAACCTTCAACCATTCATTACTGCAGATCAGCTTCAGAAACAACACCAACATCACCACTTTGCTCCATTCAGTCACCAGTCACCTTGAACTATCTTTGAGCCTGAGTTTTGCAAGTTGAACAAGTTGAATTGGAATTGCTTCAGTTTTCTGCAGTCTCAACAAAGTCAGACAAAGCATCAACCATTCCCCACAGCAGAGTCACTCCAGAAAACAACTACTTCCTCCATTCGGTCAGTATTCAACTTCAGCAATCAGAATTTGTTGAGATTCGACCCACGGGGTACACTACGCCTGTTACTGATGATCCCTTTGAGAACTCCATCCAATCACATTGGATGGGGTGTTCGAAGGGCTCAGTAGATTCAATACTTGAATGGGGCGCTCGGAAGGGCTAATCTGTTCTCAATAAAAAGAGATAGGCAAAGGCAGCTGTTGTTCTAGCTTTGTTCATCCTACCGGTAGGAACAATGCAATTAGAACATGCACAAAAACGCTCAAACCACGCACTCTGCACATGTAACACAGCACAGCAAGCATGCAGAAGCAGTGTACCACTGCCCCAGGCTCCGGAATTCCGCTCTCTGCACCGGAATTCCGCCCTCTGCATCGGAATTCCACTTCCTGATCTGGAATTCCAGCTTTCCTGCTGTGCTGTGCAATCTGAGCAATGCAACAGGAATTTAGGAATCAGGGATTGCACCAATCACTGCATTTCTAAAAGTGAGATAAAAACTGAGCTCACCAGAGATTGCACCAATCATTGGATTTCTAAAAACAAGGAAAAAAGCGGCTTGTTTCCCAAACAAGCTTCCTGATTTGGAACAACCAAACCAATTTACAAGCAACTGTTTCTCAAACAAGCTGTAAATTGGTTCCTGGTGGTACTCAGCCCAGACAAAGTGCTCAGCCCAAGGTGGTACTCAGCCCTGGCTGGTACTTAGCCCTGGGTGGTGCACAGCCCAGGCTGGTACTCAGCCCTGGGTGGTGCTCAGCCCAGGCTGGTACTTAGCCCTGGCTGGTACTCATCCCTGAGTGATGCCCAGCCCTGGGTGGTACTCAGCCCTGAATGGGTACTTAGCCCAGGATGGGGGTTTGTGCTCAGCCTGTTTTATCTCATTTCTGTGTCCTGCCCTGTGCAGCCCACTGCTCCCTCTGTTTTCTGATGGCTCCAACCTGCAGGAGTATAAAAGCAGCAACCTCTCACAGAGATCAAACAAGAAGAAAAAACCCCCTCCTTGCTGCTTTGACAGAATCCAGTGCAAAACAAGCCAATCTCTCTTCCTCCATTTGCTCTCTCTTCCATCTCTGCCCACTCACTCCTCTCTCCTCTCTCCATCCTCTCACTCCTTTCCCTTTTCCATCATCACTGCTCTCTCTCTCTCTCTCTCTCTCTTCATCCCCACACACACCAAGTCCCTCCAGTCCTGGGTGGGATTTCATCACAAAGCTACCTACAAGCCGTCGGCCACACTTGTACGCTCGAACAGGGCCCTGCTGCTCTTACAAGAAAAGGGTTTCCGACTCTAAACAAGACCAACCTGTCTGTGAGCACCGGCTCACCAGCTACTTTAAGGCAACAAAGGGCTATTGGCTCTCTACAAGAAAAGGGCTACCGCTCTAAACAAGTCCACTGGTCCACCAAGCCGCTACCTAGCATGTCTTCTTCGACCCCCAAGGCTGTCCGCTTCTCTTCTTACGGCTACCAGGCTTGGGAACTGCATGTGGAAGAAGTCATCAAGCCGGTCATGGCATACAATCTTGTTGCCAGCTTCCTCAAGCCTGATTACTTTGGTACGTTCAGCGAGCACTGCATCAAGGTCGGCATCAGCGCTGCTCCTCCCAGCATTGGTTCTCCCCCTGAATCCTCTGCAACGGCGGAGGCCAAGGCTGCGTACAGTGAGATGTACCGTCTGCACCACGCTGCCCTTGACAAGTACCACACTGGTATACGCCAAGAACACAAGACCTACAGGGAGCTTGAGGCCCAACACGACAAGGCGGTTGCTACCCTCGACTCCTGCTCGCGCATCGAGGATGTGCGCTCCATGAATGCAGCAAACATCACCAACTGCACTGATCGGTACAAGTGGCTCAATGACAAGTACGCCCTGCAGGACCACACTGGTTCACAGCAGGACAAGTGGCTTGCGACTTACAGTTGTTTGGCAAAATCCAGAGACTCTGGTCCGGCAGTCCAGGAGTGGTACACCACTCTGACCACACTGGTCACAGATTGGCCGAAGCATTTCAAATGTACTGCCACCACTTGCAGGGGTGTGACAAACATCCTGCGTTCTGCCATCATCCACAAAACAAGGGAAACGCTGCCTGGACATGAAATCTTCTCTGGCGTTCGTCAAAATCTTCTCAAGGGGCTGTCAGGCTACGCCAACACCAGCGATCTCGTCAAGGAGTTGACAAACTGCCACACGCTGTACCAACAAAGCAAAGAGAAGAACAGCAGGCACTCTGCTCACCATGGCACTTCTGAGATGGAAGCAGCTGCTTCAGCAAAGACCTCAGTGGCAACCAAGAAGCGCAAGACCGGTGAGGCACTCAACGGCAAGCCTACTTGTGACCTTCATGGAATCTGGATCTCACACTCTCGCGAGGAATGCCTCAAGTTCCCTCACGGGAAGTCAGAGCCGGCTCGCCCTGCAAAGAAGGCCAAGGGCAAGCAGCCTGCACACGCCAAAGAAGCCAAGGCCACGTCAGCTGATTCCAAGAAAGCTACTGAAACTGCCAAGATTGCACGTGAGGTGGCCGCTAAAGAACACCACCAAGCCTCTTGCGCAGGCTCTGAGGACTCTCCTCCCCACAAATGCTACAGGATGGATACTCCACCACTGCCTCCTGAAGCAGAAGACGTCGAAATGTTGGAGTTCAGTACTGAGGGTGCTGTGCACCTTGCAGACACATCAGCTCTAGACGACTTCCTTTCAGTAGAAAGGGCACTTGCGGCACGGGAGTTTGAAATTGGAACATGCCAGGCTGTTGAGGTGGAGGAGGAATTTGAAGTGGAACTCACAGTTACACTTCTTGACGGCAGAATGGATCCAGACTGGATCACTGACAACATTGTCTCAAACGTCGGCTACAAAGTGATGTACGAATCTGGACGTTTCCTCTACCGCAACGTCACCTACCGCCGCATCTACGAGAATCACAGGGGGGAGATCTACAGCCGGGTATGCTATACGACGCTTCTGATTCTGAACCAGAGTCAATACCTGATGAACAGGAAATCCCTCCTAGGGAGCGCTCAACTTCCCCTGACATTCTAGCTTTGCCAGAGTCAACAGGGGAGGCAACAAATCCCCCAATCATACCACGAGAGCCATCAGGTTTACGTGACTACCTGGCATTGAAGGCAAACCTTTGTAAACTACGAACAAAACCATCAATTGCCACAAGTCCTTCCACTTACAGTCGGAAAACACTCTACGCTTTAACTGCAAGAATTCGTAAACTACGAATAGCACGGGGACAATTTCGTGAACTCTACCAAACGCTCAAAGCGTACACTGTGCTTGAGCCAGAGGAAGTCCCAGCAGATCCAACAGAAAGGATCCACCAGCGGGACTTACCGCCACTCCCTGCTTCGCACAAAGAGGCCATGCGTTCTCCTTTTGCAAAGTATTGGAAGGCAGCTCAACTCTCAGAGATCAATTCGATCACGTCAAAGCATGTCTGGGACTTAGTGGCTCGACCTAAAGGGCGTAAGATACTCAAGCCCAAATGGGTTTTTGCCTACAAGTTTGACAGTGAAGGGTACCTTGAACGCTTCAAGGCTCGCCTTGTTGGTCGGGGTTACACTCAGATCTTTGGCCAGGACTACAATGAGACCTTCTCCCCTGTCGTCCACAGCTCCTCCATAAGGGCAATCCTTGCTATCTCGTTGCTGTTTGACCTCATACTTGCAGGCCTTGATGTCGAAACCGCATACTTGAACGCCAAACTGGACATTGAAAACTTCATGGAACAACCAGAAGGCTTTGAGATACGTGGTACAGACGGGATACTCCTTGTCTGTTTACTCAGGAAGAGTCTGTACGGACTGCACCAGTCTGGTCGACAGTGGTACAAAACAATCCGCGACTTCCTCGTAGAAATTGGATTTACGCAATTGAAGACTGACCACTGTGTCTTTGTGCAAAGGCACCCTGATGGAAAGGTCAAGACCATCATCACTCTATACGTAGATGACATCCTCATCTTCAGTCACACTGAAGAAGAAATTGCCAAAATTCTTTCTCTGATCAAATCAAAGTTCAAAATCCGCGAGGACCTCAACCCAAAAGTTGTTGTTGGCATCCAAGTTGAGAAAATCAAAGATGGAATCTTTATTGGACAGAAAAACTACACACAGCATGTCTTGGAGGAAGCAAACTACTGGTGTGACGATGAAGGCTTACCTGTCAAAATCAAAGCAACTCCCATGTCCACGACATGGATACACGATGTGGACTCTGGAAAACTTCCACAAAAAGAGTCGGAATACTTCCGAAGCACACTCATGCAACTTGCTTACCTTGCAAACTTGACGCGCCCTGACATTGCGTATGCTGTGAATACACTTGCACAATACCAGTCTGCTCCAACCCATTCAGATTCCCTTGCGCTTGACAGATTGCTGCGATATGTCCGCGCTACCTGGGATCATGGACTTTTCTACCAGAAGGGAGACTCCCAGATGACATGCATCACCAATGCAACACTCCCAGAGGTAGAGAAAGCTGCGGGTATTTCTTACCCAGAGTGGGATGAACCACATGGCTACGCTGATGCCAGCTATGCTGAAGAGGATGGACGCAAGTCGAGGTCAGGGCATGTGTTCATGCTTTGTGGGGGTGCTATTACATGGTACAGCAAGAAACAATCAGTTGTTGCTTTGTCCTCAACTGAGGCGGAATACTTCTCCCTTACTGAGGCCATCAAAGAGGCAATCTGGCTACGAATGCTCGTCCAGGAGCTGGGTATGGATTTAAATAAGCCCACTACTGTTTTTGAAGACAATCATTCAACCATAGCTATTGCTATGAATCCAATACACCATGGTTGGGTCAAACACTTTGACGTGAGGTTGCATTTCATACGGGACCACTTGGAGAAAAAGGAGGTGCAACTCATTCATTGCCCAACGGACATGATGATTGCCGACCTTCTCACCAAAGCTCTTCCTGCAGCTCAACATGCAAAGCTTGCATCACTGATGGGAATTTGCAGTCTCGCCGACCTCCAAGGTGTAAGCGTGGTGCCCACGCTCAAATCAGCACAACGCTTAGTCTAAAGGCTCTCTCTGGCTTCTCCAGCTACACTTGTGGGTTCATGCAGGTTTTCACAAGCGTAGGGGGGTACATGGGTGGGTTCGAGTCCCACTGCTTGGCTGGCATTGTTGGACAGCCACGTATGTACTCCAGGAGAAACAGTTGCCCCCTCTCTTTCTATTGCGGGGGTGTGTTGAGATTCGACCCATGGGGTACACTACGCCTGTTACTGATGATCCCTTTGAGAACTCCATCCAATCACATTGGATGGGGTGTTTCAAGGGCTCAGTAGATTCAATACTTGAATGGGGCGCTCGGAAGGGCTAATCTGTTCTCAATAAAAAGAGATAGGCAAAGCCGGCTGTTGTTTTAGCTTTGTTCATCCTACCGGTAGGAACAATGCAATTAGAACATGCACAAAAACACTCAAACTACGCACTCTGCACATGCAACACAGCACAGCAAGCATGCAGAAGCAGTGTACCATTGCCCCATGCTCCGGAATTCCGCTCTCTGCATTGGAATTCCGCTTCCTGATCTGGAATTCCGCTCCGTGATCCGGAATTCCAGCTTTCCTGCTGTGCTGTGCAATCTGAGCAATGCAACAGGCATTTAGGAATCAGGGATTGCACCAATCACTGCATTTCTAAAAGTGAGATAAAAACTGAGCTCACCAGAGATTGCACCAATCATTGGATTTCTAAAAACAAGGAAAAAAGCGGCTTGTTTCCCAAACAAGCTTCCTGATTTGGAACAACCAAACCAATTTACAAGCAACTGTTTCTCAAACAAGCTGTAAATTGGTTCCTGGTGGTACTCAGCCCAGACAAAGTGCTCAGCCCAAGGTGGTACTCAGCCCTGGCTGGTACTTAGCCCTGGGTGGTGCACAGCCCAGGCTGGTACTCAGCCCTGGGTGGTGCTCAGCCCAGGCTGGTACTTAGCCCTGGCTGGTACTCATCCCTGAGTGATGCCCAGCCCTGGGTGGTACTCAGCCCTGAATGGGTACTTAGCCCAGGATGGGGGTTTGTGCTCAGCCTGTTTTATCTCATTTCTGTGTCCTGCCCTGTGCAGCCCACTGCTCCCTCTGTTTTCTGATGGCTCCAACCTGCAGGAGTATAAAAGCAGCAACCTCTCACAGAGATCAAACAAGGAATCCAACCCCCTCCTTGCTGCTTCCATTTCTTGGCAGATAGCCACCAGAGCAGAGTGGAGGGGGGGGTGGAGGAACTGGCAAGAAATGATTGGTGCAGACAAGAAGACACTCACCACAGCCACAGAAAGAAAGGAAGACACACAAAGAGAGACAGTAAACAAACAACTAAATAAAAGATAAAACAAGAAAAAGAGCCAAAACAAAAGAAAATACTAATTGAAAAAATAAGTAAAAATCATCAACAGAAAGAGAAAGAAAAGCCCTGTCTTCTCAGGCATTACATCATGGTAGCTGGGCACCTGGACTTTGCACTTCTCCCACAGAAGTGGTTCAGTCCTAGTCATTCCAAAAGTGAGGGGTTATTAGCTGGACATGGTGGACTCTGCAGCCCAACAGTCTGCATGTCGTGAACTTGGCACCTTCCCAATTGAAGGGAGCACTCTAACCACTGAGCAAGGAAGCCCTATGCCAGCAGTTGAGCAAACACTGAGTCACTCAGTCTGCAGCCATTGTACAGAATAATATAACAATAATAGCACAAATAATAATAGTGTCAGGTGACGTAGGCGCGACAACAAGTGTCAGTTGGTGGCTTATGTGGACAACCAACAATAATAAATAATAATATATACAACAGAGTCCAAGCCGAATGCGTTTATAACGCCCTCGAGACAGGTGGATAATCCTCACAATTATCAGTGAAAAAGTGGGTATACACTCTTTTATTCGAGGTCACAGGCTTGACGGCCTGTCATCCTCACATTGTTGTCACTGTTAGAAGTCTCAACAGCAACAGTGGGGACTGTGGGCACAGGAGCAGTGTTACCAGGTTGTGAGGACGACAGGCTGTCGAGCCTGTGACCTCAAATAAATTAAGTGTACACCCACATTTTAACTGGTAATTGTGAGGATTACCAAACTGTTTCGATCCACATTTTGCTGGCAAAACGTGACTAGGTTTGGATTCCTACTCTCTTTTATATATTGGGTTTCCATATGGCCTCTGACTGGCTCTGTATGTCTGCCTCTGAGCTCTACTATTGTTATTTATTATTATTATTTATTATTGGCGACGTTGCAGACAGAAAGGCTCAGTCTTGATTCTAATAGCTGATACAAGGATCCCTTGCTCAGTGGTTGGAGTGCCCCCTTCAATTAGGAAGGTGCCAATTTCAAGACATGCTAGTTGACAGACTGAGCAGAAATGCGAAGTCCAACTATGCCTGGCCTTTGGCCCCTCACTTTTAGCAATGACTTAGGACTGAAACACTTCTGTGGGAGAAGTGCTTGGCCCAGATGGACAGAGTTAACAAGATGATGGCAGAGCTAACAAGCCCTACCACCTGCTACCATGATGTAATACCTCATAAAAGGGTATGAGATCACAGGGTTTTTCTTTATCTTTTCATTGGTGATTTTTACTTATTTTTCCAATTAGTAATTTATCCTGTTTTTCCTGTTTTTCCTGTTTTCTCTTTTATTTCTTCCTTGTTGTCTCTGTCTGTGTCTTTTCTTTCTTGTGTGGCTGAGAGTGACTGTCTTCTTATCTGCACCAATCATTTCTTGCCAGCCCTCTCCACTCTGTTTGCCAAGAAATGGCCCATGATTCTCTGGGCTGTCTTCCTTGTTTGGCTGGCTCAGCCCCATTTCTTGGTGATTCACTCCTCCCATTCTTTTCTTTACAATTTTATTTATTGTTTTGCTGTTTTGTATGTGTTTTCCCTCCTTTTTCCCTCCACTTAGGGCTTGTCTTTGACAGAGAGGGAGCCTTGCTCCATGGTGGTGGCTTGAACAGACTGGGATCTGGCCACTCTTGTCAGGAACATGGCAGGACAGGACAAGGCAGACAAGGAACTGAGAGGAGTGATGATTGTATTGGAAACAATAATTCACTTGAGGGATGGGACAGGTCCCCCATCCCCCTTTTATACCTTTTGAGAGTCTTCCTTGTCAAGACTCAAAGAAAGTTCCAGAAAGAGCAATTAGTAATGCAATGATACCAATGATACCAATGACAACAAGACAAGTCAGGAAAGCAAAGAAGGTTCCAGAAGGTTCCACAAGGTTCCATGAAGGAATGTTCTAGAAGGTTCCAGAGGTTTCCAGAGGGTGATTCATAACAACTCTCCTCCCCACTCTCTTGTCTTCTTCAGTTGGATTGGAGTGCTGTACTTGGTGCTGCTCCCTGGAGCCTGCTGCCTCTTGCGCCTCCAGCATTGTTACTGGATTTCCTGGTCCCTTTTGGCTTTGGCTTTTGCCTCCCATTGGGCCTACTCTGTGTCATGGACCAGAGAACCCTGCACATTCTTTGCTAGTGTGCCACCTTTTTACAAGTTGCCTTTGGTCTGAGTGTGAGAGTCTTCTCTTTGTGTGTAGTAAGAGAGTTTCTTTGTGTTTCTTGGGCTTCTTAAGACTCCAAATACATTGTCCTGTCTAGTGGCCCATAGACATATCCTTTTTGCCCTTTTCCACTTTTCAGGATTGGTATTTAGGTCTATTTGCCACCCATAGCCCAGGGTGAGGATTTAGAGAGCACATCCTCACAAGGTGGTACAGTTTCTGAAGCTGCTGCAATGGTGGTGCAAAGGTAAAATCCTTCAGACACAGGAACAGAAAAGAAAAAAAATTACCACACAGTCAAACCCTCAACCAGTTGACAACTGCATGATCTCGCCTTCTTCTCTGGTTGTTCTTTCTCTCGCCCCGCGAACGTACGCAGAAAACCAATACAATCCCTCTTGTCACACTCGCGTTCCCGCCTTCCTATTGCAGGCTCGCTCGCGCCATCCCGTTCTGTCCCATCCCGTTCCATTCCATCCCGTATGGTGCCATTGAATCCATCGTAGTTGGCGTCGATTTGGCACCAAAATTGGTGGAGCTTGTCCATTGCCAAATATCTTTTGAGCCCACAACCAACAGCATCCAATTTGCAAAGAACTATCCAAGGACTCAAACAACGTAATTTCGGCAACGACAACCTGTGCAGGCTCTCACTATTTGCTACTTCAGCTCATCCTCTACGGGAATGCAGCGCACAAAAGAAGGCCAGGAATTTTATGGATGTAGCAATATAGTATCAAATTAAGGTACAATTGAGAGAGAAGTTGAGATCAGAACAAGTAACAGGCGCGCATCTTTACAAGGCATGAAGAAAATTTTGCCTACTCAATTTTGTGGCTTTCGGCAACCTCCCCGTAAGCACAAAAGTAATTCACGTAACTCCTACACGCTGCGTACTCTTTTCCTGCACGATCAAGTGTCTTCGCAAAGTCTTGGTCTGACATGGCCGGAAAAATTGAACCGGGAGCAGTAAGAAGCGGTTTCAAGGCTAAGTAGGTTTTCAAGAAGTAGGCCCAGTATGTGGAGCCGATCGGCCCACCCCAATTGATTGGGATTGAACGCATCGACTCTCGCACGTCCAAGAAGTCGTGGGACTCAAGAAGCGCGTCGAGGGAAGCAGCAATTTTGACATTTGAGCCAGTCATAGTCATTCCCTGCAGAACTGAGAATGCGCGAGATTACGATTTCGTAAGGTTTAGTCAAGGTGAGCCTTACTAGTCTCTGTCAGAGCTGCTCCAATCGGTCCACATCTTTGAACGATCATGTAAGGCTCACAAATCTCAACGAAGCCTCCGACAACAGCAACACGTTTGAACTCAGAAATCAGACCGGAGAGACGTTTCTCGGGAACGCCAATAAAGAGGACACGACAGATCACCAAAGCGAACGTTCGGGAAGCAACTGTGGTTAAATTGTGAGCCTTCAACGACCGAAAGAGACCAGACAGACCGAGGGACAGAGACAGAGAGAGACAGAGAGCGGCAGAGAGAGAGGTGTGTGTGTGCACGTACAAGGGAGATTGTCGGAGGGCGATCCCTGCACAAACGACAGATTTGGCGGATAGGCTGGGTCGGAGCCAGCCTCCATGTTCTTTGTGGCATCCATTCTTACGACATCGATAAGTGGGAAGGCCCGCGCGAAGTCTACAGCCCAAGAAGTGGTACCGAACGATGCGTCCAGAACTTTCGTCGGCGCAGGCGGGTTGGAAAAAAGTTGGTATTGAGGGTTTTGGAACAGAGCATTGTCGTAAAGGCGCAGGAGCGTTTCGTGCAGAAGGTCTTTCTGTGGGATCGCATGAGGGCTACCCCGACCAAAACCGGAATGGTTCTGCTGATTCAAGGAACCCCATTAGTGACGAATGAAGCAGGAAACCACAAAACCAACCAACCTGCTGCCCACTGCCTAAAGACGACCCTCCTGGGTTGCCTGCACTAGGACGAAGCGGAATAAAGCGGGTGTTGGCGGACGAGCCGCTCCCGCTGCTGCCATCGTTGGCACTCTCTTCAGACGGGCGTGGCATCTGCATGGGGAGGGTGACAAGTCTTTTTGGTCGAGGGAGCGAGGGGTAGAGACAGACGAGAGAGAGAGCGAGACAGACAGGGAGCGTGAGACAGATTGAGCCCTGGTTCCCTTTTTCGTTGGTCGGTGGCGCTCACTTGTCTGAAAATTTAACTCCTTTTTTGTGTTTTGGAGTAGTGACTCACTGTCTCTCTCGTCAGCCACCAACTATTTATATGTGTCTTCCATCTTATGAGAAAAGATGAAAAAAAAAATTTTTCAAGTTCATATGCACCAACTTCGTCCCGCCCCTTAATTTTTACAAATAAATCAGTAATTCTTGTTGATTGGACTTACAGAGCACATGACTCCAATGCGTCATTTAATTCCCAGATCACGCGCTGTCGGAGAACACATCACGTAAGGATCCCAAGACGGGACAGCCGCAGGCTTGAGAGCCTCAAACCAAAAGAGACATAACTCCACAACGGAAAGACATTACTCAACGACCGCAACATGCGTGGGCCTCAGCCGATACGACCATCAGCACCTCAGTTTTGGCCTCTCGAACACGCCCAGTTACATTACCATCGGCAACCTGCTCAAAAACCAATATCTCACTAAAATCCCCCTCCCCATTCTCGCCCACATTCCAATTGCCATCTGCATCCAAGCCACGTTGTAAAAGGTCGAATCCGCCTCCAGGAACGTCCCAGCCGCAGGGTGCGCGTCGCGATGATAATGTCCAAAAGTCTGCTGAACCGGGGGATAGTAGCGGGGACCATGCGGTAGAACGGGACGAAACGAAGTGTGGAAGAGATGCGAACTGGTCTGGGCTATTAAATGCCGCGGCAGCCATCGACGCGGTCGCAGTGCCGAACGGGGGAGACGGTAAGACCTGACGCGCGCCATCTCCAGTTGACCTGGTCCTTGCACTACGGTGGCTGGGTGAAACGAGCTCCCTCGGCACGACTTCGCAATCG
Organism: Zopfochytrium polystomum; assembly: GCA_025765615.1. Taxonomy (NCBI): domain Eukaryota; kingdom Fungi; phylum Chytridiomycota; class Chytridiomycetes; order Chytridiales; family Chytridiaceae; genus Zopfochytrium; species Zopfochytrium polystomum. The sequence goes on from JAIVFJ010000019.1 coordinate 261,333, forward strand.
CCGCTGCTGCCATCTGAATCCGTGTCGCTGACGAATGTATCAGTTTCGGTGTCAGTCACCCTGCGAAACATAAATACTGGGTGGTGTGTATGCCGCCGCTGGCGACTCCTCCAATGGCGCGATTGATTGGTGCCCCTATTCGTAGTAGAAACAGGCATGCACGTATTTTCGCCGTTTGGAACCCAAGCGTCTCCATCAAAGTCAAGGAGGTCGCGAGTCATGAGCCATTCTGTAAGAGGAACTTCGTCAATTTCGACGACGCCCGCCAACTGACTGCTTCCGCGTAACAAGGAAAACTCTGGACGAAAAGGCTCTGCGGTGAGACCGAGAATTCCGGCAGAGTCTCGACCTTCGTGACGTTGAAGCAATACGCGACGGACCCTTGCCTGCCTCGTACACCGCAGGATGGCTGCAGATAGTTCATCATCTCCATACTGTTCAGCTCCAGCGATCAAAGAGTGACCATTCTCATCGTAACTCGGCTCTTCTCGGTCGTCATAGTCGTTGGAGAGGCTGTAGCTGCGGTCTTCATCCTCCCCGTCCGAACCACCTTCCATTCCCCCAGTCTCTGCATCACCCGCCCATCCGCTGGCATGTTCAACTGAACGTCCCGCCAGCAGCGCAAAGTCATCGCTCGGTAGGTTGCTTGCTGGCTGCGACAGTGGGTTGCGACGTCGATTCAACTGCGTTTGGAACGATGGCGAGCCATCGATGGGAGGAGGTTCGAGCAGACGACTAACATACAACTCGCTGCCTCTTTCAGAGATACTGTTGGTCTGCTCGCTTGGAACCCTCTCGGTTCGATGAACCGAATCGTTATCATTCACGTTCAAGACCGGAGAAATGTTTATTTCACCGCGGATCTCCCGTCGAAGAGATGACGGTGCAAACGAGTCGCCCGAATGCCGCACCCCGTCGGCACTGCCGTTTCGGCGAGGTTGTCGCGAGTGCCATCGGGGAAGAATATCCGGAGCGCTTTGAGAATGATTGACGCTGGTTCCCGTAGGCTGCAACCGACGGCTCCTTCCAAAAATCGTGCCTCTCTCATCTTGCTCAAATGGACTTCGCCGGAAAATATCTTCGTCTATGCTTTGAGAATCGTCTCTGGTACGAAATGGGAGATCGGCTGCAAAAATCGGCGTACTCCGCGAGGAACGACGAATGGAACTGCGTCGCGACAATCGCGGGCTATAATACGTAAGGGATCCACGCCGTGAGGGCCGAGGGCCGCTGTCGCTGATCGATGCAGAGCGGGACCTTCTCTCGGGAGAATCGCCACGAAGAATTTCATTTCCAGTGGATACAGCTATGATTGACCGAAGCATCAATTCATTGGACTGCCCAAGAAGAGGGGTGGCCTCTAAAGGGTGTAAAAGCGACTCTGTAGCACTTTCCTCCTGGGCAAGGTCCGCAAGAAAGTTATCCAAATTCGAGTCAATGCTTGATTCAGCTGAGTCTCCAATTGTTGTCGGAGCGATGACGCTAAACCCATCATCCCGCTCGTCAATCGATTCGGATGCCTGGATTCTTCCCTCCCATAATGTAGTTGGGACCAAGGCGAGTTCGGGCTCAGGCGGGTCGGGCTGTTGATTCGCTGACATAAACTCTTCGACAGAAGTCGACGTCTCATATCGTGACAAATATGTGGTGCCGGAGAAGTTTGCGGCTGCACCAGCCGGAAGGCTTGAGTCCTCGGCTCCATTGTTCGGCCAACGACCAAAAACATCCGAAATATCATCTGGCAGCAAGGCTTGCGCATTTCCACCTGAACGGCGCCGAGCGGCGATCATTCTCGCCGCACTTGACGGGATACTCGTGGCCATCCGCGAAACAAGCGATATTGGAACCGACGACGTGGATGATGAGGACGAGGAGGCAGCGTAGTTGAAGTTCGTTAACGCCATCGACGTGACCGTATGATGAGATGAAGCCGTCGATTGGGCATCGTCCGACTCGTCAAGGGATTGTTCAGATAATCTAACCGCTGCGGGACCGCTAGAAGCAGAGCTATTAAGGATGTTGAACAATCGCCTCGCACGCGCGATCTCCAGTTGACTTGGTGCGGCGATGGACGGTGATTCCGCCCGCATCGTCGGGCTTGACCTATACTGGCTGCTGTTGTCATTTCTTTCGTCACGAGTACGATCGTGTTCCAGTGTCACAGAATACTCGTATTGCTGTCCTCTGGCCCACACCTCATTCTCGCTCGTATCGTTGCTCGGTTCATTCGATTCGTTGTTCGTGGAACCTGATCTTTCCGTCGTAGATCCAAGCGAGACATTTCTCCGTCGCTGACGACGAGCAACAGTTTCAACTGAATTTTCCCATAGAACAACGTGTTCCTGGCCAGCATTGTGCGTTCGACGCTGGACTTCACGAACATCTCCAAAAACTGGAAACCCGTCCGGAGATAATTTACCCTCAAATACGAAGCTGCAAGGCAGAAATCCATTCGTCAGCAGGTCCCGAACAGGCTCCAACTCCCTTAAGGCGGCCGATTCAGCCGCCTCCCACGTCGCAAGAGCTGATGCGATTGTATTTTGCGACATTTGCCGCCGGCGTCTGTCAGCATGACGAATGCCGTTGAGGGGTATTCCCGCTCGAGTGCGTGGTTGGATCGCGGCGGGTGCACTGAAGCTGATCTCTTGGACAGCCGTTGGTGAATTAATTGCGTTGTTTATCCTTGGGCTGTAGTTGTCGACTGAGGTGCCATCACTTAATCCCACGCTTGGAGCTTCGTTGGTGGAAAATTGGAGCTGAATCTCATTCTCGGGTGGGCCATGGATATGGCTCGGTACAACCGCGGTGGGTTCTCTTGGTCGATGGCCTGTTAGTTTGAGTTGACCAGTTATTAGATAAAAGAGCACCTGCATTCGCACGGCTGGGCCTTCCCTCGTCACCAGTACCTAGTAACACCACATCATCAAGCAAAGGCAGCGTAGGTACTCGCCGCCTGGAGGCTGGATGGTGGCCACCTGGCGACGACACTAGAGAGGATTGGCCATCATCCAACACGCTGTCCTCTGCCCTTGCAACACTGTGCAGCACTCTCGAAGGCGGAGCTGCGCCTTCGACTAAACGGTGGGGAAGTGGTGGTGGCATCAATGATTCATCTTCCTCTTGCAGCTGCTGTTGCAATGAATGCTGCTCTGGCTCCTGCTGCTGCTGCTGGGGTCGCCGCCGTCGCCGCCGACGCCGACGGGGTGGTCGCCGTCCGGTCTCCTCGCCAATGGCGGCGGCAGTTCCAACATCGCCATCGCCCCCACCATCAAGCCTGCCCGGCGAGTCGGGTCCGTCGAGTCTGTCTGAGGGTCTGCCAAATCGGTCGAGCCTACCGGCAGCCTCGCCGTGCCGCCGTCTGGAGATGGGGCTGTTGTTGTTGTTGCCGGTGATATCCATTTTGGAAAAAAAAAAATTGATAAACAGAAATAATTAAGACTGATGAGGGAGAACGATCAGCCGATGGCTGCCTATTTACCATTTACCTCTTCCACGACAGAACTTCAAGCTTTCATTTGACGCTTATGGGTCCACTCTGAGCAAGCCTAGGTCGTGAGGCCTTAAACTGCTTGTAAGAGTGATATCTTTCATATTCATTCTCCTGTGCACTGACCATTTCCCTGTCCTGCTTGACAATTTCGTTTTGCACCTTGGCCATTTGTCTGTCTTACTCAATTGTTGGTGGAAGCTACACTCTCTCATTAATAGTAAAATAGGGAAAAGCTAATCACAGACTACCCCCAATTAGGAGGATGGGCAGGTTGGGTGTAAACTGTCTACTCTGAGTGAGTGAGTGGAAGGAGTGAATAAAGTGGAGGTGTGTGTTTGTGGGTGGTCCTTCTCCCCAACTTGGAGAGAAAGGAGAAAAACTCTGTTATGAATTATTAGTACATGATGATGATATACACGCTGTAATAGTTGCTAGGCAAGCATGACTGGCACAGCGTAAAAACCTCCTACATTATCTGCTTGAGCAGAGGAGGAGGAAAACTGTTGACACCGGGTTTCTGTTCCACTTAATACTCAGAGTATTTGTCATCAGCGCAAGCCAGCGCCCAGGTCTGCATTGGCAGTGGCTCGCTCTCCCATGGGCATCGTGAGAATGATAACTGACAGTCACAATAGGTTCAGATCCGTCTTGTGCCTCTTGCTGCTAACCAGTCAGTTCCGCCTAACACCCCCCCGCACGATGGCCATGGTGTAGCACCTGTTATGCAAAGCGTGCGTAAGCGTCTGAGGTTTCGACCAAAAGGGTGTTCGAAAGGTCGGAGGCCAAGTAGTGAGGTCAGTCGTTGGTACTGAGACGTCGAGAGTGGTTTTGTGAGAATGTCTGTGATCTGGTCGCTGGTTGGTACATAGCATACAGTGATCTCTCCAGTGGCTACACCTTGTTGGAGGAAATGAGCACATATGTCAATGTGTTTTGTGCGAGCATGTGTGAGAGGGTTGAGCACTAGTGTGATTGCAGATTGATTGTCCTCAAGGATTGGTAGTGGCCGCTGTGCAGGGAGTTGCAACTCTGATAATACGGCTAGGAGCTACTGTGCTTCTTGGAAGGCTTCAGAAAGTGAGTAGTATTCTGCTTCTGTGGAGGATGGCGATACTCGATGTTGTTTGCATGAGACCCAAGAGACAGCAGCGCCCATGAGGAAGAAGACATATCCAGTGCGCGATGTATGGTCTCCAGGTTTACCCCCATAGGATGCATCAGCATATGCAGCTGGTTCAAGGGTGTCATTTGTGAAGAGCCGTAGCAGCTTGTGGCTTTGCCTGTAGGATAATCTGTAGCCCCAGGTACCTCGGAGGTAATGAAGCAGGCGGCGGAGTGCATTGCGATGGCACTGGCGTGGCTTCAGTTGGAACTGGGAGAGTACATTTGTTGCAAATGCGATATCTGGTTGAGTTTGTGTTGCGAGGTATTGAATTTTCATGAGTGTGGATCGATACCAGCTTGAGTCGGTCTCGCTGAGTTCAATTGACGTTTCGTCATGCATAAAGGTGATAGACATTGGAATTGATGCAATATCGAGGTCATCCCACATTTTCTCTTCAGTGAGAATTGTCCTGGTGTATTTGTCTAGGCCATCCAAATGCCTTCGGAGTCGCGCTCGAGGTGGATGCAAATCACTTGGCTGACAGTGGTTTCCTCAAGAGACATGCTGCACTCAGCGCGAAAAGCATCATCAATTTTTGCGACAAGAGTTGGGGTGTTGGCCATGACATTGATGTTGTCAACAAAGACAAAGATGATTGCAAATGTTTGCTGCTGAGGGTCTACTTGAAAGAAGAGGCAGGGCTCAGCTAGAGATTGATTGAAGCTGAGTTTCTCGACAATGAACTTGCGAAGGTCAGGAACCAGTTTCATCCAGATTGATGGAGTCCATAGAGGCTCTTGAGGAGTTGGCAGAATAGTTTCTTTCCATCTGGAGTGAATCGCTCGTGGCCATTTGGTGGGTGCATGTAGATGACTTCTTTGAGGAAAGTGTACAGGTAGGCTGTGTTGACATCCATGCTGTGGTACTCGAGGTCAAAAACAAGGCTGATTGCAATGAGCAGTCGGATGGCCTGGATCCAGACGACAGGAGAAAAGGTGTCTGTGTAGTCGATGCCTTCACGTTGAGTGTTTCCGCATGCAACAAGACGAGCTTTCCATCGCTTCAGCCAGCCAAAGGGGTTGAGCTTGTAGGCATAAACCCATTCGCAGAACATTGCGCGTTCGCCAGGAGGAAGAACTGCCCATTCCCAGACCTTGTGCTCGTCCATGAGCGAGTGGAGCTCCTCAAGTTCAGATGCAGTCCATTCTTCATTATAGTCTGATGCGTGGGCTGCCTTGTGGGAATGTGGCACTGGTGGGAGTTGTGATTGGTGGATTGGTTCTTTAGGGAAGCGTGGTTCTGGTTTAGCTAATGAGGTAGAGTCGCAAGAGATGGGGAGTGATTGTTCGATTTGCAAGTAGCTTGCGAAGTCCAGTTGGCGCGTCTTTGATGTTGACAATGACAGATGGTAGAAGTGGTGACTCAATGACAGGTTCCAGTTCAGTGTTGATGGATGCTGCTACGCATGCCGTTGGAGCTAGGCTCTCTTCAGGTTTGTCTTCATCTTTGCCTAGGACGACAGCGAATGTGTCAGGGTTCCAACCATAGTCGTCATCATCATTATCGTCTTCCATATCTTGGGGAAGAGTTGGAGGTTGATCTGAGGAGTTTGATGATGATGATGGCAGCTGTCCCCCCCCAGAAGCGCAGTTGCTGGCGAGTACGAGTGGAGGGAGCACCGTCAGGAGGAGAGTTGGATAATCGACGGTAAGAGTCAAGTGGTGGCTTGACAGGCTTGAAAGAAGGAGAGTTGTCAGTTTCAGGAAAATCCGTAAAATCATCAGAGAGAGACGTTAAGAAATCAGAATTAAGGGATTGAAGCTTAGCGTCACTGCGGACAAGGCCAGGAAAGACATGCTCATGCAAGTTATAGTGGCGTGTCCGAAGAATGGTCTGTGCAGTAAAGTCATAGCTGAGGGTAATAGACTCGCTGTCTGTGTCAAAACCCAAGAAGAGTCCAAGGGAGGCCCGAGGAGAGAACTTGGTCTTGTGTGAGTTTGCAGGTTCTGTATACTCGTTGTTGAGTATGACAATGAGGCAGCCAAAAATTCCAAGGTGGTGTAGATTGGGTTTTCAGCCTTGGTAATATTCAAATGGATTTCGACCAGTGCAAGTGTGTTGCACACGATTGCGCAGGAATGAAGCATGGTGGATTGCGTAGGACCAGAAGAACTGTGGAAGCTTGGCTTCAATCAGGAGACAGGAAGCAGTGTAGGTGATGACCTTGATGGCATTTTCTGCAACACCATCACCCTCCTTGACATAAGGGACAGAAGGCTGAAAGACAATGGGAGCTTGGTGGTTGATACAGTAGGCCTCAAACTGCTGAGTGTTAAGACTGAGGTTGTCTGCCCGTACAAATAGAGTTCGACGAGTGGGGAAGAGTTGCTCTTCAAAATCAATGCGATCAACTATCCTTTGAGTAATGCCTGCTGTGCGAGCGACAGTGTTGACCCAAGTATAGCCTGTGGCGTAGTCGACAATAACTTCAAAGTAGTTGGAACTGTCAAGAGAACTTGTACTGTTCTTTCCAGTTTGGTTGGTACACAGCATCTGCAGCAGGGCAAAATCAAAGCGAGGTTTGGCCATGACGCATCTTTTCCATATCGCAAATGAGGCAAGGCTTGCATGTTGTTGGTGGTGGAGCAGGAGCACCGTCGACATCACCAGACTTGAGAGTGTCGCGTACTTGCTCTTGGCGGATGTGGCCAAAACGTCGGTGCCATAGGTCGTATGCAGTTGCTGGTGATGCGTAGGCAATGGGCTCAACTGAAATTTTTCTGTGCAGTTGCGTGCTGGACTGGGATGAGATAGTAAAGGCTGTCACATTGTTTGCCAATCTTGATGCCGTGTTGTAATGCGAGCGTAGCAAGATCAAGAAGAAAGACAGAATCTTGAGTGAATATCATCCCAGCAGTTGGGTCTTGGAGGACATGTGACACAGAGAGGAGCGGTTCCTTGAGTGATGGGACATGAAGCACATTGCGGAGCACCACATCAAAACCAGGAAAAGTAAGAGTGACAGAACCAATTCCTTCGATGCAGCATTCATGGTCATCTGCTAGGCAGGCATGGTGTTCAGTTTCAAATCGTTGGTACTCAGTGAATTGTTCCCGTTGTGGGATCACTGTGGGTACTGAAAGAAATGGCTGCTGCTGTTTGTGGATGGTGGTGAACTACTCTGGTGGACTACTCTCTTGTGATGGTGAAGCTGAGATGGGAGACTGTAGCACAATGTTTGCTGTTGGCTTTATACAAAATTGTGACAAAGACCAGGTGACAAAAAATGCACCAAATCCTCATCACAGTTGGTGCTCCCATGCACCACAGTGTGAGGTGTTGCTCCTGCACACTGCTTACTGCAAAAGCGCAAAATCTATCACTCCCCCCTAAGCTGTGGGCAGGAGCAAAAGGGCCAGCACAGAGGAAAACCTTACGCCATAGGCAACGTAAGGAAACCGTACACTGGTTAAGGAAAAGCAATAAACAGGTATGACTGGCCACCAGGTGGCAGAACAATAAGAAAAGAATGCCCATATGAAATTTGTAGATGGAGAGCAAAGAAGCTTGAATGCAGGAATATAAGAAGCAATGCAGAAGAAGAAGAAGGGCAAGAAAGAGAAAGGAGAAACAGGATGCAATATAAATAAAGAAAGGGGACAGAAACTAAGACACATGACAAAGACCAATATGACTAAGATGGTAAGTACCCAAAGCAGCTGGTAATGATTTTGTAAGATAATCTGCTGGTTGCTCGCCACCAGGAATCCATTCCAGTCGAATCACTTGTCGATTAACCAGTTCCCGGATATAGTGATACTTAACCAGAATATGTTTTGACCTATTAGTGTAGAGATCGTTTGAGCTCAAATTGATAACGCCTTGGTTGTCAGTATAGATTGGAATAGGAGTCAGGGATGGGAGCATAAGTGCTGTGTGCTGTTGTGCGATGGCCTCAAGTTCTCGTCCTAGTTCTGAGACTGCAACGTATTCTGCTTGCTGAGGTGACAGCATAACTGTAGGACTGCGAGTTGATGCCCAGCTGATAGCGGTATTTCCAAACAAAACGAAGTAGCCAAGTTGTGATTTCCCATCAGCATGAACTCCATGAGCAGCATCCGAGTAGCCGAAAATTCCAGACCCTGTGTTGGAGTAAAGCAAACCATACTCACGTGTACCATTGATATATTGAAGGACTCGAATGAGGATCTGCAAGTGGTGTTTGCTTGGGTCCTTGCTGCAGGCGCCAAGATATGAGACTGCTGGTGCCAAGTCTGGTCGTGTGTGTGTTGCCAAATAGTTGATGCCACCAAGGATTGCTTGGTAGAGCTGTTGATTTGCTGTGGGTTCATCATTTTCTCGAGGTTGAAGAGTGAGAGGACTGGGGAGAGCAGTTACTGCTGTCTTCTTTCCATCGACTAGGTCTGCATGGTGTTGGAGTAACTCTTTGGTGTAAGCTCGTTGATGCAAGTAGATGCCAGTTGGCGTTCGATGAACTTCCATATTCAGTACGGTCTTGATATGACCTAGTTCGCAGAGCTTATAGAAGGATTTTAGCAAAGTGATGGCAGATGTGATTTCCTCTGTGTGCCCAAAGAAACAAATATCATCGACATAGATAGCAATGAAAATAATACGTTCTTTTGTGCGCTTGAAGAGGATGCACGGATCTGCTGCGTTTTGTTGGTAGCCGGCAGACTTGAGACGACCAATGAGTTCCTGGTACCAACAACGCCCCGCTTGCTTGATACTGTTGACAGCTTTGTGCAAAAGCCAGACCTTGCCATCCGAACGGTAGCCATCTGGTTGCTCCATGTAGATGGGGACATCAAGTTTGCTGTTGAGGTAGGCATTGCTAATATCAACCATGGCTGTGTCCCAATCGTTTGAGGCTGTCATAGCAAGGAGCCATCGTAGACTATTGATGTGAACAACAGGAGAGTGAGTGTTCCAGAAATCAACGCCACGACGCTGTGTAAAGCCCTTCGCCACTAGTCATGCGCGAAAGCGCTCAATGCTGCCGTCTGGTCGAAGCTTGACCTTGTAAACCCATTTGTTCTGCACGACATTGACATTCTTGGGTCGATCAACGACTTCGAAAGCTGCAAGCATTCTGAGAGCGTCAATCTCTGTCTGCTCTGCTGCTATCCACTCTTTGGACCACTTTCCACTCATGGCCTCAGTGCGTGTTACCGGGTCTGGACATTTGACACTGGTTAAATATAGATGTCCAGATCGAGTATGTTTTGGAGATGGGCTGCGCATAGGGCTGCATGGTGATTTGCGCACATATGTAGGTGGAGGCTCTGGTGGTGGTGGTTCTGGTGGTGGCGCTTGAGGTGGTAGGTCTCTAGTTGGTGTTTCAGCAATTGTTTTGTCATCAGGGGTATGCTTTGGTGGTGTTAGTAAAATGACAGATGTGTTTGTGAGTATTATGATGTAGATAAGGGAAATAGAAAAATCATTGGCAGGTGAGCCTTCTGCACGATGCGGCTCGGGACACCCCGTGCCAGAGAGCCTTCTCTTCCTCTCTCCACAGCCCGCCTTCCGCATTTTCCCCCATGCGTAACGTCAGGCGCCAAGGGACCTATCTCCCCTGGTGGTGTTCCTTACGGAATGGGCTCCCCAAACAGGCATCCATCCCTTCTGACTTGGGTCCACGCCACACTAGCTCCCGCAGGGTCGGTATGGCCCAGGGCCTTCGGTTGCGCCACCCACGTCACTCCCAGCCGAGAGTGCGCCTGCAGTCACAGAGCCGGTCGCCGCCCTCACTCATCCGATTGGTCCCCCGGCTTTAGTGCTCGTAGTTAAGGCCCACTGGAGGTGGCGTTAATTGCGGTAACACGGAGTCCATCCGTCGTGCTGCCACCTCCAACACTTCGTGCTGTACATCGTTATCCGATTCACTTTCGCTGCCGTACCTGGACCACTTCATGTTCGTTTGGTGCTAGTTCTGTGGAAGGTTGTCGTTCAGCTACCGCTGCTGGTCTTGGTTCTGGGAATTGATCCACGCGAACATTCGCTTCACGAAGGAGGTTGGTGATGTTTTGTTCAGTGTTTTGTTCAGTTGATGTAAGTTCATCTTTGCTGAGGAGTGGTGTTAGCTGATGAACGAGGTCCTGAGCAATATCCTCTGCTGCTGAGGTGCTGAGGCGAGGGAAACTGTCTTCTGCAACCACAAGGTCATCCAATCGATGAGTGATTACTCTACCCGTGCTGATGTCAATCAAGCGAGCAATGGAACGACCAATGTTTCCAATGTAAATTGCTGGTCGGGCGCGTTCTGCATGCTTTTTAAACTGATATGTTTGTCCACGTTCCTTTGCTGTGATATGATACAAACATCCTGAGCCAAAAACTCTGAATTGACTGATGCATGGAGGGAATCCAAGAAGCGTTTCAACTGGAGATAGTAATCCACGGCTGAGGACAGGAAGTGTATTGATGATATCTACTGCATGTCGAATCGCGTATCCCCACCATGACCATGGTGAACCAGCATGTCTTAGAAGAGATCGTGTGACATCCATGACTGTTCGAACTGCTCGCTCTGCTTTCCCATTCAGCTCAGGTGTATGAGGTGGACTAACTTCAACGCGGATGCCACGTGATGCACAGAAACGGTTAAAAGCGAGTGAATTCAGTTCCCCACCATCAAAGCGGACGCCCTTTACACGAACATCCCTAACTGTCTCCAATTGTTGGATGATCTTAATGGCCTCTGGTAGTGCTTCTGACTTTCTCCGAAGGTTTGTCGACCAGAGATAATTACTTGCATAGTCAATGGCAATGAGAGCAAAGCCATATTGTCCTTGAAACTTTGGTTTGACTTCCACTAGATCAAAGGCTAAACGTTCGCCTGGTAGTTTATCTGGAGGATCTGTATGTGGAATAGCAGCACGAGTCTGTTTGGCAATAATGCAGGCCTTACACGGTTCTTCAAGTAAGTCCAGCTTAATGTCAGGAAAGTCAGCACATGTACGGCGCTCCTTCATTGCTCGTAGTCTTGCATAAGGGATATGGCCGAGGTGTTCATGCATGCGCTGAGTGTTTGGAGCTTTGCTGTTGAGAAAGGCTGTGCGTATACTGAGTGTATCAACTGGTTCTGCAGAGCTGAAGAGGTTGTAAAATTTACTGGCGCAGTGTGCAATAAATTGTTTGCTGTAGTTGAAGTTGGGGTTTGCTGCTGTTGGGAACCATTGGAGACCATGTCTAAGAATCATTTGAAGGACGGCTGGATCTCCTTCCTCAGGACTGCTACGATAAATAGTACCAGGTTGAAGGTCTCGTGCAAGATGGAAGAAGCCACATAGTTGTAGGTCCCGATCAGCGACTAAGTTGACAGGACATTCTGGAGCATATTGGGCACCTTCAATTATAAGTGTGATGTTGTTGGCGAGTGGTATGAGAGCTGTGCCGAATCCTTCACAAGTAAGAATAGGTCCTTCTTTGGCGATACGCATGCTAGATTTCTGCTGAGTATAACTATAGGGAATGAAGAGAGAGAAATCTCGAAGTGTTGTGACATTGCAACCGTTGTTGATGAGTACAGGAAAAGAAATTGGAAGGGAAGGGACGTTAACTGCAAATGCCCGGATTACTCCCGGGCCATCCAAAAATCCTGTTGACTTTCATCTAGTTCAGTCTCTGATTGGAGTTGCGTTTCCATCCACAATTGCTGTTCTGCAGCATACTGCTCACTTTGCTGGTCATCCCAATCACCGTTCTGTAGCAGAAGTGCTTGGTTTTCAGGTATCTGCTGTTGTGGAGGGTTTGGTTGCTGGAGTAAGAGCGCATTTGGATTTGCTGGTGGTCGATTCTGTTGCTGTTGCTGCAATTGCTGAAGAAATGTGTTGGCACACTGTCGAGCAACATGACCATAGCCTCCACATGCATGACATTGGACTCCAAAAGACTGTTGCTGTGCAGGGTACCAACTCCCCCCAGAGCCGCGTCCCATTGCGGTACCACCTGTTGCTGTTCCACGTGAACTTAGTCCTCGCCATGTTCCTCGGCCTCGGCCAAAACCACCATATGGGCGCGTTGTGTACTGTTGGGACTGAGGGTTTTGGTACTGCAAGGTTGTTGGGCGGATATTAGGATACGGCTGGTACTGCTGAGGTTTATGATAACTGCCACGACCGCGGAGTTGACTATAGTGTACTTTTGGCCGAATAATTACATTTACAGTTGGTGTAGTGACTTCTGGAATGGCTGTTGTCAGGTCCCGCTCCTGTTGTGCTGTAAGTCGATCCCGCCTCTCATCATATGTATTTTGGCGGGCAGTAGATTTAAATAAGGTGATTAGTTTAGTCAATGATGAAACAGAAGTGATAGGATTCCCTGCAAACATGAACGTATTGGCAACACAAGGAGGTGCAACTCATTCATTGCCCAACGGACATGATGATTGCCGACCTTCTCACCAAAGCTCTTCCTGCAGCTCAACATGCAAAGCTTGCATCACTGATGGGAATTTGCAGTCTCGCCGACCTCCAAGGTGTAAGCGTGGTGCCCACGCTCAAATCAGCACAACGCTTAGTCTAAAGGCTCTCTCTGGCTTCTCCAGCTACACTTGTGGGTTCATGCAGGTTTTCACAAGCGTAGGGGGGTACATGGGTGGGTTCGAGTCCCACTGCTTGGCTGGCATTGTTGGACAGCCACGTATGTACTCCAGGAGAAACAGTTGCCCCCTCTCTTTCTATTGCGGGGGTGTGTTGAGATTCGACCCATGGGGTACACTACGCCTGTTACTGATGATCCCTTTGAGAACTCCATCCAATCACATTGGATGGGGTGTTTCAAGGGCTCAGTAGATTCAATACTTGAATGGGGCGCTCGGAAGGGCTAATCTGTTCTCAATAAAAAGAGATAGGCAAAGCCGGCTGTTGTTTTAGCTTTGTTCATCCTACCGGTAGGAACAATGCAATTAGAACATGCACAAAAACACTCAAACTACGCACTCTGCACATGCAACACAGCACAGCAAGCATGCAGAAGCAGTGTACCATTGCCCCATGCTCCGGAATTCCGCTCTCTGCATTGGAATTCCGCTTCCTGATCTGGAATTCCGCTCCGTGATCCGGAATTCCAGCTTTCCTGCTGTGCTGTGCAATCTGAGCAATGCAACAGGCATTTAGGAATCAGGGATTGCACCAATCACTGCATTTCTAAAAGTGAGATAGAAACTGAGCTCACCAGAGATTGCACCAATCATTGGATTTCTAAAAACAAGGAAAAAAGCGGCTTGTTTCCCAAACAAGCTTCCTGATTTGGAAACATCCAAACCAATTTACAAGCAACTGTTTCTCAAACAAGCTGTAAATTGGTTCTTGGTGGTACTCAGCCAGTGTGTACTCAGCCCAAGGTGGTACTTAGCCCTGGGTGATGTCCAGTCCTGGGTGGTACTCAGCCTTGAATGGGTACTTGGCCCAGGCTGGGGATTGGTACTCAGCCTGTTTTATCTCACTTCTGTGGCCTGCTCTGTGCAGCCCACTGCTCCCTCTGTTTTCTGATGGCTCCAAGCTGCAGGAGTATAAAAGCAGTAACCTCTCACAGAGTTCAAAAAAGGAATAAAACCCCCTCCTTGCTGCTTTGACAGAATCCAGTGCAAAACAAGCCAATCTCTCTTCCTCCATTTGCTCTCTCTTCCCTCTCTGCCCCCTCACTCCTCTCTCCTCTCTCCATCCTCTCACTCCTCTTCCTGTTCCATCATCCCTGCTCTCTCTCTCTCTCTCTCTCCCTCTCCACACACACCAAGTCCCTCCAGTCCTGGGTGGGATTTCATCAGATCCTCCCAGCCACTGACTTCATCTCAAAAACTCCAGTCTTGGGCCAACTTCAACAACAACTGCGACTCCTCACAGGTCTCTCTCACCATTTTGCACTTCTGAACACCTCAGCCTTTGCCCACATCACCCACAACCCTGACCTAGTTCATTGGGAAGCCACGTTTCTTGTTCTCCACTCTGAAATTAAACCCTCTTTCCTCTTTGGCACCCTCCCTGGCTCTGCTCATCGCAAGTATCAACTTCAAATCCTCAGCAACACTTTGCCCACTCAAAAAGTTCTACACCAACGACACCCTCTAGTCTACCCTGATGGGTTCTGTCGTCGATGCCACCACGCTCTGGAAACCACAGAGCATGTCTGGCAATGCCCTGCAGCTGCTGACGCAATTACCATGATTTGCAACACCTTAACTGAAACTCTTTCTTCCTCTGTTCCTTCTGCACCTCATGGTCGCTCTCCTCCCCAAGCCCATCCCATTTACTGGCTCTCCCGCCCTGAATTTCTCTTTGATCATCAATCTTGTATCAATTTTTCCTCCCTCCTTCGTGGCTTCATCCCTCAATCCTTTTATGACACCTTGCTCTCATGTGATAACCCTGCTGCCTCTGTCCTTAAAACCCTTGTCACCACTTTGCCTAGTGTACCCTGTGGGTTGAATCTCAACACCCCGTTGCGACAACACTATCTCTTGGGAGAAGTCAAAGTCCTTCAAGCCCTCTGACAAGTGCTCCAAGCCCAGCAGATCCCCTCCACCAAATTCCCAGGCCTCTCACCCTCGTTCCGTATCCTCTCACCCACTGCTTCTCCAAATGTCAACACTTCCCTCCATCCCACTCCATCATCCCACAGAACTGTTAGTTTTGGGTCCTTTGGTGTAAGCAGTGTGCAGGAGCTTTGACCTGTTACTGCTCTGCAAGGATGACTTGCACCATTTTTGCAACCGATGGTCCTTGTAACAGTTTTGTATAAAAGACAAACACAAGACTGACAGAAGCCAAGATCAACCTCCCACCACCACTACATTCAGTAGTGTATTACCTCCATCTCCAAAGCAGCACAACCCATAGACAATCCAGCCCAACGAAATCTTTCATACAAACCTGTTACACATCCCAATCACTTCCCCCTTGATTTCAACAAGATCCAATCAGTAGAAGGGGTTGTACGCTTTTCAGATCTGCCAACTTTGGGGATCGATCACGGATGCTACAGACATTGTACAGCAGTTTCGTTGCTATAATTGGAAAGCTCTTGATTTTTTCTTTCTAACGAATTCACCTGATCTCGGATCGGACGCTCCTACATTGTGTACACCACCTCTGAAGTTGGCAATCACTTTTCCAACTTCAACCTCAATTTGCTGGCCTTCCAGACCTCCCCCAGCCAATCCCAAGCTATCATTGGAAAGGCCTGCTTCTGGACTACACAACTGTCACCAACAGGATCCCAAAATTACTCTCTTTTGTGATAAGCAATGCCTTTTCCCGTTCAGGGCAAATGCTGTAAGTCCCCCCCAACCCTATGCGTGTATGTACAAGTGCCGAAAATAAATAATAAATTAGGCAGGCTTGGGTAACAGCCTGTCAGGCACCTCATCCCTAGGCAGTCAGGCAGTCTGTTAGTCACCAAAAAAGAAAATATGTTGGGAAAACCCTGGCGCAACAGAAACTGTTAAGACGAAAGTGGTAAAAGCAGGCCCAATAGTAAAGACGGGTTAGCTGCAAATACACTTTGATAACGCCTTGGAAACTAAAGATCTGGGAGCAATAATAGGGGTCCCAATACTTTCAGTTTTATGACAGGTACGCTTATTTTTGCGTATAAAATCCCTAGACTTTATCACTGAGACCTTGGTGTAGCCTCACATGTATATCATCATCATGTACCAATTATTCATAACTTTTGTTCTAGAAAGTTCCAGAAGGTTCCAGAGGGACGCCAGGGGATCTGGCATCGAACCCCATCTGTCGCAAATTAACTTTGCGATTTTTTCTAATGTTCTTTTACTAATTAAAAATTCCTAACTTTTGCAGATCTGTTCGCATATTTGGCAGAGCTTTCAAACGCGCCATCCATGCGTGGGATATGTTGAGTTTTGGGGTCGAGTTACTAAGTGGTAACACCAAAAACAAGGAGATCTCGAACGAAAAAGTGCCACCCGGCTTTGTCGTGACGCTTGTCGCTGACAATCGTCGACAAATTTCGTCTGTGATCATGAGTGCTGGAGCACCGATTACTCGTGTGAGGGGAAACGGAAAGGCACTCCTGAGGGCGCAACACAACTGCAGAATAAAGAGAGAGAAGAGGGAAACGGGGGCTTTATCTCAGGAACCTAATCTCAAATACAACAGGAGCAGTTAATAGCGACAGGACAGGGCGCGACCTATCACCCCTCATCACAAACGGTGCTGTGAGAGCCCTCGTCATCGCCAGCAACTGGGGGGGAGAGAGAGAAGGGAGTCGACTATGTAGGGGTCGGAAGGTCGCCAGCAGGGAACTTGCACGCGGAAACACCTGCGATTGTACACGCACCCCGCCGGGCTGTGTCGGCACGATCACTCAACCAACTGACTGTATTGCATCGCACTCGTACTCACACATCTCACTCTCACAGCAATAGGACCAAGGCAGGCACTTGTAGATTGAACTCTCAGGTGTCAGGGGCTGCACAGAGCGCAGCCACCAACACCCTCACAGGGTCGACGACGCCACTGTTATCACTGAGACCTCGGTGTAGTCTCACGTAGGTCTCTATAGTGCTTCTCAAATATGGGTTGAAAATCAGCAATCTTTTCCCCTGGTTCAATCTTGAGGGCAGCAATCTTGCGAATCAGTGCGCACACTTGCGCTTCGTCAATGCCTCCAATCTTCCTCTTGAGTTCTTCAAGTGCGTGAAAAACAAACTTAATGCCACTGATTTTGTGTTCAAGAGTCTCGCTTATGTGATCGGAGATGTGCAGCATTCCAGCCTGATTCTGGTCATACGTTCCTGGGAAGACGTTTACTTCATCGCTGAACGTTCAGTAGCCAACGTATTCTGGGTTGTTCGGGAACGTACTCATGGGTGATATGCATGACTTCCCATTCGTCATATCCAGCTGGGGGATTTGCTGACCAGAACAGACCAGAACTTGAAATGCTCAGGGACGGCAAATTGTTGAGATTTGGGCTTGAGAGTGGTGTCAAGAGTGATCGCAATCTCGGGAGCGAGAGTAGGAGGGAGGGTGTGACAAGTCACGTTTTTTTTTTTCTTTGCGAGGGCATAGTCCAACTTAAATTGCCCAGCAAGAAGCCCGTTTGCCAATCAACCTATTTCGCCTGAGATCTCAGTTAGGATTGAATTCATGGCAAAGAAGGAGTTCCTTGTGGATGCACGAGCAGCAACAAAAGCAGATGAGGTGGCCGCCTTCTTTTCAAGAACGGGCTTCCGACAGGCAAGTGTTCTGAAGCAGCTTCGGACAGAGCTGTTTTTATCCTGTTGTTCTGCGGGTGACCACCTTTAATTGATGCTCAGGTGACTTTGTTCTGCTGTAAAGCCAGCCGCGATCCAAAGGGTTTGCTGACGGCCAAAAGTGACAGAAAAGGACAAAAAAAAGACCGCATCTTCCAATTTGGGCAACTTCGGAGACGACAGCGGATCGTACTCCTGCCTTTTTTTGCGGTCAAGTCCGTCGCGTTGTCGCGCCAAACAAGCCGAACAAACCCGCGATTTTGTTTGTCACCACCGATGTTGTGAGCTTCTTATTTATATAACGCCTTTAACTCCCCACCGACCACCGACGGACGGAAGAACAGACAGGAAAAACAGGAAGGGACAAAATGGCCAGCAATGACATCGGCGCAGCCACGTTCGACCGGTCGACTCACGTCAAAGTCGAGTACCAGGGCCGCACTTTCGACCTGCCCACCGGCCTCTTCATCAACAACACGTTTGTGGCATCCCTCGCGGGCAAGAAGTTTGCGACGGTAAACGCCCTCTTATTGCACGTTGGATTCATCACTCATCTGAAACGCAAATTATTTTGGATCAATTGCGTAGCACGACGCCGCGTCGGGCAAAGTGATCTGTGAAGTCTACGAGGCGTTGAAGGAAGATGTGTGAGTACTCGAACTCGCGTCTCCTACTTGTTATGAAATCCATAGACCGACATTTATTCTACCGTAAACCTAGCGACGTCGCGGTGGCAGCCGCCCAAAAGGGCTTTGACGTTTGGTCGGCGTACGAGCCGCGCCAGCGTGCTGTAATCATCAACCGGTTTGCGGACCTGATGGAAAAGAACATTAACCTTCTAGGTAAATTCTATTAAAATCAACGTGAAACGCAAAAATCGGCCAAACCTCTCACCCTGCATTTTTCTCCTTCCTCAAACTCCCCCATTAAACAACCAAACGCACCAGCCGAAATCGAATCGCTGGACAACGGCAAACCAGTGACCCTGGCGACAGCGGTGGACCTCAACGGTGCGATCAACTGCTACCGCTACCAAGCCGGGTGGGCCGACAAGCACCTTGACGGCAAGGTGGTGGACCTCGGATCGGCCGACCGATTCGCGTACACGCGTGCGGAGCCCTACGGCGTGTGTGGGTTGATTGTGCCGTGGAACTTTCCGATCGGAATCTCTGCGTGGAAGCTGGCGCCGGCGCTGGCGATGGGGAACGCCGTTGTGCTCAAGACGAGCGAGAAGACCCCGCTGTCGATGCTGAAGCTCGGTGAGCTCATCGTCGAGGCAGGGTTCCCGCCGGGTGTCGTCAACGTGCTGTCTGGGTACGGACCCACAGGTAATAAGAAGGTGCTTATTTTGTTGTTTAGTTCTTTTTTTCAAGCTATTCCAACACGCGTCATTGGCTTACCCAATCCTACATCCAGCCGGCGACGCAATTGCGCGCCACATGGAAATTTCCAAAGTGTCCTTCACAGGCTCGACCGCGGTGGGCCGTAAGATCCTCATTGCGGCGGCCGAGACGAACCTGAAAAAGGTTACACTCGAGCTGGGTGGTAAGTCGCCCAACATTGTGTTCGACGACGCGGACCTGGACCGGGCTGTAGCCAGCGCGGTGATGGGGTTCACGTTCAACCACGGGCAGGTGTGCTGCGCCGGCACGCGCCTGTTTGTTCAAGAAGGGATCTACGACGAGTTTGTGGACAAGCTGCGCGGCGCAGTCGCGGCGGTGCAGGTCGGCCACGGATTTGAACCGTCGACGCACATGGGCCCGCTGGTCGACAAGCTGCAGTTTGACCGTGTGCTGTCGTACATCAAGCACGGGCAGGACGAGGGCGCGACGCTGCTGCACGGAGGGTCGCAGGTCGGCAAGGAAGGGTACATGGTCGAGCCGACCGTCTTCACCGACGTCAAGGACGACATGAAGATTGCGAGGGAGGAGATTTTCGGGCCTGTGTTGGTCGTGATGAAGTTCAAGACGATCGAGGAGGTGGTGCGGCGCGCAAACGACACGCCATACGGCCTCGCTGCGTCGGTTCACACCAAGAGCTTGAAGACCGCGCACCAGGTCGCCCACAAGCTGCAAGCCGGCACGGTGTGGGTAAACACACACAATATGGTGGAGGTCCAGACGCCGTTTGGGGGGTACAAGCAGAGCGGCTCAGGCCGTGAAAACGGGGAGTATGCGTTGCGCGAGTACACCCAGATCAAGGCTGTCTTGATGGATTTATGAGAAAGAAAGAGCGACTTCGTAAATAAACCCTTTGTTTCCTGGACTGTGCGTTGCCGGTAAAGACAGTTGCCCAAAACTGTCTGTTACAAGGCAATTGTTTGAAGTGTTGCATATTCAAAACGTTTTGGGGAACACTTCGTGCGGCAGTTCTATGTGGGAACGTCATTTCCAAGGTATTAATACGCAGCAGTTCGAAGTCCCATCTCAAAGTATCTCCAGTTTTCCGCAGAGTTGATGGGGACTCGTGACACTACAACAACTGTCTGCACTCAGCAGGTTTCTCACTTTCGAGGATACGTTTAGGCCGTGGCCGAGGCGGAGGAGAAGCAGGGGGCGGGGGAATAACCCAGCGATCCAATCTCTATCTCGTGTGCACGGGTGACTTGACCATTCCGCTGCTTGCCTGGCATCGCCGCTAGTTCCTTTTTTTTTTTTTTTTTTTTTTTTGTTTGTTTTTCGTAATTTTTGGTTTCGCGTCATTTTGTCTCAAACACGGTGGGGACAAAAACAGACATTTCGCACGTTGACTTGTCAGACCGATGACATCACAGCGTTGGGGTAAGGTCTGGTTGAGTGTGTGTTGCAAGGAAGTTGATGCTGCCAAGGATTGCCTGGTACAGTCTTTGATCTGCAGTTGCTTTGTCAGTCCTACATGGTTGAAGATTGAGACTACTAGGAAGGGCAGTTTCTGCAGAGGAGTTGTTGATAATGTTGGGCACTGAAGTAGCTCCTTGATATAGGTTTTCTGGTGTAAGAGGATTTTGTTATGGTGATTTTCCAGCTGCATATTGAGGATGATTTTTGACTGCTCCCATTTTGCAGAGTTTGTAACAAGATTAGGCAAGGCAATGGCAGAAGAAGTTTTGCCAGAATCACCAAAAAACAAGTATTGTTAACTTAGCTTGCAGTGTGGATGATGTGTCAGTCAATCTGACAAGGAAGGATGCAGTGGTCTTCCAGAAAATTGTACTTTCCTGACAACTGTTTGATATGGTGGCTGTTCAACTCCAGCAGTGCAGTGGTAATTGTTGAGATTCAACCCATGGGGCACACTACGCCTGTTACTGATGATCCCTTTGAGTACTCCACCCAATCACATTGGATGGGGTGTTTGAAGGGCTCAGTAGGTTCAATAATTGAATGGGGCGCTTGGAAGGGCTTGTTCTCAATAAAAAGAGATACCTCTCACTCCTCTTCCTTCTCCATCATCACTGCTCTCTCTCCCCCTTTCCCTTCGTCTCCACACACACAAAGTCCCTCCAGTCCTGGGTGGGATTTCATCATGATTTTTGTTATTGCACTGGCAAAATGATTCGGATCGTTAAAGTACTCAACCAGTCCTTGTCCTGTCAGGGTTAGGGTTATGGAGGGGGGTTTTTTCTTCGTTTTGACATGAGTGGCACGCCCACGGATCCGTCGACGCCGTCCTCGGTGCCACCCAGGGCGCAGTCTGCAGTGGCAACTGCGCCGACTGCGCCTGCTCCACGCCTCATCTCCGACTACTTCCGATCGGCTGCTGCTACAGGAGTTTCGGACCCAGCAGCAGCGCCAGGGGCAGATCGCCCCCTCCGGGGCCGTCCGGGGGTCGTCCCCGTCACGGGAAACGGAAGCAGATGACCCCGGATGACCTCAACTACCAGCCAACATCCGCAGAAGAATTCCATCGTTTAGAAGCCAAGCTTTTCAGCCTCGTTCGCACGTCCCTCACATGCCGCTGCGGCCGCTCGTTCAACAGCGACGGACGAGCGGGTAACTCGAACTTTTTTGGTGTTAGCCGCTTGAGTATTGAGTGCACGAACAAGCCACCATGTCCCAAACTCCGTTTCCACGCTGCTCTCGAACGATCAAGCCAGTCGGTCTACGCTGCACGGCTCACTGACGCTCTCATCTACTTGGGAAACCACGTACGCGCTACGAAGCGACCAACGTACGAATCTCCGCTCCCTCAGCAGCCCAGTACAGCGCCGGCGGCGCCTGCACCGGGATTTGCGCTTGCGGTGACTGCGCCAAGATCTGTCTCGTCACCTGGCTCCCGATCCGCCTCTCCTCCGCTACCAGTCAGCCCATCGCCCGCTCCGACGCAGTCCAACTTGGACAACAGCACGCCGCCTATTCCCACGTTGGAAGTTCCACCATCGCCACGGCCAATCCCTCGCTCCCTGGGCCGAGATCGCTTAACAGCCTTTGTACGGAGTACACCACCATACATTGTTGGCCCAGCAGCATCGCGCGGCCCCACCGTCCTCGACCACGTACTCCGCTTTGCAGACGGTACATCTCAACGAGTACGTGAGAAATACGCCGATATCATCGCATCCGCCCGCACCACAATCGAACCGATCATACTTGAAATGGAGCGGATCATCGATCTTCAAGATAGGCTTATCGCCAACCTCTCGGAGCGTCTTGCAGCCGCTCGGTCACTACTTGCCTGCCCCCCCGGATCCACCCCCCTCTCACCCCCCGACGACTCGTGTCGATGTCTCCACAATCACTGACCCCATCGAAACAGCAGAACCCACCGAGGCAGCCGAACCTGCTAGATCGCAGAAGCGGCGCCGGCGCCGCTCACGTCGCACGAGGGGTGTGGATACGGTGCAGCCTCTGAGGGCGTCAGGAGACGCATTGCCCGAATTCCCCTCTCGCCATGCAAAGCGCACTGCAGCTCTTCGCAACGCATCAGCCGACGAAATTCCAACTTTAGTCCTTTCTCCGCTTGCACGGCCGCCCCCAGCCACACTGGTGTTCCGCCCTGTTTTCTTCCGGGCGAGCCTCAGTCATCCCGAGGCACGTAAACACCCACTCCACTGGCTCCGGGCGACCCTCTACGCACTGAAGTTTCCTTACGCCAGCGAACTGAGCGCCATCGGGCGCGGCCTACGCCTGTGGGAGGCGTGGGTTCAGGATGACAAACTCTCTGAGTTTGTTGAGTCCCTTCAGACGTACGACAACCTCTTCGAATACCTGCCAGACTTCGACCCGCTTGCAACCACCGCCACAGCCTGAGGACGCGGACGACGATGCACTTACCGCAGCGTACGACCGCGCTGCTAAGTCGTTCGTTCGCCGCCGAGCGTACTTGGTGAAGGTGGCTGTTCATCCAGCCATCTCCCGCTTGATTGTTGAGTCCTCACCGCCTGAGTTCCGCACACAGCTTCAACGGCGCCCTGTCACCTGATTGGGACAGGATGGAGCTGAGATAAACTGCGGTTGCTTTCCTCCCTTTCCTTTGATTTGCTTTCTTCTTCGTTCTAACCTCCTTGGCTTTCTTGCCTGGCCCCCTGCTTGGGGCTCAGGCCTTCTGCCCTGCTCTTTCCGGGCCAGGTAGTTGCACGCATTTTTTTTCCTGTTGTTTCGGTTTTTGCTTTCTCTTCGTTCTCCTCCCCTTCCTTCTGTCGGGTGGGCTGCTTGTGCTTCTACTTCGAACCTTCCTCCCCTATGTCTTTGGGTGGGGGTTGTGCGCGTTTGCCCCGCCCCCTTCTGGGGGCCTCATTAGTTGCCAGTCTCTTTCTTTGTTGTTAAAGGTCCCTCGCGGCGGGTGGTCTTGGGTTTCCCATTGTGGGTTTTTCCTTACTTACCCCTGCTCAGCGTATCCTACCGGGTCATGGCCTTTTGGCCCAAGTTGCAGATTCCTCACCCCTTCCTTCGAGGGCGGGTTGGAGCGAATAAATCCCGTTGAAAAGTTAGGGTTATGGGGGATTTTTCACTTCGCAGAAATGGGGGGTCGCAGGAAGTCATCGTCGAAGGCGTCTTCGACGCTGTCGGCGGCATCCTCGTCGCAACCCATTTCGGACTACTTCGCACCCTCTTCGTTCTCCGCTCTTTCCCCCAATCTGGAAACCCAATCGAACAATTCGCAACATACGCCTCACGATCAACTCCAACCTTCCACCGATCATACCCCTGCTTTCCCCCAGCCGGGTACGCCTGTTGGGAACCGACAGATCCACAAACGCAAAGTTCTCTCACCAGCAGATCTCAACTTCCGACCAACAACCGCTGATGAATACCATACGCTCGAGTCGCAGATCCTTCAAATCGTCCGACCGTCCCTCACCTGCATGTGTGGCCAGCCATTCATCAGCGAAGGCCGCCAACCCAACGCGACTATCCATGGTGTACGATACTTCACCCTCGACTGTGCAAGCGTCCCACACTGCACATTTCGTCTCTACGATTCCCTCCAACACCACGCCTCGCCCTTCTTCGGCCGCCTGAATGGGGCCATCGATTTCCTAGCCTCGCAAGGCTCACCTCCACCAACGCACTCCGATAAGCGGCCTCATGTCCATGGGCCTTCTCCGACTCTCGGATCCCCCCTGCATCGCGCGACGCAAGGCCGTCGCCGTGCAGTGTCACCAGATCAGTCCTCCTCGAGTCCCTCTGCCCCTGCCCCACCGCTTCAGTCCGGCTCAGAGCGTCTGTCCGCTGCCCTCAAATCGCACCCACCATACCTGCGGAAGGCTCTACTTGCCCCCAAGCTCGGTATTCTCGATCCAATACTTCGCATCCTCCCCAGCGCCCATTACTCCGTGCCCAAGTCCCACAACGAGCTCCTCGACGATGTCAAGGGGTCGATCAACCCCCTCCTTCGCGAGATGCAAGCCATCATTTACGACCAAGACATCCTCATTCAGCAGCTTCTCGCCGCGCTTCCGACAGCGCGTGTGCGATCCCGTGTGGATCGTGGCACCTCCACCCATAAAACGACCACAGCTGACAAGGCCACAGCCACAGCCTCATCCGCTCCCTCGATTACTACTTCGACCTCGCCTATCCCGCGTGTCCCGTCCAGGGACGCTGCATCGTCGCCTTTGCCGTCCTCCGTGCAGCCTGTCTCTGATCCCCCAGTTAACCCCCTGTCTTTCTCCCGCCCTCAGGTGAACTCCTCACGCGCCCCATGGGGCGCGCGTAGGGAGTTCCTGTCGCGATGAGAGAAGGCGGGGAGAGCCCTCCGCGCTGCAGCCATGCCTTCAGCAATCGACCTCATCTTTCACGGCCTGGACCAGCGACCCCCTTCTGGGGGTCCGCCAATCTGCTTCCAGCCGGTTTTTTTTCGAACTTCGTTGCATCGCTCCACACACTCGGCGCCACTCCACTGGCTTCGGTTCGCCCTTCATCACCTTGGCGCTCCATATGCAATGGACATCTCACCCATTGGGCTTGGGTTGCGGCTGTTTGAGGCCTGGGTGGCAGAAGATAAGTATCAGGCATTCTGTGATTTCCTCCAATCGCATTCGGCTTTCTCTTTGCTCCCTGACTTTGACCCCCTGCAGCCGCCTGCACATGACACGCGTCCCGACACGTCGAAGCGTGCAGAGTTCGCATTTTTAACACGGCGAGCCCGTCTAGCGCGCCTTGCCATTCACCCGGACCTTCGTCGTTCCATTGTTGATTCCATTCCTTCTCATCTTTCTCATCTTTCAGACCCCTTCCTTTCTCGTCTTGTTCGCCGTCGTTGAGCTGTTTTCACTTTTATCCTCCCTTCGATCTGATATGCCCTTCTTCCGCCTGTGCTTCTCCTTCGACTGCCATTGCCTCCTCTTCGTTTCCTAGGAACGTTTGTGATCAGGGTTTGACTCCTCATATTCAGTCCTTTCATCCTTTTTCTGTTTTCATATCCTTAGTTGCATAGGTCTCTACTCTTCCATCCACCTGTATGAGTCCTTTAACTTTCAAAGTTGCAGATTCCTCACCCTTTCCCTCAGGGGCGGGTTGGAGCGAATAAATCCCGTTGAAAAGTTAGGGTTATGGGACTTTTTCTTTCTTCACAATCTCGTCTTTGTCGGATGGCAAAGTCGAGGGCGTCGTGGGAAGCTCAAAGTCACAGTCAAAGACACCCTCAGTGTGTTGCAGCCCGCTGAGAAACAGACCAAACTCACTTTCGCCCAAGCCCAGCCACAACCGTCGCCATCCTCCGCAATCGTAGCACCAGCATCTGCGCCTGCACCAGCAGATCGCGAGCTCCCAGCGGATTGTGAATTCCCACGATCGTGATTCCTTGTCAGCACAGTGGACGAGTTCCACGATCTCGAAAAGGCCCTCTACTGCTTTGTTGCAACCACCTGTTCACCTCCAAAGGGATCGCTGGCAACGCGAACAGGGACAGGCTGGTGGACCCCTTGGTCTTCTTTTTTGAACAGCTTTTTGACCTCCGCCTCACCAGTCCTTCCCACAAAGACAGCTCTCTCCCTGACAAACTCTGTGAAGTGTACCACATCATTAAGACCTTTATTTTTGCTGCTCCCACCTTTGGCTCTCCAGTCTTTTACCACAGCCCTCCTGATGGTCCTCTTTACAATCCCTTTTACCCATCTTCTTTGGATCCCCTTCACCATCCCCCCCTTGCTTGTGGCAGTTTTTTTCCGTCTGATGACCCCACCACAAGTGGAATTCTTCAAAGCTGTCAGCAAGATTCTTCAATCTGAAGAAGTTTGCAAACAAGCAGAGGGTGGATATTGTCAAAAAAACAATCTGGTAGCATTTGAGTGTTTTTAATTGAGCTTCAAAAGTTGCTTTCTAACTTTGTCTCTGTGTGATGATGATTCATCTACAGTTTAATCTCATCTGACATCTGCTTTGAGCCTGCTTTACAGCGCTTGTAAGTACTGCATCTTTGATTATTCATTCTCAAGTTTGCTGACACTTTCTCCTTCCATTGTAAACGGTCGTGGCGGTGTGGTTCTTTCTTGTCTTTTTTTCCTCTTTGAGGTCGTTCTCCACTCACAGGACATGTTGTAGACATACAGTGCAGGACACCAAAAACAAGCAAATTCACTTGACACAATAAAACAGCTGACTCCCCCCTTGCGACATGCCTTGCTCACACAGAATTTGTGAAAAACATTGCAAAACAAAAAACAAGTTGGGACTTGTTTTTCAAAACAAATATCAGCAAACACAAGGAACCCACCCCATCGGAATGAATGAAATCATTGAGCTTGACGACGTTGTTGCGATCCACGCCCTCGACGATCTGGCTGAAGAGGCAGCGCTGGCCCATGTCTGTTGGTTGCATCGCATATACATGGCCAAAGTTCTGAGAGCCCACTGCAATCGATCTCGCAGACGGCACGCCGTCAACACTCTCAGCGAGATGCTGGCCATCGCCATCGAGCAGTTGCCCTTCCTTTATGCAATAGGATGGTCAAAACCGCAGTTCGGACATCGTCACTTTCTGGATCAATGTGGCGGGATGAGATACGCCAGGGCCACAGAGCACGAATGCATGAGAACCTACGGATGGATGTTTCAGCGTTTGAGTAAGCAACCTGGCCCTTCGTCCTTCCTCCTCAATATCTGGTTCCTCTCACAATGATTCTTCAAGCCATCTTGTGGATAAACTGCAGTCAACAGGCAAACTTCCCAAGACCTGTTACATGCAAAATCAAGAACAAGTGGCAATCTTCCTCTACACCTGCTGCGGAAACCTGTCCAACCGGCTTGTTCAGGAACGATTTCAACGATCAGGTGACACAGTCTCTCGCTCCGTTTGAGGTGTAATACAGGCGTTGAAGGCGCTATCAAAGGAGTACGTAAAGCTCCCAAGTGGATCTGCCCCAATGCCCTCCGAGATCGCAAACAATCCAAAACTGTTCCCGTACTTTAAGGATTGCGCCGGTGAGGACTTCAGCGATCAGACTGTTGTTTACATTTCCTGTGATGTGGGACCTGGTGTAGTGTGTTAGTATGTCTGTGTATAAAAGCTGAAGCAGTCAATATGTGTGAGTTAAGGTCCCTAGCCAGGGTCAAGTAAGCCAAGCAATAATGGTGTATTCCATAGTTTGACTCCTGAGTCCAGATTCATTTGGCTAAAATGGAAAGAGTGTTTTTCCAAGCCAGCAGCCTGGCACCAAGAAGACCATGCCAAGTTGGTGCCAATCCATGCTGAGACACTTTGCAACTCTGTGCTGATGATCATCGTTCACTTATTCCAAGCATCCTCCAACTAATTGGCAATACAGTGCTGATGATCATCTTTCACTTATCCCTAGCATCCTCCACCCTAAGTGGAAGATGATGTTTGATGTTGCACTGGCAAAATGGTTAGAGGATTGTTAAACTACTCAACCAGTCCTTGTTCTATCAATGAATGGACCGCAAATTATCTTTGGCTGAAGTTATGTGAGAAAAGATAAAGAGAGGCTTAGCCTGATGTAACAGAGTCCAAAGTCATGAGGAAATTGCACAAGGTTGCCATGGTTGGGAGAGTTGGCACTTGCATAACTATTGGTCATCCCAATCACTAATATGTTTGATGGTGAGAGTTTCAGTTTGGTTGAAAACACTCTGATCTCAAAAGGTGGCCATGTCAATGATAATTGTATCAAGGAATCCAGAAATTGAACCCAGACTCCATGGGTTGATAGGTGAGGAAAACACCATATCATTAAATCCTAATTTGTTATGCCCTGTTGACAATGAGGAAGTATTATTAAAAGGGCACAGGGGCAGTTGTTAGAGGTGCAGGTCTCCAAAAACTGAAATTCCTGTGTTGATGTTCATGGAATGATGAATCATTACTGACAGGAGACTGCATGGCTGTTTGTTAAGAGGATAAAGGCAGTTACTTTGATGCATATCAAAAGAGAAGAGCAAAACACTTAGCAGATTGATTATTAGTTGATGGAGCAAGTTGGTTTTTGAGGACCTCTGCTGTTTGTTCTTCAATTGATAAAAAGCAGATAACCAGGATAGTAGCAGTTGGTGTGGTGATTTCTGGTGCAGTAGTAGTTGAGCCTTTGTCACTTTGATTGGCCAGCTCGATGTGTTGCTTATCATAGTTGTTTTGTCAAACAGGTTTTTGAAGAGTGAGAATAGTTTGGCTAAACTTGTTATCTGAGGAGCTGGGTTGCTGATAACAAGAAAAACTTTTCCTTTCCCCATATCCAACAGGCTTTGGCCCAGTGAGCCAACAAAGATTCAAACAACTTGTTGGAAAGGGCAATACAATGGAGAAGTTCTCCAGCTGCTGACTTTGCAAAGCTGTCAACTTGATGGTACGCTTTGGTGATCAGGTAATGAAGGCATCTGAGGTTTCTTTTCTCTTGTCCATGAGGCAGAGGCACCAATTGGAATCTCTGTCGTTGGAATGGTCCATCTCTGATGAGAGAGGTTGCAGTGTCGCAGAGGTTCAGTGGATCAATTGCATCGTTCTGCTTTGGTTGAGTCAGTAGTCATGCTGTTTCTCAGGATGATTGTGGGTGCTAAGTTTGAAAGGATTTCGTTGGATTTTGGGTGTGTTCTGAAGGTGGTGTTGCAGCAGATGAAAAGTTGGTTTGTTAGCTTGGTGTGTGTCAGGTAGTGGGGTGATTGTTGTCTCCAATTGGGGACAAAAAATCAAAAATTAATGGTGAGGGTTGAAGGCAATCTAGTGACCCTGAAAGGAAAAAGGCGTCACTTATCACAAAGGAGAGCGATTTTGGGATCCTGTTGGTGACAGTTGTGTAGTCCAGAAGTAGGCCTTTCCAATGATAGCTTGGGATTGGCTGGGGGAGGTCTGGAAGGCCAGCAAATTGAGGTTGAAGTTGGAAAAGTGATTGCCAACTTCAGAGGTGGTGTACGCAACATAGGAGCGTCCAATCCGAAATCAGGTGGATTCGTTGGAAAGAAGAGATCAAGAGCTTTCCAATGGTAGTAACAGAATTGCCGTAAGACGTCTGTAGCGCCATGTACACTCCTGGCTGTGTACCATCTCTCACTACCCTCAGCTGGATGGATTTGAAGGGACTCTCTATTGGTGCCAAAGGACAGAAATCAGATTGAAGAAAAAGGAAAAAAGAGAAATGGCCCAAAAACAGAGAGAGAGAAAATTGACAAGTCAACCCCCCTGACTTGAAGCATCCACCACAAATGCTCTAAGTCCCCCCCAACCCTATGCGTGTATGTACAAGTGCTGAAAATAAATAATAAATTAGGCAGGCTTGGGTAACAGCCTGTCAGGCACCCCATCCCTAGGCAGTCAGGCAGTCTCTGTTAGTCACCAAAAAAGAAATATGTTGAGAAAACCCTGGCGCACTGGAAACTGTTAAGACAAAAGTAGTAAAAGCAGGCCTAATAATAAAGACAGGTTAGCCGCAAATACACTTTGATAATGCCTTGGAAACTAAAGAGCCAGGAGGAGCAATAATAGGGGTCCTGATCCTTGCGGTTTTATGACAGGTACGCTTGTTTTTGCGAATAAAATCCCTAGACTTTATCACTGAGACCTCAGTGTAGTCTCACAACAACCGCTCCGCCTCCCCCAAAATCAACCTTCCGGCTGTGCTGCCCGACCACTGCAGCGGTAGGTCCCATCTGGACAGATTGTCCTGCGATGGTGTTGGCGGAACAGTCCACCATGGGTCAGGTTGATGCAGCGTTGGTCGATTCTGCAGCTGATGAATTAGAGGATTTCTTTCAGACTTATTAATTTGAGGTCGCTATTTGATGGTGTGGGCCAAATTAAGTCGAGGATTTTTGTCGATTTTTCCTCAGCTTGCCAGGGCAGTCAGTTACATTTGATCATATTTGGAGACTCTACGGTTTTTCCCCAACTTTTCCAGACAGTTCAAGGCCATCTTTATTAATTGCACAAACATCACTACTTTGATGAGTATGTCAGTTTTCGACCTATTCTCTTGATTTTTGGTACACACACTCTTTATATCTACTCGAGAAATGCCTGTGAGTTTTGCAGCTATGGCTATCTCCTAGCAATCTCGGCGAGTTTTCAAAGTTTCCTATCTCTCCAAAGGGCTGGGTCACGTGACCTACAAAGGAGTCGTATGATTCAGGCTTTCATCGTAGGCTGCTCATATTTGGTGCACTCAATATCAGCCACTACTCGAGTTTGCACTCCAATTTTGGTGTGGTTTCGTTGATTTTTCATGGACTTAGATCAGCACACTTGCAGCAGCGACGAAAATTCGGCGGATTCGTTTTTCGGGGTGCCCTTTTGAGGGTCGGTCCTTCTTATCATCATCCACCTGCATACAAGATTTCAACTGGCTAGCTCTGCACGTTCAGGTGTGACGAGGTCGCGAACGGGGGCCAAAATCGACGTTTTGGGGCCACACCTGACACCTTCCAATTAGTGGCGATTTTTCCCCACTTTGTGTGCCAGTCCCTGACCGAATTCTGAACGGATTTGCTTGATTTTTGGCTCGTTGGAAAGGTCTATCAATCTTCTACCTCCTCTCAAAGTTTCAGGGTGCATTTGTTTTTGTAGAGTTATTGGCCACGCAGTCCTTTCTCACTTTTCTAATTATTTGTGCTTTTCTTTTTGTCCTTTCCAATTTTCTGGTGTCTCTCTTCTCTTTTTTTCTGTTTTTGAAATGTCTCTCCCTTCCCTTTTTGGTTGGTGTCTTTCTCATACCCCCTTCAAAGCCTTTTCGAGTTCGTGTTTTCGTGTTTTTCTAATTGTTTTAAATTTTCTTTTCCCATACCCTGCCAAACCTCACCCCTCCACCAATTTTGGTCCTAAAATTCTGCAAAAATACCCATTCAACTTCCCCTCTTCTCCTCTTTGCTCCTGCTGTCATTTTACGCGTTTTATTATCTTTTTCCAAAAACCTGTCAAAGTTTTCTCTCTCTGTCTCCTCCCTATCTGTGCCAAAATACCCTCTCTTTCAAGTTCTTTCATACTCTCTTCTTCCTCTCTCCCTATTCTCAGAACAATTTGGTCTGGGAATAGGTGAGTCTTGCTGTTTCAGTGATGATCTTGGCTTCAACTCCTACTTTGTTAGTTTCTCACCTTTATACCCCCCTTTCTTCACTTCCACTTGGGCACATAGGTACTGTGCTGTCAGTTTGCCGTGTTCCCCACGTTGTCAGGAACAGGGCAGGACAGGGCAAGGCAGACAAGGAACTGAGAGGAGTGATGATTGTATTGGAAACAATAATTCACTTGAGGGATGGGACAGGTCCCCCATCCCCCTTTTATACCTTTTGAGAGTCTTCCTTGTCAAGACTCAAAGAAAGTTCCAGAAAGAGCAATTAGTAATACAATGATACCAATGATACCAATGACAACAAGACAAGTCAGGAAAGCAAAGAAGGTTCCAGAAGGTTCCACAAGGTTCCATGAAGGAATGTTCCAGAAGGTTCCAGTGGTTTCCAGAGGGTGATTAATAACATCATCTCCCCCTTTTAGGCCTCTTCTGCAACTTGGTGGGGTACCTGGTCTTGAACTTGAGCAGAAGGTCTTGGCAGTGAGTGAGGTTTGACTCAGGTTTCCAGGTGTTGTCAGCATCTGAGTAACCTTTCCACTTAACAAGGAACTTGAGTGTCCTTCCAAACCACTTGGCATCCAAGATTTGTTCAACCTCAAATTCCTCCTCACCTTCTACCTCAACTGGAGGAGGAGGAGGAACAACTCTGCCTGGAATGGAATTGGCCACAAACTTCTCCAAAAGGCTGACATGGAAAACTGGGTGGATCTTCATGGACGCAGGGAGATCCAGCTTGAAGGTGACTGGATTGATTTGCTCCAAGATCTTGAAGGGTCCCAACTTGAGGTTGTCTAGCTTGGGACTTGGTCTTTTGGTCTGCAAGTTCTTCCTCATGCCTGGCCAGTAAAAGTCTCTGGAAACAAGCTCATATGTCTTGTGCTCTCCTGGGTGTCCAGCTGTTGCTGCATCATGCCTTGTCTTGAGTATCTCAAGTTTTCCTCTTCTTGGCTGATTTGAATCTTGTGAGGCTTGGGGTCCTTGGAAATAGCATAGGCCCACACACTGTCAGGAAGCAGTGAAAGGTGTGTCTTGGATGGTGGGGTGAAACCATCTCCCCCTTCAGGTGCAAGGTCTGTCCTTCTGTGCTCATCAGCAGTGGGGCTTGAATTGTTGACTGGGAACTGTGATTCTTGAATCTTTGACTGAGGGTTCTGTTCTTGGCAAAGACTGTGAGCTGTGGAGCTTGAATCTTGAATTTGGACTGTGAACTGTGGTACTTGAATCTTTGACTGTGGGTTCTGTGAACTACAGACTTGGACATGACTGTGAGCTCTATGAGCTGTCCTGGAATCTTGACTATGAACTGTGAACTGTGAAACTTGAATCTTGGCTGGGATCTGTGAGCTGCAGGCTGATACTGGAGCTGTCATTTGTCGTTGACCTTGGATACTAGGCTGAGAACCTTGAATCAGGGACTTGAGAGCATGAGACTTGGAGGCTTGACTTGAGTTTTGGGTGACTGTTCCAATTGGTGGAGGTTGGACTTGACCAGCGACCCAATCAATGGCAGGGTTCTGGGCTTGCAGCCATGGTAATCCCAGGATGACAGAGAATGTGGGTGAGCCAAGATCCAATACTTCTAGGTTGACCATGGATGGTGGAAAGGCTTGGATGTGGAGGTTTAGCTTGGTTTCATGGCTGATTTCCTTGAACAGAGCATGATTGGCAAAGTGGACCTTGAGGGGTGTCGATTTCTTGATGGTGGGAATGGCACAAGACTTGACAAGGGTGGCATCAATGATGTTGCAGGATGATCCAGAGTCGATAAGGGCCTTGGTTGTGATGGTTGACTTGGGTGAGAGTTGAATCTTGACATCCATGGTGAGTTGGTGGGGCTTGGAATCTGAGGTGTTTGTGGTGCTGGTGGTGGTGATGAAACAGGGGCAGCTTGGAGGAAGGTCCAGGGAATTGCCCCTCAGTGAGCCTGAACCTGGGAGTTTGGGTGCTTCTTCCTTGGGCAGTCCTTGACAGCGTGTTCCTTGGAGCCACAGTAGAAACACAGTCCCTGCTGGGCCCTCCTTGTTTTCTCCTCTTGGCTCAGAGGACCCTTAGGAAGTGTCTCAACTGCATCCACTTGCATGGGTTCAGGAACTGTAAGAGCTTGAGGGACTGGGGTAGGTCTTGATGTAGTTCCTACTTGTCTTTGCTTCAGCCTCTTGGAGTAGAGTCTGTTGTCAATCTTGATGGCAAGGAGAATGTACTCTTCCAAGGTCTCAGGGATGTGCAGAGACTGGGACAGCATGTCTTGGATAGACTCATGGAGACCATCATGGTACAGCTCCATCAGAGCTGCATCATTGTATCCAGAGTCTCTGGCTAGTTGCTTGAATTGGTTTGTGTAGGCCACACAAGATTGCTTTCCTTGCTTGATATGCTTGAGCTTTGTTATGAATCACCCTCTGGAAACCTCTGGAACCTTCTAGAACATTCCTTCATGGAACCTTCTGGAACCTTCTGGAACCTTCTAGAACATTCCTTCATGGAACCTTGTGGAACCTTCTGGAACCTTCTTTGCTTTCCTGACTTGTCTTGTTGTCATTGGTATCATTGGTATCATTGTATTACTAATTGCTCTTTCTGGAACTTTCTTGGAGTCTTGACAAGGAACACTCTCAAAAGGTATAAAAGGGGGATGGGGGACCTGTCCCATCCCTCAAGTGAATTATTGTTTCCAATACAATCATCACTCCTCTCAGTTCCTTGTCTGCCTTGTCCTGTCCTGCCCTGTTCCTGACATCATAATTCACTTCACCCTCTCCCACTACTCTCTGCCATCATGTCTGACCCAAACAACACCTTCCCTGATGCAACTGCCTTCCAAGCCTTGATGGACCAATTACAAGCCCTTTCAAGACAGACACACCAACTTCAAGAACAAGTCCTTCACCAGCAGCACCAGCTTCAACAACAACTTCACCAACAAGAACATCAAGCTCTTCCCCTGCCTCAAGCCAACCAAGCAAGAGAGCCCAAGGTTCCCAGCCCTGACAAGTTCACTGGGCTGGCCAAAGACCTTAGGAACTTCATGGCCACTGTGGAGAATGTCATCCTTCTCCAACCTTCAAGATTTCCCAGTGAGCAAGTCAAGGTTCTTTTCACAAGCACCCTCCTGTCTGGTCAAGCTCAATCATGGTACAGATCTCTCCCAAGCACACCCACCACCCTGCAAGAGCTCTGGGAGGGGCTGGAAGCTACCTTTGGTGACCCCTACGCATCTTGGACAGCAAGATCCAAGCTCAAGCATATCAAGCAAGGAAAGCAATCTTGTGTGGCCTACACCAACCAATTCAAGCAACTAGCCAGAGACTCTGGATACAATGATGCAGCTCTGATGGAGCTGTACCATGATGGTCTCCATGAGTCTATCCAAGACATGCTCTCCCAGTCTCTGCACATCCCTGAGACCTTGGAAGAGTACATTCTCCTTGCCATCAAGATTGACAACAGACTCTACTCCAAGAGGCTGAAGCAAAGACAAGTAGGAACTACATCAAGGCTTACCCCAGTCCCTCAAGCTCTCACAGTTCCTGAACCCATGCAAGTGGATGCAGTTGAGACACTTCCTAAGGGTCCTCTGAGCCAAGAGGAGAAAACAAGGAGGTCCCAGCAGGGACTGTGTTTTTACTGTGGCTCCAAGGAGCATGCTGTCAAGGACTGCCCAAGGAAGAAGCACCCAAACTCCCAGGTCCAGGCTCACTGAGGGGCAATTCCCTGGACCCTCCTCCAAGCTGCCCCTGTTTCATCACCACCACCAGCACCACAAACACCTCAGATTCCAAGCCCCACCAACTCACCATGGATGTCAAGATTCAACGCTCACCCAAGTCAACCATCACAACCAAGGCCCTTATAGACTCTGGATCATCCTGCAACATCATTGATGCCACCCTTGCCAAGTCTTGTGCCATTCCTACGATCAAGAAATCCACACCCCTCAAGGTCCACTTTGCCAATCATGCTCTGTTCAAGGAAATCAGCCATGAAACCAAGCTAAACCTCCACATCCAAGACTTTCCACCATCCATGGTCAACCTGGAAGTATTGGATCTTGGCTCACCCACATTCTCTGTCATCCTGGGATTACCATGGCTGCAAGCCCAGAACCCTGCCATTGATTGGGTCACTGGTCAAGTCCAACCTCCACCAATCGGAACAGTCACCCAAAACTCAAGTCAAGCCCCCAAGTCTCATGCTCTCAAGCCCTTGATTCAAGATTCACAGCCAGCCAAGACTCAAGTTCCACAGTTCACAGTTCACAGTCAAGATTCAAGTAGAGCTCATAGAGCTCACAGTCATGGCCAAGACTCTAGTTCACAGAACCCACAGTCAAAGATTCAAGTACCACAGTTCACAGCCCACATTCAAGATTCAAGTTCCACAGCTCACAGTCTTTGCCAAGAACAGAACTCTCAGTCAAAGATTCAAGAATCACAGTTCCCAGTCAAGAATTCATGCCCCACTGCTGAAGAGCACAGGAACTTGGACCCATCAGACCTTTTGCTGGCATCCAAGCTACCAAAAGAATATCTCCCTTATGCTGATGTGTTTTCCAAGACCAAGGCAGACCTGCTACCAGCTCAGAGGCCTTATGACTGTGAAATCCCACTCAAGGATGAAACTTGCAGCCCACCTTTCAAGCCACTGTACCACCTCTCTCCACCAGAAGCCAAGGCCCTCCAAGAATACATTGAAGAAATGCTGAACAAGGGATTCATCCAACCTTCCAAGTCACCAGCTGGAGCTCCCATCTTCTTTGTCAAGAAGAAGGATGGGGGACTGAGACCCTGTGTGGACTACAGAGATCTCAATGAGATGACAGTCAAGAACCGCTATCCACTGCCTCTCATCTCTGAATTACTGGACAAACTGAGCCATGCAAGGATATTTTCCAAGATTGACCTCAGAGGTGCCTACAATTTGGTCAGAATTAAGCCCCAGGATCAATGGAAGACTGCCTTCAGATGCAAATACGGTCACTTTGAGTACTTGGTTATGCCCTTTGGACTTACCAATGCTCCAGCTATTTTCCAAGGCATGATGAATGACATCTTCAGGGATATTCTGGACCTTTTTGTCATTGTCTACCTGGATGATATCCTGGTATTTTCATCTGACACTGCAAGCCATATGGGACATGTCAAGACTGTCTTGGAGAGACTCAGACAGCATCACCTCTATGCAAAGCTGGAGAAGTGTGAATTCCACAAGACCTCCATTGAGTTTTTGGGGTTCATTGTGTCTGACAAAGGGATCTCCATGGCACCAGACAAGATCCAAACTATTCTTGAATGGAAGGCTCCAAATTCCATCAAGGATGTTCAAAGCTTCCTTGGATTTTGCAACTTCTACAGAACCTTCATTGCCAACTATTCTGCCATAGCCAAGCCTCTCACTGATCTCACCAAGAAGACCACCAAGTTTGAATGGACCCCAGCAGCAGACCAAGCCTGGCTAGCTCTTAAGACAGCAACCACAAGTGCACCACTCCTTAAGCATGTGGATCCCTTGCTTCCCTTCACCTTGGAAACTGATGCCTCAGACTATGCCCTTGGCGCTGTTCTGTCCCAGCCAAGCTCTCAGGACCCCTCTGCTCCTCTGCATCCAGTGGCATATTACTCCAGGAAGCTGAACAGTGCTGAGTGTAACTACACAGTCCATGACAAGGAGTTGCTTGCAATTGTGGAAGCATTCAAATTCTGGAGACACTACTTGGCTGGTTCTAAAGGCATCTCTGTCTATTCTGATCACAAGAACCTCACCTTCTTCAGGGCAAGGAGGTTGCTCAAGCAGAGGCATGCCAGGTGGGCTGAACTGCTCTCTGAGTATGACTTTAAGCTGTGCTATTCTCCTGGCCACCTTAACACTGTGGCTGATGCCCTGTCAAGAAGAACAGACCTTGCACCTGAAGGGGGAGATGGTTTCACCCCACCATCCAAGACACACCTTTCATTGCTTCCTGACAGTGTGTGGGCCCATGCTATTTCCAAGGACCCCAAGCCTCACAAGATTCAAATCAGCCAAGAAGAGGAAAAACTTGAGATACTCAAGACAAGGCATGATGCAGCAACAGCTGGACACCCAGGAGAGCACAAGACATATGAGCTTGTTTCCAGAGACTTCTACTGGCCAGGCATGAGGAAGTACATCAAGAACTATGTCAGCAGCTGTGAAACCTGTCAAAGAAACAAATCCAGCAGACACAAGCCCTATGGACTTCTGGAGCCCCTCCCAATTGCCATCAGCCCTTGGTCATCAATATCCATGGACTTCATTGTGAAACTGCCCCCATCCCATGGATTTGACTCTATCCTTGTTGTCATCTGCAGAAGGACAAAGTTGGCCCATTTCATCCCCTGCACTGAGAATATAGATGCACAAGGAACAGCAGACCTGTTTTTGCAGCACATATTCAGGCTCCATGGGCTGCCTCAGTCAATCGTCAGTGACAGAGGACCACAGTTCAGATCTCAATTTTGGAAAGCACTCACAGCAGCCCTTGGAATCAAGTCTCAACTGTCAACTGCTTATCACCCTCAGACTGATGGACAAACAGAAAGAACAAACCAGACTCTGGAGCAGTATTTGAGGTGCTATGTCAGCTATCAACAAGATGATTGGCCCACCCTCCTTCCACTGGCAGAATTTGCTCTCAACAATTCTCTCCACTCAAACACCCAGCTATCTCCTTTCTTTGCAACCTATGGCTTCAATCCAAGAGGAGATCTTCTGGGACAAGAGACCCTATCCAATGTCCAAGCTCCTGCTGCGGCTTCACACTTACATAAGCTCAAGATCATCAACTCCTTCCTGGACTCCACCCTGAAGCAAGCCCAAGAA
The DNA here is from genome assembly GCA_025765615.1 of Zopfochytrium polystomum. NCBI lineage: Eukaryota > Fungi > Chytridiomycota > Chytridiomycetes > Chytridiales > Chytridiaceae > Zopfochytrium > Zopfochytrium polystomum. The sequence goes on from JAIVFJ010000019.1 coordinate 299,941, forward strand.
GATGCCTCAAGATTTGCCAACACTCACAGAATGGACCATGACCTTGCTGTGGGTCAGCAAGTTTGGCTTCTGAGGAAGAACTTGCAGACCAAAAGACCAAGTCCCAAGCTAGACAACCTCAAGTTGGGTCCTTTCAAGATCTTGGAGCAAATCAATCCAGTCACCTTCAAGCTGGATCTCCCTGCGTCCATGAAGATCCACCCAGTTTTCCATGTCAGCCTTTTAGAGAAGTTTGTGGCCAATTCCATTCGAGGCAGAGTTGTTCCTCCTCCTCCTCCAGTTGAGGTAGAAGGTGAAGAGGAATTTGAGGTTGAACAAATCTTGGATGCCAAGTGGTTTGGAAGAACACTCAAGTTCCTTGTTAAGTGGAAAGGTTACTCAGATGCTGACAACACCTGGGAGCCTGAGTCAAACCTCACTCACTGCCAAGACCTTCTGCTCGAGTTCAAGACCAGGTACCCCACCAAGTTGCAGAAGAGGCCTAAAAGGGGGAGATGATGTTATGAATCACCCTCTGGAAACCTCTGGAACCTTCTAGAACATTCCTTCATGGAACCTTGTGGAACCTTCTGGAACCTTCTTTGCTTTCCTGACTTGTCTTGTTGTCATTGGTATCATTGGTATCATTGTATTACTAATTGCTCTTTCTGGAACTTTCTTGGAGTCTTGACAAGGAACACTCTCAAAAGGTATAAAAGGGGGATGGGGGACCTGTCCCATCCCTCAAGTGAATTATTGTTTCCAATACAATCATCACTCCTCTCAGTTCCTTGTCTGCCTTGTCCTGTCCTGCCCTGTTCCTGACAAGCTTGGATCTTGCTGTCCAAGATGCGTAGGGGTCACCAAAGGTAGCTTCCAGCCCCTCCCAGAGCTCTTGCAGGGTGGTGGGTGTGCTTGGGAGAGATCTGTACCATGATTGAGCTTGACCAGACAGGAGGGTGCTTGTGAAAAGAACCTTGACTTGCTCACTGGGAAATCTTGAAGGTTGGAGAAGGATGACATTCTCCACAGTGGCCATGAAGTTCCTAAGGTCTTTGGCCAGCCCAGTGAACTTGTCAGGGCTGGGAACCTTGGGCTCTCTTGCTTGGTTGGCTTGAGGCAGGGGAAGAGCTTGATGTTCTTGTTGGTGAAGTTGTTGTTGAAGCTGGTGCTGCTGGTGAAGGACTTGTTCTTGAAGTTGGTGTGTCTGTCTTGAAAGGGCTTGTAATTGGTCCATCAAGGCTTGGAAGGCAGTTGCATCAGGGAAGGTGTTGTTTGGGTCAGACATGATGGCAGAGAGTAGTGGGAGAGGGTGAAGTGAATTATGATGTCAGGAACAGGGCAGGACAGGACAAGGCAGACAAGGAACTGAGAGGAGTGATGATTGTATTGGAAACAATAATTCACTTGAGGGATGGGACAGGTCCCCCATCCCCCTTTTATACCTTTTGAGAGTCTTCCTTGTCAAGACTCAAAGAAAGTTCCAGAAAGAGCAATTAGTAATACAATGATACCAATGATACCAATGACAACAAGACAAGTCAGGAAAGCAAAGAAGGTTCCAGAAGGTTCCACAAGGTTCCATGAAGGAATGTTCCAGAAGGTTCCAGTGGTTTCCAGAGGGTGATTCATAACACACGTGTTGAAGGTCTCCTTACACGTGCCAAAGTCTTCCTTCTTCGGTTTTAGTTGCCGCTCTTAAGCATCAGCACCGTCGATCTCTGCTCTCTCACCTCTCAAGACCTTGTGTTTCTCCCTCTGGTCTGTGCGTATCCCTGGGGCTTAACACACCCGAAGACGCACACCAAGTCTGTTACATCTGCCGATTTCATCGAACCCCAACCTCTGTCTGTGAGCAGAGGACAACCTTGCGAAGCTTGCTGTATGCGTGCCCAACCACTGAGGCAGGGCGTTCAACTCACAACGGCGAGCGTCATCTTGATGCCGGCTCACCTCACCTGCAGTCAGAGCCAGCTGTGTCCAAACAGCACCTTCTACACCCTCACTCAGACTAAACTGTTGACAATATTAGTAGCAGAGCCTCAGGCGGCAACGTGGAACTTGGCAGGACTGAGTGAACAAAGAATATGCAAAGGCACTTCTGCTGCAGAACGTCCTTAACCGCTCTTCGAGACGGAACAAACAACAGGCAAATGGAATACCTGACTGCAGAAGTCGCTGAGTGGCCCGCTCATTTTTATGAACATTTTCGATTGCAGCTTTGTCGACTCGTGTGGAACGACGACAGCACCCATACAGGGGGTCGAACCCTGGACTTTCTCCTGCCACCTCAGATTGTAGAAGGGAGACGCAATACCACTTTGCTACACGGGTTAGTATCAAAGGAAGTACAAATAAACAAATCTTTGGCAAGTACTTTCCTCCCTGGTTCTTTCTTCTAAATACCTTACAACTCTGATTGAGGAAATGGAGGGAGTGAAGGAGGTGAAGACGAGCGTTGTTTGTGTGTTTGTTGGCGGTGTGGCCTATTTCATTATTGCCATGTTGTATAGAGTTTGAAAACAGTTTGGGCCTCTCACCACAAGAGAAACATTTTTTTTTCTCAGTAAATACCTCGTGCAGTTTTTCAATTGTTTTAATGTTTTCGATGCCAAGGGCAATTCATAAATCGATTGCACTCAAGAGAAAAAAATACAACGAGAAGAAAGAAAAAGTAGATTCCTAACCTTTGATTTTTTTTTTTTTTTTTTTTTGCTGGGAGTTGAACATGAGAGGACTAAGCCAGAAAGTGTTGTTTTATCGATTTGGAATACGACAGCTAGTAACTTAGTCTTTTACGGAGTGTACAGGGTACTTAGTATGTGGTGAAGTGTGAAGCGGGTAACTGACTATCGCACCAGGCTATTTATATCTGGCAGATTTGTCATATGTTGCAATGAAAGGAGCAACGAGTGTGACTGGGGTGTAGACAGAGGTGTTACCAGGGTGGTCCCATAAAGGGGCCTTGGCACAGTTGAAATCACTGCAGGGAACATGGGGAGCGCCTGTCTCTCACTGATCTACTGTCCTGCTTGCCCCATGAAGGGGATGCGGAGATCGGTGACTGTGGGCGAGAGACAAAGTATGTCTGCCTCTTCACCTATTGGTGTGGGCAGAAATGCGGTTGTTGCAGTCTCAGTCTTTGACTCTTTAGGAAGGGGCATTTTCCCACCAGTGTCAGCAGGGCTGCAGGCGCTCGAAGCGTGCTCGAAGAGGTTAAGAGACACTCGAGAATAGATGGGTGAGACCTCGAAGGCCCACAAAATGTATCATGCCTCGTGGTCGCAAGTGCGCATAAGACAGGGCTTCGTCAAGGTGCCTCCTTTTACAGCCATATCCCTAAAACTTTGGGAAACCAACTTGAAATCAAGTCGAAAGCAAGTCTGTGGCAAAGGGCCAGAGACTGACTTGTTTAGCTGCCACTTGTCTATCTGTCTTCCTCCCACGAGTGTTGTTTGTCTGCCTGTCTCTGGGCCAGTCCTCAGTGACTTGATTCTGACTTGAAATCAAGTCAGTTCCCCAAAGTTTTAGGGATATTGCTGTAATTATTGGCACTTTCCTATTTTGAAGTCAAAGGGTTTTGGCTTGGAAATAGGTGAGTGGTTGTTCTCTGGCAGGAAGGAAGGATGAGCGGAGGTGATTGTGCGCTCCTCATGCAATCACACTCGCCCACGGGCTCTATCTCTCTCTCTCTCTTGGTGGATTCGATGGCAGTGGACGACGGATACAGCCGTCTATGCACGACGGCACCCACACCTGCCTTTGCGGCAATGGGCGGGTGCGACTCGCGACGACGACGGCCGTTTGGAAGATTGGGAGGTATGGTTGGAGTTTCCACAACGGCAACAGCAGGGGAAGGGAGTGAAATCTTCCTTTTGGAGTGATTGAAATGGGAGGGCATGGCCATTGAAGACAACTGATTGGTTAGTTTTTTGCAACATCAATGCGCGAGTTGTAAAAACAAAATGGGCAGACAACGAAAGGCCAGCGGTGCCCTTTGCTGAGTTGAAGAATCCTGGAATGTGAACTGATGTGCACCGAAACTCATATTGGATGGCCTTAAGGTCATGGATACTTGTGGAGCGACGAAAATTATAAAGGACAGCTGTGCATTGCTTTTCATCACTGATTCGCCCCTGGTTTTCTGCAGAAGGTTCCAGTGGTCGAATTGTGACGCCTGGACCCATAATAGTTATGAACTGAGGGGGATTGTGAGGAGGGCTGTCAATCAAAGGTTTTCCAGTAGTTCCAGGAGCCAGGTGTTGGAGGGCGAGTTGGTTGGCAGGTTATTCGTTCGTGAATTCTGTGGTGGCAGCTGGTAGTCGACAGGTGTAAGAAAATTTAATGTGTGGGGATGTGGTCTGAAGACGGGCAGCCTGTTTGTCCGACAAAGGATGCAGAAGGCAGAGAGAGTAAGAAATCTGGTCCTTTGAGAGCAAGGGCCGCTGTCGGATGGTGAGGTTGCAAGTGGAGGTGAAGCGTAGGTTGTCAAGTTCAGTGAGTGGGGCAATAGTGGGGTCTGGCTGAGTGGTGATTGTCAATATGTGTTGATCAGCATGGGTGCCGAAGAACATGGAGGGAGGTGGGCCGCTCATGAAAAAGGGGGGTAGCAATCCCAATTCAGCACAAAGGTTGTGATGTGGTTGCAATGTGGTTGTGGTGGTGAAGGGGGTGATGCAGTCTGGTTTGGGGGGTGAGGACAGCGATTGCTGGAGGCAATCTGGCAGCAATCTGGAGTCAATCTGACGATGATCTGATGATCAGAAAAAAATCAGATGACAATCATGATGATCTGGCGATCTGACGACAATCAGGTGTTCTGGTGACGATCTGGAGTCAATCTGGCGACAATCTGACGAAAATCTGACGTTGACCTGACGAAGATCTGACGTCAATCTGATGATCTGGAGTCAATCTGACGTTTACCTGACGATCTGATGAAGATCTGACCTAAGAGCAATTTGGTGTGCAGCAGGGGTGATTTGTCACACAAGAAAGGACAAAATGATGGTTTGGGGTAATGGTAGTTTGACTTTTAGGACCTCCTTAGCAAAATCTCTTGTAGCTCCTGCTGTAGGCCTCATAGCTGGGCGCGTTATGTAGCAATAGAAAGAGCAGAAGCACGCACATACAGCTGTGTAAGCACGTCCCTTGATCGCTTCCCGGCGTTGATGAGATGTCTTGCAAAGTTGAAGAAGCATTTTCCGACTATCATGATTGATTGAACTGCGTAGAGAAGTTGTTGAGGGCTCTGTGATATCTTGTTGGAAATAGGAGATTCAGAGCTTTCAAATGCACTGTTGCACGCCTGGATTGAATGACAGAGTCAGCTGGGAGATGGCGCCAAAATTTTTTGGCTTTCCAAACAAAATGGTCACTAAAGATGAGCTAGGCTGATTCTGTTTGTTGGAGGTGGTAGAGATTGTTGTTCTGAGCTAGAATCTGTGGTTGATGCTGCCAGATAGCTGGCATGCTGTTGTGTAAACAGTCTACTCTGAGTAAGTGAGTGGAAGGAATGAATGAAGTGAAGATGTGTTTGTGGGTGATTCTTCTTCCCAACTTGGAGCGAAAGGGAAAAAACTCTGTTATGATTGATTGATTCATAATGATGATAAGCACACTCTCACCTTACAACACCCTGAAAGGAGATATGAGGGACACAACTAGTCAAACAGGGGCTGCCCAAGGGGGAGTCTTATTGATTGATTTTGAGTTGAGAGTTATTATTGAAGAGAAGAAGGGGGAGATGGGCAGTATTTATGGGGATCAGAGAGAGAAAGAAAGGAGGAGGAAGAAAAAGAAGAAAAAGACAAAAGATAGTAAAAAGGAGAAAATGAAAGAAAAGAACAATTTGTAAGAATGAATCATCTTTCAGCCACACCCCCCTCCACCCAGTGTCTCTCCTGCCTCAAATTTGAGATGGGCTGAAATTGAGGGCCGGGAGGCCACATCAGTGCCGGGACAGAGGATTGAAAGGTGGGAAAAAGGGAAAATAAGAGAAAATGAGTAAAAAAGAAGGAATAAAAAGAGATAGAGGGTGTGCTCCTTGTGCTTTCAAGGAACACGGGATGCTCTTTTTGATGCCAGGCATCAGCACTGAGTTACTTTTGAAAGTAAGAATAAGTATTCAAACATAGGAATAGCGTGGTTGTTTGTGATTGATGGGGGGCCACTATATGTAAAGGTAAAACCAATGAACTGGCCAAGGGAGAGCTTTTAAAGAGACCTCAACAGCTCAATGGCACATGAAATTAGGAATCTCATAGAACTTCCCAATTGAAGGGTGCGCTCTAACCGCAGAGTAAAGGTCCCTGTGCCAGCAGCCAAGCAAACACTGAGGCACTCTGTCTGCAGCCGTTGTATAGCGGCAGGTGATGTAGGCGCCACAACGAGTGTCAGTAGGAGGCTTATGGATGAAAGGAGGAACTTCAGTTTCTCCCAATGTCACAAATTTTGCTTCACCAATATTTTGGCTGTGACAAATTTTTGTGTTTGCTACACAGTCATCTTCTGCACTGCTCTGCCCCATATAGCTGCAGAAGTGTTCTGTTCTTTGTTGTCACATACATCACAAATTTGGCTGTTGGAAAATTTTTGGCCTGCTGCATAGTGAGCTTGCCTGAATGTAAATTTTGCAGTTTTGGGCAGTGTCTGTCAGTTCTTCGTCCAATTAAGACTGCAGTGGACAGGGTTGAAGAAGAACAAAAATCCTTGTAAGTAGACACAAAGAGACAAATGGAGCAGACATATTAAATTTACTATTTGGCAAAGGTCTGGCCTATGTGAGAAACAGACATAATAGTGCACTGGTTAGTGTGAGTTGTGAGGACAACAGGCTGTTGAGCCTGTGACCTCAAATAAATTAAGTGTATACCCACTTTTTAACTGGTGTTAACAGTCTACTCTGAGTGAGTGGAGATGCGTGTTTGTGGGTGGTCCGTCTCCCCAACTTCGAGAGACCAAGAAAAACTCTATGATGAATTATTGTTACATAACAATGATACGCATGCTATAATAGTTGCTAGGCAAGTGTGACTGGCACAGGGTAACCTATCCTATATTATGTCCATCCTGGTTTCATGGGGAACAAACCCTTCAGAAGTTCAGAAACAAATAGCCCAACCCAAATTTGGTTATCAGGTTCGCACTACACACAACATAGCTGCAACCCTGTACACGTTCGTTAAAAGACCAAGTTACTTTCTGCCCCTTGTCACGTTCCAAAATGAAATCACAGCAGTGTTGCGTCCCTTTGCCGCAATGACTGCTGCAATCCTCCTATGCATACTTTCGACCAATTTTCTGCGCATTTCTGCTGGAAGTTCACCAATTCTTCCTTATTCTTTCAGTGCTTCAAGTTTGACTTTGGTGCAGTCTCACAGGAATTTTTTTTAGCTCCTGCTTCAAGAAATTCTACTGTGCTAAATTGGATTCCGAGAGCCTGGGAGATAACTTTGAAGGTAATCTTTGTACGAACTTGCTTCTCACTTTGAAAACAACGCAAACTAACTTACTGCTCCTCAAGGGGCATAAATAATTCGAAAAAGTCACGTGCTTCTATTATCTTCAGTATGAGTGACACCAAACCCAAGCAGCACCTGGCGCACGCGATCTGCGACTTCCTGTCGGCATCTATCAAGAACGGAACCATCAAAGATGATGACATCGAGGGCATGGAGGGCATGTAGTTGCAATCTCGATCTGGTGGTGGGTCACTCGATCTCACTTTTACCGTGCTTGCCTCTGCGCGAATAGTTGCGATTCAATGCATTGGAGAGGCATTTGGGTTCGACTACAGCAACGAAGCTCTGGCCGCCGAGCTGTCGGTGAAGCCGGCAACCCTGGCTACAATCTTTGATGCTTTCATCAATACTCAGACAAAGACCGGATCGTCAGCGGTAAGAAACACTGTAGTGCCTGCGTAACTCATCTCCATTTAAGAAAAAAGAATCAGTAAGTGCAATTCGTTGCTCCTTATTCCGATAGCCCAAAGAACTTTGTTCCGGCGCTTACTGCTTTCTCGCATACCAATTGTCCATTCTCCTTTTTAATAAGCCCGAGGTGGCGAAGGAGAAGGCAGAAGCCCTGAAGGCAGCAGGTAACAAGCTGATGGCATCGCACCAGTACAAAGACGCCATTAAGAAGTACTCGGAGGCCATTGCGATCGACAGCTCGAACGCTACGTACTATTCCAACAGGTCTTGAGTTTTAGCCATGGCGCCAGGTTGAATTTTGACGAATCGTGCGGAACAGAGCCGCAGCTTATAGCCAAGACGGCGACCATGCCAAAGCTGTCGAGGACGCGAAGCAAGCAATTGAGGTGGACCCCGACTTTAGCAAGGCGTATAGTCGGATGGGGTGAGAACCGCTCGCTCTATCGCCCTCGTTGGAAACTAATGGTGCGTCAGCCATGCCTACTTCTGCCTCGGCAATTACGGAGACGCCATTGAAGTCTACGAGCGAGGACTCCGCCTTGACCCAAGCAACCAGTCGATAAAACAGTCTCTCTCCGCCGCCAAGGAACGCCTTCGTGAGGGTGAAGCGGACTCCGCGTCCACTTCGACGCGTGGCACCAACGGATCCGGTGATTATGTTGGTGGCATGGACTTGTCTTCAATGCTGAGCAATCCTTCTTTCATGAGTGCTGGTAGGTTTCCTATGCCATCTTTTTTTTTTTTTGTTATGACCCCCTCACAAAATCCTTGTTCATGCTTCGTCCCATAGCCTCTCAGTTAATGTCCAACCCCGCTGTTAGCTCTTTACTGAGCAGCCCAGCAATTTCTCAAATGTAGGTTTCTTTGATTCTTTTTTTTTTTTTTTTTTTTTTTTTTGCGCGATTCTGGACCAACATTGTGCAGGGCACAGAACCTCATGGCCAACCCGGAACAACTGCAAAACATTATGGGCAACTCTGACATTGCAAGGATGGCAGCCAGCGTGGCAGGCGGTCCTCCGCTCGGTCGAGGGGAGTAAGTAATACGAGGGCGATGCTCTGTCGATCGGGGGATTGGCTGGTGGCTCGTCTCTGTATCTGCTGTAGGTAGAGGAAGCTTTGTTGTTTCAAACCTCAGGTGCTGCGCCAATACCTTTGATTGCAACTATTATTCACCACCAACTGAGCCAAATTTTGAGAATGAAACGGTGGGGTGCTGTTCCGTTCAACTGAGGAGGAGGTTGATCAGCCTACCTTCGCAAATCTGACTGTATGGAAAATGAAACTTCGGATCCTAAGATCACAGCCAGCAATACATCTCATGTCCCTCACTCTTCAGAAAATACAATGACGAAACTACGAACAGTTAGCTATCTCCGTTGATCAGCAATTGTAACGCTCCAATAATCGAATGCCTTTATTGACGTGCACTCTCATCATCCGCCACCTGCTTCTCGCGTGCCTGAAGCGATAGGATGAGAGACTTCGGATTCTGTTCCAAAATGTCCGTCAGCGTTGCCGCGGGGCTGGAGAGCAATCCAACAAGCTCCTCTCGTAACCTCGCCTTCGTCGGTAGCTTCGACACCTCCACCAGTTGTTCTGGAGAAAATGTTTGCCTTTCAATTGCGCCACCAACTAGCATCATCTTCTTTGCGTACGGCTTTCCTGCGGCCAAAAGTACCCGGTCCAGAATACGCTCCCCGCTTCCCCTGCCGTCTTCAGCGTCGGAGAAAATAGCAACGCATGGGCCCACCAGAGCGTTCTGTAACGGCATTAACCCAAGCCTCTCATCAATTTCAAATGCCGTCAGCCTCCGAGAGACCTTTCCTGTGACAGTGTCCCTTGCAAGCCGCACACTCCTTGGGTCTTCCAGCTCTGCTTTGAGTGCTGGAGGAAGTGGAGCCCCTTCAGACATCAATTTTGCGGCGAGCAAATCGCGCTCGTGATGCCGAATCGCCGCACGGAAGAGAGCGTTTCGAATCGCGCTGACTGTAAAGCCGGCCGCACGAAACTCTCGGCGAGCAAGGGAGTAGTCGGCTGCGGTCATGTTGTTGTTCTGAAAGATGAAGATATTGCGCGACGCGATGATTCTGCGGTATATTTCGTAAAAGTAAATTTGAGTCGTTGGAGCCAGGTTATCCCCGATGGTACGACGTGCACGTGCGAGGGCCATTCGGACTTCTGATTCTGTGAAAGCTGGTGCAGCATCTGGAAAGGCCGATCCGAGGTGGAACTGTCAGTGCATTGTTTGACACGAGATCGTGAAGGATTGCCTACAAGATCGCGACTGCTGAGCCAGTGCAACTTGATCATAAACTGCAGTGAAAGATGTCTTCAAGGCGTGAGGCAGAGAGCTGCTCCCTCGTAATGGCGCTGCGACGCCGGGAAGTTGGCGGGCTGCAGGGAAACGTTGGCGAAGGATCATGGCCGGACTTTTTTGACATGTCGTTCGGTCAACGACCAATAAAATAGTATTTATTAAATACCTCAAAAGAGAAAAAAAAAAGGAAAGAGAAAAAAAAAAGTAGGGTATTGGCGTTGCGCAGTCAGATTGTTTTTGCAAACTCTCTCGCCGCCTGCCTGTCCCAGCTCCTTTCAACATCAGTTTTTCCGTTTTGTTGAAACCAATCCGACCGCAATTGAAGACAAAGAAGAATATTTTCTTTTTTTTGTTAGGCTTTTCGTATTTTCCTCCTTTTTTTCTTCGATTTTTTATTATAGAACTTTTCCTTTTTTTATAGTTCATATTTTTCGTATTTGTCAATGTTTCGAACACGAATCACCCCACCACTGAATGATCGCACGCATCCGAGATAAAAATAATCCTTCGAGAAGGCGTCCAAATTACAGCAATAGTTACTAGGGAAATTTGAGTTGCACTTACGTTTTGTGGGGAATTACAGTCAACAAACACACATACACAGGCATGACAAATCTTCTTCAATGTCTGGATTACATACTCAAGCTCAGACCATGGGCGTGGACAAGCCAGACAGGCCACTTCGGCTGTTCTCTGTGCCTGTCACACCCGTGGTGAAGGAATTCTACTCACAGCACGGCAATGTCAAGCAACCAGTCAACAACACTGCACACAACGAGCACGAGTTTTTCACAAATGTGTATGAACAGTTCCACAGTCGCCTTGGACCCATTCCAATCCGCCACGACAACGAATCATACACTTCGGCTGAGGCAACAGTCAACAATATTCCCGTACTCTTTGCTTTCGAAAACACTGATGCAAAACAAGTATATTGTCTCCCTGGTGGATTGGCTCCGCATGTGTTGAGGAATGACTTGCCCCTTCGATGCGAATCCGGAAGGCTCTTCATTTTAAAGCATGGTCTTTTACCCAACCTCAAGTCTTTCAACAAGTTCCAGAAGGAAGTGCTTAAGCGTGTTGGAGTGCTTGATAGATCCCAGGCACCGCTGCCAATGTTCAAAACAATATTGTTTCCCACTTGCACGCTATTCCTGACCCCGACTATGTGGGTCTTGAACTCTACTGGAGCCAATGGGCAACTTCCATTTCGGCATTGCCAGAGGATATGCGAGAGGCTGCTATTCACTCACTTCCACTGCAGCACTTGCTGGAACTCCTCCATATTCGCTTCAGAATGAGCGTGGCCACGACTCGACTTTCTGAGTTAGACCGTGGCCGCACAGTTGTTGGAAACATGCTTCGATCGCACCTTGGCCAAATTGACCAGCTTATCAGTGCCGCTCGTGACAATCTTGCTCGACTTGAATTTTTCAAGTCACTGATTGAGTCGCAGGAAAACATACTAGCGGGAGTTTTCAATCTTGGTGTTCCAGTTGAGAATCCCATTGCTCAATCATTTCTGGAACAAATTGTCGACCAAGCCGATGTTGACCATGCTGAGTGAAGCTTCCTTATGATCTGCCTTGCTCTCAGAGTTTTCTTCTGTTCTTTTTCCTTTCTTGGTTTGTGTGCGTTGTTGCTCTCAGTCTTTTGTGATGGTTTCATTCATCATTTATTGGAACCCCATCTTCTCCATTTTCAATTTGGAACCGACAGCAGGGTCAAAAACACCATTTTTCACGGTACCCACAGTGTCGAAACATTTTGTCCATTGGAAAGTTCTCGTACCATCGAAGAATATGAGCAATAAACAGAGGGAGTGTTTTGTCAGTCAACTGGCCTTCTGGATAATCGCGCTGCATTTGGCTTTTGATAATTCCAAAGAGAATTTCGATAGGGTTGTAGAATGGGCAGTAGGCAGAAAGAAATACCGGGATAATACCAATTGATCGGAGATGGAGGGTGAAGTTTGGATCGCAGTGGATTCAGGCACCATTCATCACCCAAACGGAGTGATGGCTTGGGTAACAGCGCACTTTGCCTTAAACACGATTGATGAATGAAATAAGGAGTAGGGCAAAACCCACCTGATTTTAATGCGAAGTTGCGGCAGGCAGCGACAAACTTCCATCGAGTGAACGTTCCTTCAGTCATTACTGACTCCAGTAGACCGCTAACTCCAATGAAGCATAGGAGGGAGACACGTGCCAATCGTCGAAATTCCCCTCGAAAGCGCAGTCGCTCTCCTTCGAGTAGCCCCTCGATCGTCTTAGGCCCCGATTGTCAAAGGAAACCTCATCCGAAAATACCAAGCCTGCATGATACCAATCGATTATTGGAAGCTCCTCTGTAAATCTGGTAATGTTGTCCTGCTTAGTTGACATTGCTCGACGCTCAATAACCTTAATTTTTCACAGTTAAGGCCCCGTTCGGCGCCCCTGGCGCCCTTTTGCTTGGTTTTTTTGCGTGTGATTTTTCGATGGCAAATATCCCAACAAGAAGAAGGAAAAAAACAACAGGATTTTTCATCCCAAAAAATTCCAAAAAAACAAGCTAAAAAATTACAGAGCATGTCCACCGCATCCGCCAACTCCATCGACGCCTTGTCATCCACCATAGTTGAGAAAGGAAAATCCACGGCAGCAACAAAGAGGACGAAGGTGGCAGTTGAGGAGTCAGAAGAGTCGGATGCACCAACATCGTCTTCTCGCAAGGCAACTCCAGTGAAGAAGGGAAAGAAGAAGGCAGTTCTTGATTCAGACGGGTCGGATGATGACGAATCAAATGACAATGGCAACTGCGACGCTGAAGGGACAACAGGCAGTTTGACTGCAAGGATGGCCTGGACTTAATAAAAAAATTAGCTACATGCTGCAGTGCCTGCTTCAACAAGTGAAGGAGGGGAAGCGAGCTGGTGGCACTTTCAAGGATGAAGCGTGGAACGCTGTCAGGGACAGCTGCAAAGCGAAGTTCAAGTCAAACTCCATCGTCACAGTGACGAAGCTGAAAGCGAAGTTCCAGGAACTTAAAAGGAAGTAAGGGATTTGCTTCACACCTTGCATTGTACTGATCAAGTCTTTGCCAAAAGGTGGAAGGCGGCAATGAAAATGAAAGGTTTGAGTGGCTTTGGCTGGGACGATGAAGCAAATAAGCCAATTGCGAAAAGAAAGGTCATTGATTCGTTTTTGAAGGTAGGCTCATCTCCAAAACCTGATATTGAATTCTTACCAATGATCAACCCAGCCCATGGACGAAAAGAAGAGAAGGATGTATCAAAAGATTGCAGATCAAGGGCTTGAACATTTTCAGCTCATGAGCCAAGTCTTTAGTGGGACAACTGCAGTTGGTTCCCTTGCGAAAGGGACTGGACAGGATGTGATGGATTACTCCAACGATTCTGGGTTGTTTGAGGACGATGTCGGCAACGAGATCGAGAACGAGATCGACAAAGAGATTGCGGATGAGAGCGGCCAGGAGCAGGCCCCAGCAGCAGACGAGTCAGAGGCACCCACTGAGCCAACGAAAACAGCATCTACCATCACCATGCCACAAAAAAAATCTACAAGCAAAAGTGGGTCGGAGGTGGCGGTTGGGGAAAGGCTGAAACGATCGCACAAAGCAGGAGAAGGGAAAACAGTTGAAACTATCAGCGAGTTTCGAAACGCACTAGTAGAGTTTAAGGAAACTGTAAAAGGACTGAGTGAGACAGTAGAGCAACCCATGGCACCATTTCCAACATTCATTACGCGGTCATCAAACTCTGTACGTGCAGGCTCCATCCTGCAAAGCCTCCTTCGGACTGATGATTCTGACCCCTCACGCCAGTTCCTTCGCCTGTTTGAGGTTTTTGATGCTGCCAAGTGCTTTTCCGCAAACCTCACGTATATGGATATTTTTCTTGGCTTCAACGCTGATGAACTTCGCGTGGAGTTTATTCGGAACATGTTGGTAGATCATTGAGCGAAGTAAAATAAAGCATGTGCCAAACTTGTTTCATCTTTGTCGGCGTGCAGTCAGAACCTTTTCATAATCATTCCACATGGCTTTGGCAATCGTATCTCGTGCATGGGCTGCAGCAGAATCATCAATGGACTCGTCAGCACTGGAGTCGTCCTCCAGCTCCTCCACAACATCTGCGGAGCCTTCATCTTCATCATTGCCCTTGTTGAACGAATCTGTCAGTTGCTCAATACAGATAAAGTTAAACAGAACAAAAAGAGCCAAAACGAGGTTACCCTGCACTCGAATACTGAATGGACACATGTGGGACAGGATTGGAAACCAGATCTTCAAAGCACCAAAAATGCGTTCAATCACGTTGCGAGCCGTTGTGTGATGCAAGTTAAAAAGCTCCTTATAATCCTTCACACTAAGGATGGACGATCATTAGGACGTGACACATTAGCTGCGCAGCCTCACCGCTCAAACCCTTGGGCAAATTCTTTTAGGTGGTATCTAATACCCCGGTAAGGCACTAAAATTGAAGTCCACAACGCATATCCAGCATCAGCGAGAAAAAATTTGCCAGGAGGAATGGTGAAATTGTCGCTTCTTGCATCATCCAGTACCTGTGGAGGAAAAAAGAAAAGCTGGGCGACGTTCTTCAGATGAAAATATCTGTACCTGTGAATCGTGCGCGCTGCCTTCCCACCCAGCGCAAACATACTGAAAAACCATATCAAACCCACAAGCAGCGAGTACGTTTTGGCTGAGAGCACCTTTTTGGTTCCTCCAAGGAACTGACTGCGCCTCATCCACACAGGCTGAAATGTGGGATCTGTCAAGCGCTCCTTGAATTCCACAGCCATGCCTGAGTCCTCACCTCAATTGCATCACTCTGATGAATTATCCTCTTCTGTGACAAAACACTTTTGGCTCATTCCGAGGAGTAGCCCCAGCTTGTAGGCTAGTGTGGCCCGGACCTGTGTCAGAGAAGGTGGAGTCCTGAGCAGGGAGCCGATTCTGCAAGGAGTACCAACCAGGAGACAGTTATTCTCCTGATGTGCCTGGGAGAGACGCAGGGGAAAGCGTTGAGGGCAAGCTGTGTATGGAAGAGTGGTCGCCTCACCTCATAGGTACTGGGGGGAACCCAGACCAGCATTGTGCAGAAGGCTCACCTGTGCAGAGTTTCTCACGTGCTTTCTTTTCAAAAAAAAAAAAAAACTTGTCAACAGACACTCGAGACCTTTTGCCGCCACTCTCCACCACCGCCCTCCACCACCTTGCCACCGCTCCCCACCGACTTGCCGCCGCCAGATTGACGCCAGATTGACGCCAGATCTCCAGATCGTCGCCAGATCGCCGTCAGATCGTCAGATTGCCGCCAGATTGACTCCAGATTGCAGCCAGATCGTCAAAGCGCCTCCTCAATATCGCACTGCACCCCAACACACACGAACCCCTCAGCAATCATCAGTGGAAAGTCTTTCTCCGTGCACCGCACCTTTGCCACTCCTGCCGCCACCCCCCTGGCCATCCACGCTACCGCTCGTGGCATCGCTCGACGCAGCCCTGCTCCACCACCTTCACCCCGCAACCTCCCTTGACTCGCCGCTCTGCGCCACAGCTCCCTCACATTTTGACACCAGATCGCCGCCAGATAGCCGCCAGCGTGAGGTGGAAGGTCGCCCTCCACCACCACCCTCCACCGCCTTGCCACCACCACATTGACGCTAGATCGCCGCCAGATTGCCCAATTGCTATTGCCCCACCGAGATCACTGCCTTGAAAGCACCTCAACGCGACTGCAACTGCTACCCTCACCAACGCAGCCAGGTTGCTGAAAACTCCTTCTGCCAGCTTGCCAGCGAGATTGTGACCAATCTCCTGTTGAATTGCAATCGCCTTCACCATCTCAACCACATCACAATCTTCGTGCTGAATTGGGATTGTACCCCAAAATCTCTTGCCTCAAACAAAGCTCCCCAACTAACACTCAAGACCTTTTGCCACTGCCCTCCGCCGACTTGCCACCACCAGGGTCGGGTTCACCACCACCTACAGATTACATCAGTCACTTTCCTGCTGTGGTCTCGATCCAGATCTGCCACTACTCCACACCTACGCGCGATTGCTACACTCGTGTCCCTCCTACACATCCCCATAATCCAAACCACCTCGCTGATGAAGATCAGCAGCCTCTGCTATTTCCTCTATCGTGTGACCTATCGGTTCCCCACCTTTCTCATTGCCTGCCACATCGTTTCTGTCTCACCCATCTGGCTTCTCGTCGTTGAGCCCTTGTGCCTCATGGACACCTCCACTGCCACTTCTTGCTTCAGTTAAACTTCTTCCAATCTATCTCCTTGCTGTCTGCATCTAGGACATGATCTACTCTCGGCTCTTGCCCTTCTGACTGTCATCCTCAGATCTCCGTGCCATCCCTCCCAGCAGCCTTGCGGCCTCCCATCACCATCCATCTTTCCACTTCAGAAGACCTGTCGCCCTTTGTGTTGCCACTTTCCTCCATTGCAACCTCCCTTCATCATCATTCCTCATCAACAGAATGGTTGCTTGTCCTGTTATCCCTTCACTTTTGGTTCCAACCCTACTGCCCACTTTTTTTACCTGGCTTTTGCCCCTCTAACCATAAACCTTGATGCTGCCTTCTCTAACCTTCCCTTTTTGGAACTGACTCAGGCTTTGCCTACTTTGACTACTATCACAACGAATATTACTCATTCTTTCTCTCTTCAACCAAGTTTTCTCCTTGGGCCTCACTTGAACTCTTCTTGGGTTTCGACACAGACAGCAAGTCCATTGCCCTCAGCTACAACTTTACTGCACAGACCATTCTTCGGACACGCCACTATAACTTGCATGAGCATGTCTTTCCTGGCCTTGTCCGCAGTGACACTAAGCTTCAATCTCTTA
The DNA here is from genome assembly GCA_025765615.1 of Zopfochytrium polystomum. Taxonomy (NCBI): domain Eukaryota; kingdom Fungi; phylum Chytridiomycota; class Chytridiomycetes; order Chytridiales; family Chytridiaceae; genus Zopfochytrium; species Zopfochytrium polystomum. The sequence continues at coordinate 317,049 of JAIVFJ010000019.1, forward strand.
ATTCTGATTTCTTAACTTCTCTCTCTGATGATTTTACGGATTTTCCTGAAACTGACGACTCTCCTTCTTTCGAGCCTGTCGAGCGACCACTTGACTCTTACTGTCGATTATCCAACTCTCCTCCTGACAGTGCTCCCTCCTCTCATACTCGCCAGCAACTGCACCAGGCTTCCAGGGGGAGAGAGCCGCCATCATCATCAACAAACACCTCAGATCAACCTCCAACTCTTCCCCAAGATATTGAAGATGATAATGACGATGACAACTATGGTTGGAACCCTGACATGTTTGCTGTCATCCTGGGCGAAGACAAAGACAAACCTGAAAAGAGCCTAGCTCCAACAGCAGACCGCATAGCAGCATCCATCAACACTGAACCGGAACCTCTCATTAAATCACCACTTCCACCATCTGTCATTGTCAACAAGATGCACCGTGCTACACCATGGCCATCGTGCAGGGGGGTGTTAGGAGGAACTGACTGGTTAGCAGCAAGAGGCACAAGATGGACCCAAACGTATTGTGACTGTCAGTTATTGTTCTCACAATGCCCATGGGAGAGTGAGCCTCCGCCAATGCAGACCTGGGCGCTGGCTTGTGCTGTTGACAAATACTCTGAGTATTAAGTGGAATGGAAACCTGGTGTCAACAGTTTTCCTCCTCCTCTGCTCAAGCAGATAATGTAGGAGAGGTTTTTACCCTGTGCCAGTCACGCTTGCCTTGGAACTATTACAGCATGTATATCATCATCATGTATCAAGAATTCATAACAGAGTTTTTTCTCTTTCTCTCCAAGTTGGGTAGAAGGACTACCCACAAACACACATCTCCACTTCATTCTTGTCAGGAACAGGGCAGGACAGGACAAGGCAAACAAGTGTCCTGTCCTGCCTTGTTCTTGACAAGAGCAGAGTGGGCCAACTTCCGTTTCTGTTCCCAGTTTCCGCATTCTATGACACTTGGTACCTTGTGTACTTTAATCATGAACGAGTTTTCACTGGGATAACCCAGTGTTCCAGCTTTTCCTCATGCCGTTGGCATCTACTGTAATCAATCACTTCTTATGACTACCACACTAGATGGGAGACATTTTGCAGCAAAACCACACCAGGGCACTGTCCCTTTAACCAGGAGTTCCCCATCATTGACGGCCTGTCCTTTCTCCTCATACCCACTAGACTATGAGATGAGCCTTCCAAGATGTAAAGGATCTCGTAATTTGACAGACTCCTCTGTTGGGAAGCAAAAACGTGGTTCGGGGAAGCTTGAAAGGAGAATTTGATTTGGAACGGTCGCTTCTGTCCTTGAACGGTCATCCTGCTTGATTCATCGTGCTATCTAGGTGGTGGGCCCAAATAAAGCGAGGGTGCAATGGGTGCGAGGCTTTTTGACAGCAAGGTGCCCCCAAGATCAAATTAGGAAAAGGATAAACAGAAAAAAATAACGAAAACGCCTGTCCAGGCACAACGATAAGGAACCGAAAAAATAGGGGAAAAAACTCCTCAACCCTGAACTGAAGAAAGGATATTACAAAGGAGCAAATGAATTCGAGGTTCCAGAAAGGAGGAGTCGCGAAGCGGCCGGGAGAAAGAGCGCAAAAGAAGACAACCAGTGTGGTGTTGCGGCGCAAATGCGGCCTCTGCCGCGGGATAAGAAGAGAGAGGCATAAATGAGGGTTGCGGGGAGCAAAGATACGCGGAAAGCCCTGCATTAATTCAAGAAGGGGTGCACAAGCATCTCCTTAACAGTCAACCGGGTCTTAGCACTAGTCACGAGGATCTTCTTGACTAAATCTTGCGCCTTCTGCAAACGCACGTCCTCAATGCCTTCACCCGAGCTCCTTTTGTTGTCCTCGTTTCCGTGCAGCGCATCGGGAAACCGGTACTCAGCCATTGCGATGCGCTTGTAAAACGCTCGGGGTCGCTGGCCAGGTTCCAGAGTGAACGGTAGTTCCCCAGTCAACATTGCGAACAAAATCACGCCAAGCGCCCAGGCGTCTGTCCGCCGTCCGTCGTACGGTTGCTGCAAAATAACTTCAGGTGCTGTATATTCCTCAGAGCCACATCTGGCTGTCAGCAGTTCAACCGGTGGCAAATAGCCAAGTGGCCGCCGATGATCCGCAGCCGTCCCAGTTTCCGCGCTTGTTGCGGTTTCGGGCAGCGGTTTTAGACGGCATGCGAAAGCAAAGTCAATAAGCTTGACATGGAGAGGGTCCGACAGTGTTAGGAGCACGTTTTCGATCTTCAGATCGCGATGGCAAATCAGGTGCTCATGAAGGTAGTTAACCGCTGCAGTTGGGCAAATAATTTTGGCGTCAAGAAAAAGCGACTTAAACAAACACAACACTCCTCGAACCTGACAACAACTCTCCAAACAGTCTGGCAACCTCAGGCAAGGTGAGTTTTTCTCGATGGTCTGCTATGTAATCAAACAGCTCGCCGCCGCCGACGAATTCGAGGGCAACACACACATGATCCGGCAGATCAATTCTTTCGATCACGGAAACAATATTTTCGTGCTTGAGAGACTTCAGTGGATAAGCGAGGATAAGCATATGAACTTGTTAAAAAAGATAAGTTGATCCGTCATGAACTAACCTTCATGATTTCCATTTCGCTCTCTACACCAGACTTGACACGAGAAGACGTGGCAATCATTTTCCGAGAAGTAAGCTTGAGAGCAACTAGCTTTCCATCACGAGTGTCCGTCGCCAGCTTAACTTTTGAAAACGATCCCACTCCAACCGTCTTGACTACTTTATATCGGCCAGCTACGCAATCTACATCAGCCGTCGAAAGAGGAGACACGGCAGATGAGGTTGCTTGCGTTCGCCCAGAATCCGGATGGAGTGGTGAATATCTTTCCTTAGCAGGCGTGGCAGGCGTTGCTTCGTCCACCTTAACTGGACTCAACAGTGCCGGCGGATCGTCCCGAACAGGAGAGGTGAAGAAAGAGCTGTGAGGTGATTTTCTTGGTGACGGCGTTGACGTCCTGTTAGGCGTCTCCCCTGAATGCTTCGAGAATACGCCGACCATTCCTCCCTTCCAGGTCCCTCTCGAGTCCTCCGACAAAATCGGTCTTGATTCGCTTTCCGTGCTACGCCTACTTCCAGATTCGCTCAGCGCAAAGGAGGTCCTACGTTCCTCCCCATGCGGAACAAACGGTAGCAGCTTCGGAGAAAGATCAGAAGAGACGGGGAATGAAAGGAATGGGGACGTTGAATACGAGTCAAGCCCTTCGTGCACCGATTGAGACAGCAAATTCTGAGTTTCGAGGATGCTGGCCCACGATCGTGACTTCAGTCGAGAATGCCTTGACGGATCCCAGTTGCGGAAATACAGATTGAACTCCGAGCGAGTTGGAGAAGGAGGTGGTAGTCGTCCGTCCAGTTCCAGTAGCGTCGGGCTTTCTGACCGAAGGCCCATGGAGTCCACAACACGAACTGGAAAAGGTACGTCAGTTCCATGCTGACCGGGTGAATGCGGCCGATCTATTTGCAATGCATTCAGGATTGGAGAAACAGACAAGTGATGATGGCTAGGCTGAGGGCTGTACAGCTCACGGTTGGGCGACGCACTCCCGCCCAAATTCAGAGACTCTCGCGACCGGAAACGGGACGGTGTCGTCGACCTGGGGAACGTTAGCGGTGTGGTGGGCGCCGCTGAAAGGTGGTTGGGGTCCTGAGGAAGAGGAAATAGCATGCTCGCTCCGATGCTAGCGGGTCGAGTCGGAGCAAGAGCTCTAGGAGACCCTTTCGGAGAAGGGGGACCGAGTGAACGACGGGACGTTCGTCGAGCAAGTCCCCCAGAAGGCGAAGGTTGCTCCTCTGGCTCTTGAACTATGATACCAGATGCAACGATCGGCTTTACAATCCTCGCATCCACTGAAAGTGATAGCCTTTGGCCATAGGTAAGGTTATCGTCGCCATCCTCAGATGTTCTGATAGTTGGCGCCGTCGACAAGGTCAACGGCAGGAGGGGCGGCGGAGGGGTTGGGGTAGCCACATTTGCAGCTGCTGGCTCAACAACTCCTGGGGTTGAGGACGGTGGGGAGGATGAGGAAGAGGAGGAAAACGATGAAGAAGATGACTCTGTTGATGATAGTCGGCGTTGGAAGGGAACGGATGGCGCCCCATCGATGGGAAGGAGGGGTGGCGGTGGAGACGGCGTGGCCGAAGTCGACCATGGGGTGTCCCAAAAGTGCCGGTGCCGTTGGGGATGGTCCTGCATAACAAGCAAGTCGAATGGGCGAGCGAGGGTTCGGTTGGGTTGACTGACGCCAAGTCCAAGAGCAACTGGGGAAAGGCGGCGGCGGCGGGGGCGAGCGGGGATACTGCAGCGATTGACGACGGCTGGGACGACCGAAGAGCACGAGCCGGCGAGAAGAGCGTCCGAAGAAGGCGAGAGTCCACAGACAGGCAGATAGACAGACAGAGGGACCAACACAAGGAGAATATTTGCCCACCACACCACCGATGAACATCATCGGACACTACCGATAAAACCGCTTCCCTCTAGCTTCCAGACACAGATGCAGATATCTGCTTTCCGGTCCTCTCAGGAGGAGTCCAATTATGAAATAGAAACGTTAAGGCGCCTCCGCAGATTTGCCACAGTGCACGTGCAACTCTTGCTCAACGCTGGTTAAATAATACTAGGGATTCGAGCCCCCGACCACTATTGTCCTTACTGAGCACAAATAGTACATTCACTATCTGCGCTTCGTTTGCCCAGATGTCTCTTCTTTATTGCATTTTGTCGTCTTTGACCATCATGGCGCCGCGCTGCTCTGACTCTCTGAGCTTTTTCCGCAAAGTCATTTGCCACAGCAAGGCAAAGAGAGTTTTCGCCAGCGTGCGCCTCTGCCCTGCAGTCACAAACTTTCTCTGTCCCCCAAACTCACAGGGTATTCCCGTGAGGTTAGTTAGGGGCATATCCCAATTAAAACCTGAAAGATACACCCAAAACCTATTCTAACCCCGATCTACAGGTTTACGGCAGCGCCAAACTGTAACCTGGTAGAAGGAGTATAAACCTATCCCAACCTCTTAGCCGCAAATTTAAATGTACTTTCCAGTTAGACTGTGTGAGGCGGAAATGACTGGTTAGCAGCAAGAGGCACAAGACAGACCCAAACCTATTGTGACTGTCAGTTATCGTTCCCACAATGCCCATGGGAGAGTGAGCCACCACCAATGCAGATCCGGCACTGGCTTGCACTGTTGACAAATACTCCAAGTATGTAGTGGACTGGAAACCTGGTGTGAACAGTTTTCCTCCTCCTCTGCTCAAGCAGATAATAAAGGAGAGGTTTTTACGCTGTGCCAGCACACTTGCCTAGCAACTGTTAGGCGGAACTGACTGGTTAGTAGCAAGAGGCACAAGACGGACCCAAACCTTTGTGACTGTCAGTTATCATTCTCATGATGCCCATGGGAGAGCAAACCACTGCCAATGCAGACCTGGGCGCTGGCTTGCGCTGATGACAAGTACTCCAAGTATTAAGTGGAAGGTAAACCCAGTGTCAACAGTGTTCCTCCTCCTCTGCTCAAGCAGATAAAATAGAAGAGGGTAAATGTGCCGGTCACGCTTGCCTAGCAACTATTACAGCGTGTATATCATCATCATGTATCAAGAATTCATAGCAGAGTTTTTTTTCTCTTTCTCTCCAAGTTGGGGAGGAGGACCACCCACAAACACACATCTCCACTTCATTCACTCCCCCCACTCACTCATGCAGAGTAGACTGTTCACACTGTGGTTAAACTGAATCTCAGGATAGCGAAGTCTCCTAACCTTATCCCATCATCCCTATTCCAACTGGCTGAATGGGTCAGGTTTGGGGAAGAGCCTCTTGTCCCTAACCGGAAATCTGGTTTGGGACAGGTTAGAGGTTTACACTGTAAACAGTCTACTCTGCATGAGTGAGTGGGGGGAGTGAATGAAGTGGAGATGTGTGTTTGTGGGTGGTCCTCCTCCCCAACTTGGAGAGAAAGAGAAAAAAAACTCTGCTATGAATTCTTGATACATGATGATGATATACACGCTGTAATAGTTGCTAGGTAAGCGTGACTGCACAGGGTAAAAACCTCTCCTATATTATCTGCTTGAGCAGAGGAGGAGGAACACTGTTGACACTGGGTTTACCTTCCACTTAATACTTGGAGTATTTGTCAACAGCGCAAGCTAGCACCTGCGTCTGCATTGGCAATGGCTCACTCTCCCATGGGCATCATGAGAACAATAACTGACAGTCACAGGTTCGGGTCCGTCTTGTGCCTCTTGCTGCTAACCAGTCAGTTCCACCTAACATATACCTGCTTTCCCCTTAACTGTACCAGCAGCACAGCAAATGGGCGTGATACAGGCACACAGTGCCTGTCACCTGCAGTCCCACTCGCTGTGCCAATGCCCCTTCATGGGACCACGTCACCACCCTCATGACAGCTCTCAGCTCTGCGCACACGACAGTCATCAGTTGCTACATAATGGACAAAAACCCGCCAGGTATAAATAGCCTGACTCGATAGTCCGTAATAGCTTTCGGGCCTGAAGATTTGGACACTTTGGACTCCTCCACCTCAGACAAAGACCTGATACCCCTGTACAAGACTTTGATGTACACTCTCACCACTTAGCGCATGCTTTCGGGACCGGTTAGAATATCCTAAGTTGGTTCAATTCGATATGGAGGTATGAGAATATCCGACACCGGTGCGGCACAATACTGACGGAGCAGCAAATACCGCGACAGCATAAATACCGCAAGCGAGTTTTTTTCGTTACCACTTCACTAAACAGCTCGATAACGACATGGGCCCAATTGTCGTCATGCTATCGATTTAAAACCTTACCTCACAACTTAGACTGGTGTTTGAGCCGCAGCCGCCGCATGGCGCTTGTTCCCCTGTTTGGCTCGCAGGGGAGGGACAGAGACAGAAGGAGAGACAGAGCGAAAAAAAGGGGAGGGAGAGAGAGAGAGAGAGAGAGCGAGAGAGTGAGAGAGAGAGAGTGAGAGAGAGAGAGAGACAGAGAGAGAGAGAGAGAGAGAGAAACTGCGGCGGAATGGGCAACTCAAGCGGGCGTGAAGCGGGCGCCGGGAGCAGCGGTGGCGGGTTCGACGATGCTTACGCTGATCGTAATGTGTCGATCTCCCTACTACCCCCACTTTCCTCAACCAGTTTCCTTAGCCCTCCCGAATCTGGTTCCTCACCCCTTTTGTTTTTACTTATGCTTCCTCGTGATGGCAATCTAATCGCAGCATTCCTTATCGTGCAATCTCCCCACATACACTGGATCAGTCGATCTCCGGCTTTTCAACCTGCTTCGAAGTATCGGGAAAGGTGCATTTGGAAAGGTGAAAAGGATCTATCGTTCCCTTTTTCATGCACTGAACTTGTGGGACAGGTGCGCATGGTGGAGAAAAAGGACACAAAAAAGCTGTACGCTTTGAAGTACATCAATAAGCTTCAGTGTATTCGCATGCACGCTATTCAGAACATCTTCCGTGAGCGAGCGCTTTTGGAAGAGCTCCACCACCCCCTCATTGTCAACCTTCAGTTCGCGTTTCAGGACGACTTCAACATGTTCATGATCATCGATTTGATGATGGGGGGAGATCTTCGCTATCACCTTGATCGCCAGCCCTTTTCGTTTCCCGAGGAAACCGCGAGGGTGTGGGCGGCGGAGATGGCATGCGCAATCGCCTACTTGCACCGCAACGGTGTTGTGCACCGCGACTTGAAGCCGGATAACATCCTGCTTGATGAAGACGGCCACGCCCACCTGACCGATTTCAACATCGCCGTAAAGTTTGACGGTCGCGAACGACTCACATCCCACTCCGGCACTCACGCATACATGGCACCAGAGATTTTTGGGAAATCTGGATACCTGTGGCAAGTTGATTGGTGGAGCTTGGGAATTATCGTGTACGAACTTATTTGGGGTAGACGGCCCTTTCGAGGGGAAAACAACGAAGCGGTCACCCGAGCCATTCTGAACGAAGATTTGGTGTTTCCCCGCAGTACCCTGTCGCAGAAGCCTCACCCCGTTTCAGTCAGCTCCGAATGCTGCGCTTTCATCTCTGGGCTGCTTACAAAGGACCCATCACAACGACTCGGCTGCAGAGCCGCTGGACCGGAGGAGATTCTTTACCACCCATGGTTCGCGGGACTAGACGTCAGACTCGTGGAGCAGAAGAAGCTTAAGCCTGGTTTTGTCCCTGATCCTGATCGCTCCAACTTCGATGCCACCTATGATTTGGAAGAGCTACTATTGGAAGAGAACCCGTTGGCGTACCGTCCAAGACGCAAGACTCGCGGCAAAAAAGGTAGCGCAACTCCTCTTGGAGTAGGATCTGTTGAGGGACAACCACTGCCACCAATGACTGCGGCCCAGGCAGCAATGGCTGCCGCGGACCCTGTCGGTGCTGTTGCCCGCCTAAGGAGCCAGGCCGAAAGTCGTCCTCCGTCCGCTACAGCCGCTACGGTCGAAGGTGGTCTAGACGGGCGCCGATCAATTGATGGACTCCCATCGGTGTCAGCGCCGGTACCGAGTCCGCCGGTGGCTCCGGCGGAGAAACCAAACCTGTCTCCAGACCAGGAGTTGCAAGTGCTGCTGCAATTCATTGATGATCATTTCCGACCATACGATGCAACCATATCGCCACGGCTCAATGGCAGCACGCAACAACTTTCGACCTCTGATCCAGGTGGCATTAGTAGCGGAAGCGCTGCCGGTGGTCCACCTGGAAGAGCAAGTCCAAACTACCAGTTGGCGCCACCCCCACCTGCGGCACAGCCTCACTTTTTCAGCGGTGCGCCAATCGCGCCTGGATCCGTAAGTCAGCCTCCACAAACGGTCGGACCCCAAAAACAACTATCTCGAAGTAATTCGGCCGGACACGAAGCTGGAAACGTGAGGACTGCTGCTCCAGCCGGTTATCCATTGCCGCAGCTGCATCCAATGCTGCCGCCGCAGCAGCAGCAATACTACATGCTACTTCAGCAGCAGCAACAACAGCAGCAGCAGCAACAGTATCAGAAACAATTTCAGCAGCATGATCCTCGGCAGCAGTCTCCGCCTCCGCTCCTTCAATATCAACAGCAGCAACAACATCAGCAACAGCAACAACAGCAACAACAACAACAACAACAACAACAACAACAACAACAACAACAGCAACAGCAACCGCAACATCATTTGCAGCAAATGCAGCTTCATCACCAGCAATTTCAGTCGCAAGATCTCTCACAGCAGCAACAGCCGCAGCAGCAAGCGCCGTTTCCCCCTCATCATTACGTCTCTAGTCCACGATTATCTCCCCCCTCCGGAGGAGGCGGACCTCTCGCGCCCACTGGAACCCAGCCAGCTCCGCCTTTGTCCGGCGCAGTCGGCGGCGGCGGCGACGGCAGCAGCCGAGGACGCCCACCCGTAACCCCGCATATTCAGCAGCAGCAGCAGCCGCAGCAAGCCTCGCAGCAGTCCTCCTCCTCCATGCATAGTAATGCCGGATCGACGGCGGCAGCTGCACAGTCGCAATCGTCAGGGAGTCGGTCTGGAGCGCAGCCCGCGGTGAAGCGTTCGAAGTCCAGGGGAGCAACAGCGGTGGGATCTGGGTCGGCGGCAGGAAAAAACAGGGCGAGGGAAGAGTCGATGGCATCTATATTGAAGTTTGGGCTGTGAAACGGACGGAATCGTGCGGCGAAATCCCCGTTTTTTTTCTTCTTTCCCATTTTCTTCTTCTGCTTTCCTCAAACAAACACCAATTCTCGTCATGGCTCCTGCCGGTTTGCTTTGTTGTGTTCTTGTTTTTGCTTTATTGCTTCAAATCCTTTTTTTTTTTTTTTTTTTTTTTTTTTTTTTTTTTTTCCTCGTTTCGCTTCGCGTTCAGAGAAAGAGTCGCTGGCCTTTCTTCTTCCTTGTTCCCCACTCGATCTCCGTCCTCTCTCTCTTTCTTTTTTTTTTTTTTTTTTTTGTTCTCTTTTCTTGGATCGCACATTATATTAAAGTCACGGTGGGTTGCGGTTGTGCTTCTTGGCGGGACCATCAGCTCAGACGGGCAGACAGACAGACAAGCGGGCCGAGACAAACTGACAAATGCGGCGCGCGCCACACCGCTCTTTGTCGTTTGGTTTGTCGCATTAATGATAGAAGGAGAATGGGAGAGCGCGAGAACAGAGTTAGAGAGAGAGAGAGAGAGAGAGAGAGAGAGAGAGAGAGAGAGAGAGACAGAGAGAGACAGAGAGGGAGAGAGACAAAAATGCAGAAAAAGAAGACGAAAAGAGACGTTCGACTCACACACACACTCTCTCTCACTCTCTGTCTCACTCTCTGTCTCACTGTTTCTATCTGTCTCTCTCTGTGATGGCCCAGTAAGCAAATATACCATCCAGCCAAGCCGTCGCCGTCGCCGCCGCCGCCGCCGCCGCCGCTGCCCACCCGACCGCCTCCTCTCTGTCCTGCTCCTCTTCCTCCTCCTCCTTGTCCTCGTCCTCTCCACTCAGCGCACCTGCTCGCTGGCTGGCTGGCTGGCTGGCTGGCAGGCGGGCAGGCAGGCACAGTCGCGGCGAATCAGTGAGTGAGTCAAGGCAGTCGTTGGGCAAATCAGTCGTCGTCGATAGGCAAGTCAGTCAGTCAGCTAGACAGCCAGCCAGCCTGTGAGCCAGCCATTCAGCCAGCCAGCAGCTGCTGCTCCAACAACCACCGCCAGTAGCAGGCAGACAGGCAGGCAGGCGGACAAGCGGACAGGCCGGCGGCTACAGGGAACAAACATGGCGGCCCGCGAAGCCAGCGACGCCTCCCGCCGCCCACCCCGCAGAACAGTAACTCCACCAACAGCAACAACAACTGCTACAGCAAACACTAGTGCGGGGGGCCGCTCCAAAAAATACACTGGCGGCGGCGGCTACCAAAATATCCGTCTCTCAGACGACGAAACCTCGGACGGCGCCGGATCGCTCGACGATCGCACTCGTGTGGACGACGACGGCGACGCCGACGATGACGATGACCACTCTTACGGCCGGAGGGGACGCCGCAGGGGCAATGAATACCGACCCGCCAGAAGCAGCAGCACCGGCCCACCGCCGGGCGCGAGACGGCCGCACCAGTCCGACCGCAGCGGCAGCCGCGGCTACGTGAACGACCCAAACGAGCCTACTCGGGAGGAGCGGCAGCGGCGGCAACATCACCAGCGATCCCTTTCCCAGCAGCGCAGAAGCGTTGCCGTGTCGAGCTCTGTCTCCCGCCGTCGGTCCTACACCGACACGTCTATACCACCTCTTCCCCCCGGCTGGCGCGAATTCTTCGACCCTCGTTATCAGAGGTCTTACTTTGTGGACCCGGGCGGTAGGACTTCTTGGACCGACCCCCGTGCTAGCGTTGTTCAGATCGTCGATCGAGACGAGTCCGGGATGCCAAGGTACTCCGTTGCCACGACGTCACGTACTGGATACACCAGTGTAGTCGACATGTACCGAGGTGGCGACTCCATCGGACGCAGAGGCAACAACACCGTTATGACGAGGAGGACTGACAGTACGGGGTCCACTAGCAGCTCTCTTGGCTTCAGCACGCTCTATCGGCAGTTGAACGAACCAGTCAGCGCAACTGCATTGACGCCGCAAGGATACCAAGCGGCGTATCCGTATGCTCCTCACCAATACGGGCCTCCTATGGGTTTTGGCTACCCATACTCCCAACAGGCCATGTACGGCGGCTACCCGCAGTATCAGCCGAATCCGTACTACCAGCAACAGCCTCCGCCGATGCAGCAAATGCCTCAGCAATTCGCCAGAAACCCATCGCTCACTCAGCCCTTCATTGCGCCGAGATCCGATTCGCGAGCGACGTCTCGCGTGTCGGATTCTCCCACCATTGCGGCATCCAGCGACACTCTCTTCCGTATTCTTTACGCGCAGCCGCCGCCGTCGGTCGGGTCGGACGAGTGGAGAAACTACCCATCTTCCATCAAAGGTGGCAGCTCGGTTGGACCGGACCAATCACAGTGGAAAGGAGGGCTTCCGTCAGCGGCCGACATGAAAACCGGAGGGTTTGACGGAAAGCCGCGGCCGACGACGACGGCAACGTCGAGAGCGCCTTCACGAGCGGGTACTGCCGGCGCGACAACTGCTGCTGCTGCCGCCGCGGGTGGAGGCGGCAAGAACGCTGCCGACACCATCGGCAGAGGCAAAAAGGCTTCCAAGCCGTACCGCGCGTGCTTTTGCATTCCGTTCCGGAAGCGAGGCAGCTGCGTCGCCACGACCGTGGCGCTGACGGTGGGGCTCCCTCTGGCGGTAGCAGCGCTGCTGGTGTACTTCCTCGTGATCCCTCGGCTGCCCGACATCACAGTCAACCCGCCGACGCTGTCCAACACGCCGGGCATCGCGCCGGTGCAGACGACAGGCGCGGCCGTGTCGGCGGCGTCGCCGGCCAACCCGGCCGTGCTGCAGATCAATCTCGTTGTCAGCATCTCCGTGCGGAGCTTTGGGAAGCTGGTTGACGTTCCCGTGTCCAAGGTCGCGGTCGACGGCGGGCTCGTCGACGCGACCGGGGCCGGGCGCGCGCTGAATACGACTGCGGCGGGGGTGGCGGGCGGGATCCTGCTGCTCCACGACGCGCTGACGCAGTTTAGCGTTCCCGTGACGCTGACGCACGTGATAACGACGCCGGCGGCGTCGCTCACCGCGCTGGCCGCGGTGGATCCGGGCGTGGCGGCGGTTGTCGCGGCGTGCGGCGGCGGTGGCGGGCAGCTGGCGATGCAGTACAGCGTGGTGGCGACGCTGGACTGGATTGCGTGGTTGGGCATTCGGCCCCGTACCGGCGGCGAGGTCCGTTTCAGTTGCCCAGCTGGCGTGGGGTTCACGGGGCTCAAGTTTTAAATGGATATTGAGCTGACTGGAATCAATTAAATAAGAGGAAAAAGTCACCTTTTAATTACAAACCGTACTTGGGCGGTGGCACGAACCGTGCTGCAACAATTGAGATGTAGCCTTGGGATTGGCAGTGCACGAAATTATAAGTGGGTGTGATGAAGGTGCGGCGGCTTTACCGTCTCAGAATGAGCAGAGCAGCAGCTTATACGCATCGCACTTTTCGCTCCTGCACGCAAGCGCAAGCGCGCGCCGACGCCTTCGTTGTTGGCCCTCCGCAGCCACGCGCCACATGGGGAGTGGCAAGGGGCACAGTTTTCCCTGTCAATTTGGGCCCACACAGAATTTTGCGTCTGACATGTCTGTCTGCTTTGTGCCAAGCATCTTGAAATTTGTGAAGTTTGGCTTGAGGAAAAAAGGACGGCAGCGGCATTGTGGAACCTCAAAGATCTCTCTCCACCGAAATCCTCTCCAGCCCTTCATATACCTACCAGTGGCCACCCCACTGCGTCCTAGTGGGCTCAAATTCCCATTACACCACCGTGCAAGATGATGGCGGAGCCGCCAGATGTGCGCGCGGGGGAGGTGAGAGAACAAAATGGGGACCCCATCATCCGAACCTCTCGCGCCCGAGCGAAAAAAAAAAAAAAAAAAAAAAAAAAAAAATTGACAAAACAGGAAGGTAACCTTCAAGTAGTCCAAACGCAGCAAGTCCACGGTCCGAATGTAGCGACAGCAAAAGTCGGAGCAGCAAACAACCCAGCAAAGACATCAGAGGGCGTCGACCGAGAGGCGGCTCTTCCAGCGCTGTGAATTTGCGCGCGATGGAGATGACGCGCAAGTCGCCCTCCTGAAGATGGAAAGAGAGTTGAATTTGGTGCGTGGAACCAGCCGCGGCCGGTACGAGCGCGGGAGGAGGGACGGCGGCTCGATATAGGTTTGACTATAATAAACCCGAAGTAGAAAACGGGCTTTTTTTTTATTCTTTCTCCTCATTTTCCTGACATTCAAGCGTTTGCTGCGGCCGCCGAAGCGTTCTAATACTCTTTTCATCTTCGTTTGTTAACGTGACTGGATATTTGTGGCTTGAACCGTGTATGATTCACCACAAGTTCCATCGGTTCCTGTTTCACGATGACCCCCACATCATGCCCCCCTTTTTTGCCGATGTGATATTTATCGGCTATTCGGGATGTCATTGGACCAAGCGAGCTACCGTGGTTATTGCGAAGTGGAAAGGGGAAACCGGCTGGGAAATTTCGTACCGGAAAGCACCTAGGTGTCACGCATAAAGATTTCATGTCGCACCTCGGTCCAGAGCGCTGTATGTAGAAAACGGCCAACCCAAGTGCGCGCTCCTTCACATCCTTCAGCAGCAACAAGGTAGGAGGACGGAGGTGAAAGATTTTCCGTTTCGGTCCCTATTCGGCCGGTTTGGTCCGCCCTCGTGACTACATTACTGCCTAAGATGAATATGACTGACGAATAGCAGCATAATTATGTATTTTTGAATATTTTCCGCGGTTCGGAAACCGGCAGGGATTTCTCTGAACCAACCAACCTTCTTCCAGTTCGGGCAAACTTGTTGTTTTCCCGAGGGGGAGAGAGAGAGAGAGGAGTTAGAGAGAGAGAGAGAGAGAGAGAGAGAGGAGGCGAGAGAGACGAGAGAGAGAGAGAGAGAGAGCGAGAGAGAGAGAGAGAGCGAGAGAGAGAGAGAGAGAGAGAGAGAGAGAGACAGACACAACTAACTTGGAATTCAATTCAGAAGCAGCTTCCATCCCAATCCCGACAGATAAACCGGGCGATCTCGCCACCAGCCTCAACTCTCTCTCTCTCTCTCTCTCGCTTGCACACACACACACACACACACACACACACTCACACGCACACTCAAAGATGCCCATCTCGACAAGTTCACAAAGGCTGTGGGCGTAAAGCACCCGATCGTTCAGGTTGGTGTATCCGTGTGTGCGGTTTGAAGAGCACTGCAAACAACAAGTCGTCGCTGTTTTGATATGATCACGTCTGATCAGTGCTCGCCGACAACAAAACACAACGAATACAGGGCGGCATGCAGTGGGTCGGCACCGCGGAAATGGCCTCCGCCGTCTCGAACGCCGGCGGTCTCGTAAGGCAGCAGTGTTTTTGGAACGGCCCCTCTACGTCGTGACCTTGACTCTCCCGCCCCACCACCATTCCAGGGGATCTTGACTGCCCTGACGCAACCCACCCCAGACGCCCTGCGCGCAGAGATCGCGCGCTGCAGGACTATGACCAAGAACCCCTTTGGTGTCAACCTCACGATCCTCCCCTCGATCACGCCACCGCCGTACGCCGAGTACGTGACTGCAATTATCGAAAGCGGCATCAAAGTTGTGGAGGTCTGGATCTTCTGCCTTCCTTCGACCGCGGAATTCCTCAAAGTAGAATGATGTCACCAACCTCACGTGCCACTTTTTCCCTCGTCCCATTTGCTTGGGTCTGTAGACTGCCGGAAACAACCCCGGCGAGCACGTCAAGCGGTTCAAAGCTGCCGGCATCATTGTGGTCCACAAGTGCACTGCCATCCGACACGCGAAGAGCGCCCAGGTTCGGGAAATCAGAAAAAAAAAAGCGCTTTGACAGTCCTTCTCACTCAAACATTTGTGCCTCTTTCTCCTCTTTGCGTTCCTTTTTTTTTTTTTTTTTTTTTTTTTGGCCGACAAAAGAAACTGGGAGTCGACTTCCTCTCGATCGACGGCTTCGAGTGCGCGGGCCACCCGGGCGAGGACGACGTTCCAAACTTTGTGCTGCTCGCCAAAGCGGCCAAGGCGCTCTCGATCCCGTTCCTCGCGTCCGGCGGCATCGGCGACGGGCGCGGGCTCGCGGCGGCGCTCGCCCTCGGCGCCGAAGGCGTCAACATGGGCACGCGCTTCATGTGCACGGTCGAGTCGCCGATCCACCCGGCCATCAAGCAAAAGATTGTCGAGGCCGACGAGCGCTCGACGGCGCTCATGTTCCGCACGCTCCACAACACGGCCCGCGTCTTCAAGAACTCGGTGTCGTCCGAGGTCGTCAAGATTGAGAAGCGCGGCAACGCAAAGTTTGAGGACATCAAGGACCTCGTCAGCGGCGCGCGCGGACGCAAGGTTTACACCGAGGGCGACCCCGACTACGGCGTTTGGACCGCCGGCTTAGTCATGGGCATCATCGACGACATTCCCACGTGCCAAGTGCTGCTGGACCGCATGGTCAACGACGCGGAGAGCATTATCAGGGAAAGGCTCGGCGGTATGATCTCCGCAAAGCTTTGAGGATCTTACAAAAAAAACCCTGGAATTAGTTTTTTGGGGGGCAAAAAGGGGCAAGCTTTCGGGTTCGTAGGTTGTAGGAGACGCCTGCAAGATGGACGTCCTCATCAAATGAAATAAATCCTTCAATTAACAAAATCGACGTGCTGTGCTCCTGGGACAACAATATCTTCGCTGGGCGCCGGCTGGATAACGAACATCGCCTATAATAGAACCAACTGCAACTGGACACCCGATTGAGTCGGTGCCCACACCAGGAAGATAACAGGCGTACCATGTCAGTCCAGTCGAGGCGAAGGACGGCAACAAAAAAAGGTCGATGGCATTGATTGATTGACCAAGTAGATGAAAATTAAGGGAATTTAAAAAAATGGTTGAGACGATAATGGGGTCGTGTTGCTTGTGTCAAGCTGTGCTGCAAGGACAGTTGCAGTGATAGTGAGTAAAGGAGTTTCCCGTTTCTCTCTCTCTCTCTCTCTCTCTCTCTCTCTCTCTCTCTCTCTCTCTCTCTCTCTCTCTCTCTGCTCGCTGTTTCCACTCCGCCCCTCCGTCTAGTTGGTTCTCCAATCTAAATTCTATGTAAATGCCTGGTCTTTATCTTGAATGCGGCGTTATCATTCCGAACGTCTGTCTCGGTGATCTTTCCCCGTCCTCCCTGATTGGGTATTGGGAAACATGTCCAAGACAGACAAATAAATTTTTTCTTTCACACCCACGGAGAAAGAGAATATGATAAGGAAAGACAGAGTGGAGCCCAATGGACCCAAAGTGGGAGGAGACGAGATACCGAGCCTCTCTCCCTCTCTATTTCACGCCACCCTCAGTCTCCCTGTATCTCTCCCTATCTGTATCACTCTTTCTCTTCCATCTATGTATCTCTCTCTGTCTCTCTCTCTCTCTCTCTCAATCTATGTATGTATCTATCTCTCTGTCTGTCTCTCGATCTGTAACTATCTCCTGCCCATGTGAGCCTATTTTTTTTCTCCTTTTTCTTGCCAGATTGTTTTTGCTTTTTTCCTTTATTTTTTCCAGTTTAGCCTTTCTTTTCTCTCGAACTTTTTACATAAAAAGGCGACCGGTTATTAGATTTCTCCCACAGACCCAGCCACCCGCTCTCTTCCCGCCTTCCCCGCTCCACTGGTCAGGCGGCTGTCACCTGAGGCGCAAACAGGAGAACAACTCTGACTTGACGCCCTCCTCGCCCCCTCCCCCCCTACTCTTCAGCAAGCGCACGTATCGACTTCAGATTGCAAAAACAAGAAGGGGAAAAGAAGAAGGACATGGCAGAAGTAATCGACAAAGATGAGGCCCGTCTCAAGGCCCTCGGCTACAAGCAGGAGCTGAAGCGAGAACTCTCCACCTTTACAAACTACGGCGTGTCGCTCTCGGTCGTGTGCGTCGTCGCGGGCCTTACCACCCTCTTCGGATCCGGCCTCATCACGGGCGGGCCGGTCGTCATGGTGTGGGGATGGGTTGTCACTGCCTTTTTCACCATGATGGTGGGCCTCTCCATGGCAGAAATCACATCCGCCTACCCTACTTCGGGCGGTCTCTACTTCTGGGCTGCGAGGCTCTCTCCTCCCGAGTACAAACCCATCATGTCGTGGGTAAGTGCAGAAAAAAAAGGAGTGATTTGTTCATAATCCTAGAAAATGGCTGACGTGATGCTGGTGCCTTTTTCAGTTCACTGGTTGGTTCAACCTGTGTGGACAGCTTGCGCTTACGTGTGGTGTGTTTTTCGGTCTGGCACTCATCATTGCTGCCACAATCTCTGTTGGAACATCCACAATCGACGACGACGGCGTTGTGAGCGTGAGTGCCTACAGTCGCTCGGTGCAATCAGCGCAAAGCCACGGTCGATTTACTTTTTCTCGTTTTTTTCATTGCAGTTTACGTTCTCGCCGAAGCCGTACCAAATCGTGCTGATTCACATCGCCCTCTGCATCTTCACGGGTGTCGTGACATGCTTTCCGGCCAAGGTCATGGCGAAGCTTCTCTTTGTCTCCACCATTGTCCAGATCGTCACCCCCCTTCCTTGTCGTGGTCGTTACACTTGCGCGGGCTCCGACGAAGCAGCCGAGCTCGTTCGTCTTCCAAGGCTACGTCAACGAGACTGGAATTACAAGTGATGCTTGGGTGGTTCTTGTTGGCCTCTTGATCGCCCAGTACACGCTGACCGGATACGATGCTTCGGCCCACGTGACGGAAGAAACGAGGCAGGCGGACGTCGCCGGCCCCATTGGCATTGTTCTGGCCATCGGCGTGTCGAGTGTGGCCGGGTTCATTTACCTGCTCGCCCTTCTCTTTGTGATTCAAGACTACGACGGCACAGTCGGCACCGCCACCGGCCTTCCCATCGTCCAGGTGCTGTATGACTCGACCGGCAAAAACTGGACTCTTTTCCTGATGGCGTGGATCATCCTCGCAAACTTTTTCTGCTGCTACTCGGGCCTCATTGGCAATTCTCGTATGATTTACGCTTTCTCGCGGGACGGAGCCATGCCGCTGTCCAACTTTTGGCATCAAATCAACAAGACGGTCAACGTGCCCGTCAACGCGCTCATCCTCGCGATCGTCGTCGACTGCATCCTCATCCTGCCATACCTCGGCAACAGCACCGCTTTTACGGCCATCACGTCAATCACCACGATTGGTCTGTACATTTCGTACGTCATTCCCGTGATTTGCCGACTGGCGTGGCCCGAGCGCTTCACTCCGGGGCCGTTCAAGCTCGGCGTGTTCTCCAAGCCCATCGGCTACATTTCCGTGCTGTGGGTCATTTTGATCACCGTCCTGTTCGTGCTTCCGACGGTGAACCCGGTGACGCCCGCCACCATGAACTACGCTTGCGTCATGGTGGGCGCGGTTGCGTTCGGTGCCGCGTTTGCCTGGGTCGTCAGCGCCCGGTTCTGGTTCCACGGACCTATCATCAACGTCGACGACGCCGACAAGGATGCGGTCGAGGTCGACGGCACGATCGACCTTAAGTGACGATGAGGCGATATTTGGCCTCGGTTGGCCCTAACCAGCCAAGCAACCAATCAACCCAATGCTTTGACGCTACCTTGTCCTTTTTTGTCTATTTCCGTGCTGCTTTTGTTCTTGTTTACTTTGATGTCTCGTTTAAATTCACTTTTGGCCCAACCCACCTTCCCCCTCACTGTCCTTCCCTACTTTCTATGCGATTTTCTTATTGTAAGCGCTTCCTTGCCGCTGTCGCGTCTGTGTCACGTCGACGAAACGAAGGAAAGAACCAGAAACAAGAGGAAAAAAAAAATCAAAGAGGAAAAATATTTACACACGAACTATCTATTTATTGATATCTCTTTTCGTACGCCACTCGATTACTCGATGCTACCCATCAAGCATGGCTTGATTGGAAGGCGACAACATTTTCCAGCGGTCTTTGGCAGCCACGTGGACAGATTAAACCCGCAGTATTCCATTCCTGCTTGCAGTGAACTTTCTTCC
Organism: Zopfochytrium polystomum; assembly: GCA_025765615.1. Lineage (NCBI taxonomy): Eukaryota > Fungi > Chytridiomycota > Chytridiomycetes > Chytridiales > Chytridiaceae > Zopfochytrium > Zopfochytrium polystomum. The sequence continues at coordinate 336,684 of JAIVFJ010000019.1, forward strand.
TTGTTGTCGAAAAAACTTTAATCAGAACGAGAGACGGACAAATAGACAACAGGCATGGAGACCCGCAGACACAAAGAGCGGCAGACAGACAGACAGAAATTACCCATGACGTATGCGAAAACCACGGGACTCCCCCCGTCGTCGCTTCTTGGCATCGCCTGCACATTGCCTTTCTCAGCACACCACATTCGCGCACTTTAGTAAGCATTTCTTCCCTTCCACACCCACCAATAATTCCTTCGCTGGCCACTGTCGGCCCCGACCCCCGCAACATCCACATACGCTACTACTGATGCCGCCGCCGCCGCCGCCGCCGCTGCTGCTGCTGCCTCTGCTGCTGCTGCTAGCCTCCGTCTCCACTGTGAACGCCGCCGCCGTCGGTGCCTGCAACGGACAGGTGGCGTACTGCTCGCGGTCGTACTCCAACGTGACGCAGGTGGTCTCGCACGACGCGCCCTTTGTCGGGCCGGACGTATGGGACAACCAAAACGTGACGGTCGCGGCGCAGCTGGCGCTGGGCGTGCGGTTCCTCCAGCTGCAGACGCACAACGACTCCAAGTCGGTCCTCTCCGTCTGCCACTCTAGCTGCGACCTGGTCAACGCCGGCAGCCTGGCGTCCTTCCTCGCGTCCATCAAGGCGTGGCTCACGGCCGCCGGCAACGAGCGCGAGGTGCTCACGCTGCTCATCGCCAACGGCGACTTTTCGGCCCCGGGCCTCTTCGCCGCCGCCTTTGTCGCTGCCGGCCTGGATGCGTACGCCTTCCGCCCCGGGTCCGCCAAGCTGGCGCTGGCGGCGTGGCCGACGTTCCAGGCGCTGATCGACTCTGGGAAGCGGCTCGTCGTGTTTATGGACTACAAGGCCGACCTCGCCGTCGTGCCATACCTCATCCCAGAGTTTACGTACTTTTTCGAGACACCGTACGACGTGACGTCGACCACCGCGCTGGCCGGCTGCGCGATCGACCGCCCCGCGGGCGGATCGGCGGCCGGCGCAATGTACCTGATCAACCACTTTTTGGACTACGAGGTCGTTCCGGGCCTCGACATCCCGGACGTGGCGAACGCACCCACCACCAACAGCGCCGCCAGCATCATGGCACAGGTGCAAAAGTGCCTGAGCCTCGGGTACGGCCGCTACCCCAAGGGTATTCTCCTGGACTGGATCGACGTCGGGGAAGCGTTCGCGGTCGAGCGGGCACTGAATGGAGTGTAATAGAGTGATTTTAGAGGGAGTGTAGAGATTCTTTTTTTACTTTTTTTTTCTTTCTTGATTTCTTTGTTTTCACTGGTTTGAAAGGAAAAGAAAGAAAAAAAAAAAAAGCTCGAACCACCGAACCACTCACTCGACAACAATGGCTCCAACGCGCCGACCGCAGCCTTCCCAACAGCAGCAGCTATCACAGCTGGCACCGCCGCCGCCGCCGCCGGCTTCGTCCTCCTCGTCACCGCCGTCCTTTCCTCCTGCATCGAGGCTGCCGCCGCCTCCGCCGACGCCGTCGCTGTCTGCGCCGAGTAGTGCCGCTCCTCCTCCCTTCGCGAAGATCGGATCGCCCGGTGCAGCGGCAGCCGCGGCGCCGCCGCTGTTCTCCCCACCAGCCCCTGCACCGCTCGGCGCCGCCACCCCTCCCGCCAGAAGCCCTCATGCCCCTCCTTCCTCCCACGTTACTCCCCCTACCTCGTCCCCCTCACCCGCCTCTTCCACGTCCTCCTCTTCGCGTCGATCGCACACTCTGGGCTTTCCCGTCTTTGCTGTCGCGTTCGCGCCAAAGAAGCCGCGCCTCGTCGTTGGCGGAGGTGGCGGCGCAAGCAAGTCAGGGGTCAAGAACTCTGTGGTGAGGAGGAGGCGATCTGGGTCACCACGTCCCCAACGCGAGACCCACTAACCCCCAACTATTCTACCCTTGCACTCCAATTGCGGTAGCTTGTCTATGAACTTGACGAGAGCTCGCTGGACATGAGCATGATTGCCAGCCACTACTTGACGTCTCAAGATGACAGTATCCAGAGCATCGCCGTTCATCCAAAGGTTGTCGGATGTTGCGACGCGACAGACGCTCATTTCCTGATCTCTCCCCTCCACTTTTTTTTATTCCAGGAAAAAACCATCGTTGCGGGCGCGAATTCGCCAGATGATGACATTGCGAGAGGATCCAATTTGAATTGCCGGTTCTTTACCCTTACCAAAGACAAGTGAGTTTATTTTCTTCGCGAACGAAGTGATTTCCTTGCTAACCATGCAGCGAAACCCAGCCGTCTCCTCCCGCAGAAGGCTGTTTCGACGCTGGAGGGCGTCAATGGACAGTATCAACGCGTCGCTCGGTACAGCCCTGATGGTCAACTGCTTGCAACGGGTGGTACCGACGGAAAGGTATCGTCTTCCTGCAAACGCGGCTGCTCCCCGCGCTAAATCGATCTCTCTTGTCGATCTGGATAGCTTCACATTCTGCAAAGCTCCGACTGCACGGAAGCAGTGCCGCACCTCGAGCTCGGTGGCGAGGCTTACGATGCCCACTTCGACCCCCTCTCAACCACAGTCAGTTCTCACTTCTTCACTACTTCTCCTTGATCCCATATTTCTAATGCACTGAGCAACATACAACAGATTGTCGCAGTTTCCAGCAAAAAGTGCTTTGTAGTCAACGTCAAGCAGGGTCGAACGCTCTGGTTCACCGAAAAGCCTATCATTTCGGGTCTTCCAGGCGATTTTCGCGCTTCCAGGTTTGTCCCCGCCTGAAGACACCAGTTGCGTGGATGCTTATCGCTTTGATGGCCGGGCAACAAGATTTGGCACCGGCTTGACCCAAGGAAGCATATACCTCGTCGTCAATGCACACTCGCGGAAAAAGGCTTTTGTATGTAAATGGAATACCTCAACGTGGAAAATGGAGCGCTTCCGAGCGGTCGCAGAGAAGCCTGTAACGGCGTTCACAATCAGGTCAGCCTGGTTTCACCACTACGGGCATCAGTAACTGACAATTCTAAAATCCAGTGACGATGGCTCATTGCTCGGTGTTGGGGCGTCCGACGCTAGCGTCAGCATTCTGGATGCGAAGTCCCTGACGGTGAGGATTAGAATGCGCGTAGTCTCAATTCGTGCCCATCTAACTCATAGGCGTACCTCCTGTTCGACCTGGCTCGCGATCATGTGCAATAGTTGTTGCAGCGCTTCCCGAACGCGCACGGCTTTCCAATAACCTCCTTGTCGTTCAGTCCTTCGAGTCGGGTCCTCGTTTCGGGCTCTGCGGACGGTACCTGCCACGTTGCTAAAGTCGCCCCCAAAGGTTTGTCAGCACTTCTCCAAATTCCGTCCGATCTCGACCACTCTTCATTCCGCTTGCCTCCCATTATTTTCTGTGAACGACGATAAGTTCTTACTCGCTGACTCGACCGTGTATTGTTCCTTCAACTGCTAGGCCGCGGCATGTCGCTCTTCTCGCTGTTCCTTTTGGCTTTGCTACTCGTCCTTTTACTTGTTTCGGTCGCACTTTATCTCATTGGTCTGCCGTCCGACGACGGAGAGCTATGATGAGGATGAGCCGCGTTCCTTCTTTCTTTTTTTCGTTCGCTCCACTCCCTCCCTTACTTGTCTCTTGTCTCATTTGCGCCGCTTCGCGACCCGATTGCCTGCTAAGTAGTTATTTTGCTTTTGCGCTCTTTCCCCCCACTGCTCCTCTGTTTCTAATGCAAAGGTGTCCCAACCTTTTCTCCGCTCTCACTTCCTTTAAAAAAAAAAAAAAAAGGATGAATGGATGAATATTTTGTTGTTGGTTTTTGGCTTTCGAGGAGGCGAGTTCAAGTTGCAAGGGGTGTTTACCTTCAGCAGCAAAAAAACGAAAAGAAAAAAAATCAATTATATGAAGGAATCCTCATGGTTTATCTCTCTCTCTCTCTCTCTCTCTCTCTCTCTCTCTCTCACACACACACACACGACTCCAACAGGAGCGCGCAAAGAGAGAGAGCTTTCATGGCTGCGCACGAGAGTAGAACGTGCGAGAAGGGGAACTGAGGGCAGACATCGTGAAGGGCGGGACAAAAGTATATAAAACATTCAATGCTGGATAAGAGCGAAGCACATCCATTCAAGTACCTTTTCCGACTGCAAAATAAAGCAATGATCACAGCAACTGCCATCCTTCTTGCGACGCTCCTCTTTCATGCTCGCCTCGCCCAGGCCGTGAACTGGGCGTACTATGGAGAGTTCTACCTGGTCAACTGCAACCCGACCCACAGTCTCGTTGCCAGAGGAGACAACCAACCTGTGGAGGAGTGCTTTATCGGCCGGTCCGGCGACTTCATTCACAGGGAAGGTCGCAGCGAAGGCGTTTCCTTTGGAGACGGCTCGCCGTTCGATTGGAACATCCACAGCGACGCCCAGAGCCTGCAAACAAGCTGTCGGCAACGCCCTGTTCACCAATTTTCCTGGCCGCCAGTACCCGCTTACCTGCTTCAAGAGCAACACCCACCAGCTCTCAGCGTCGCCGGTCGAGTCCCCCTGCAACCTCATCTACTACTGCCACACGAACGATTTTACCCACATCGCCGTGTCCAACGAATCGTTCTCGCCAAAGGTCCAAACTGCTCCCTTTCCCTCGCCAACCCTTCTGTCGACACGGCCCCCAACTTTGCCCTCGCGCAGCCCAAGCCCAACAACGCCTTTGTCATCACCGACCGCAACGGCCTCTGCGTTAATGTGTACAACGGCCGCACCGATAACGGCGCCCCCGTCGCGCTCTGGCCGTGCAGCTACACTGCCACCGCTTACAACGAGCAGTGGATTCCCGTCTCGACACCCGACGGCGGGTTCTTCCTCCACGGCGTCCAGAGGAAGATGCCTCAACGACAACGGCGGCAGCGGCGCGCCGGGGACTCGCTCATCTTGTGGGACTTCCAGTTTGATTCGCAGTCGTTCTCAAACACTTGGTTGAGTGCCCAATTTGTTCAGACACCGCTTTGTGCCTGGGGTATGACGGTTTTGACGAGATTATTTTCAAAATCGTCAGTAAGGTTTTTTGACCCGAACGCGATCTACTTTGGCACGACGAATATTTTTACATTGTTCAACCGAAAGTGCCAGCAGAGTCATATGCGGATAAGCTGACTGTTCCTCCACAGAATTGACCACCGGTGATCATCAATGCATTACTATCTCCCAAACACACTTATCTTTCTGCACTCTCCGCTTGTTCAACTTTGTAGCTTATTTCCCCCAGTCCCATCCCTCCGTCTCAAAGCTGTCGATCGCGCCAAGAATGGCTCAAATGCAAGACTGGAGATTCCAGTACGGTTTCGACGGCCCTTCGGCATCCGAAACGACGCGCGAGCACCGAAAACGGCAACCCCGTCGACCTCTGGGACTGCAACTACACCGACAACCAGCTGTGGTCCCTCGTCCCGGCTTCTTCGGCGGCCTTGCCCTCGTCAATAAGGCCTCGGGCAGGTGCCTCAACGTAAACGGAGGTAACTTTGTCGACGGAGCCCTCGAAATTTACCACTGCTTGCCGGGCGCCGCGTCCATCATCTGGATCGTTTGCACTCGACCGCCTTTCTTGAGCGATTGAACGCGTTTACTGTCTCCTACTGTTTCTGACGGGTCGACTGGTTTGCTGGGTACCTGCAAAGCAACTGAGGTTCGACGGTGAGTGGTAATGCGTTCTTCCTTTCCTTCTTGAACGCCGCACCGACCAAATGTCTGGTCTTTCTTTCTCCATTCAGCTTCATTTTTGTTTTTTGGCTTGACCATACCTCCGCCTGTGCCCTTATCCCAAGATTCCCGCTCTTCCACCTCGTTTATTATCGAAAGAAGAAAGCCTCTTCGCTCTTAACTCACCTCCTTAAAGTAGTGCCTAAGAAAAATTGTCTCCTACCGTCTCGGCCAAACACTTCGCATGCGCAGATTGGCTCGAACTATCAATCTAATTTCTGTGATTTATCTTCAGATGCATTTCCACCTCAGTTTCGTGCCTTTTTAACCGCCTTTCCTTGTTGCCCATGACTGCCCTGATAGTCGCCGCAGTTAAGAATAGAAGCGCTTTCCGGCTCGGGTACGACAAGAGTGCCCCGAGGGGAGTGGGGGAGGTTAGCTATACTGCGGCAGCTGCCCTCACAGCCTCAAATGCACTTTCATTATGGTAAACTCTTCCTCATGTTTCGGAAAAATAAGTTTTGCACCATCTGTCCTCCCAAAAGGCTGGTATCATGAAGACGTGTTTGCACGGCTTTGTCGCGAGCATCGATGACTGCCGAGTGATTCAGTGAAGCAGCAGCCACTTGCCACGTTGCCCTCGCTTTGCCCTCACGCCCGGCTGCACAATGGAAGAGGTCCCGGGCTGGCGTTTTTCAAAAGCGGCCTTGACTTCAGCTTGGCCAAAAGTATTTCTCTCACTAAGACGGACCACCTCGCAGTGCGCAACACTCACCTTCGCGAGCTTTTTCGCGGCTTGCTTGCGCAAACCCACAAACCCTTTTGGGAAGCTCACAAATTTCCTTTCCCCCACTGAAATCGCTACTCTCCACGAGTGCGACGAAGGCAAGAACATAGCAACAATTTTAGCAACAACAACACAATGCAAGTAATATTAATACACTACGCTATCATTGAGCGTTTTTGGTCTCAAGAACCTTCAACCACGAAAACTCAGGGTGGGCCAAAAAAAAAAAAAAAAAAAAAAAAAAAAAAAAAATAGGAAAAGAAAAATTCCTTCCAAGCATAAGAAATCCGCTCATCGAGTGCGGGGAGGTTGGTTTTGACTCTTTGATGATGGAACGAGAAAAGGAGGAGTGAAGAGGGAAACAAGCAAAAAAAAGGGAAATGGTGGACAGGCAAATCCACAGAAAAGAAGAAACGAAACAAACGGAGGAGGAAAAGGTCATTGGAAAAAACGAGGTCGAAGGGAGGGGCAGGGGGGGAATTTAAAAGGCCTCAGGAACGGTATCTCACATTCTGTTCTGCTGCTGCTGCTGGTGCTCGCGCACGAGCCGACCCCAGCACTCTTCGAACGCCGGCCAAGCGTTCTGCAGAAACCGGCTGATCGGCCGCAGCCGCTCCACGGCCGCGTAGAGCCGCCCGAGCACCGCGAACGGGCGCTCCTGCAGCGGCCGCGGTTGCTGCTGCTGCTGCGTCTGCTGCTGCGGATGCCAGGTTGCCCCCGTCGCGAGGTCCAGCGCGATCCCCGTCGCCGCGCACACGACCCAGTCGATCCCGGCAAAGACCCACGGCGACGACGACGACGGCGGCGGCGGCGGTGACGCCGCCGCTACGGCCGCCGGAAGCGGCGCGGGCGGCAGCCGCTCCAGCAGCTCCGCGACCCCCCACGCCAGCGCTAGCAGCTGCGTCACCGACTCCGCCGGGAGCGCGCCCGCGTCGCGGGGGCCGACACCAAAGGGGGCGGCGGCAGCCGGTGCGGGGGCGTCGGTGCTGCTGGTGGATGCGGCGGCGGCAGCGGCGGGCTCCGCGTGGCGGAGCTTGATGAGGAGCATCCTTGCCGTCAGCAGGCAGCACCGCACGTGGGCGGCGGGACCCCATTCGGCGCCGGCGGGGTCCAGCCGCGCCTCGATATGGTCGAGCTCGGACAGCAGCGCGGCGGCGAGGTCCGCGAGCGGCGGAGGCTGCGGCTGCGACGATGACGAGGACGACGACAACGGCTGCGGGTGGTGCTGCGGGGTCGTCGTCTGCTGCTCATGTTGTTGTTGAGGGTGGTGACCAAGGGGCGGAGTCGGGAACAGCGCGGCGGCGGCGGGGCTGAGGCGGCGGAGCCGAGGGTCCGGGTCGCGCGTCCACGTCCGGCGGTTGAGGACGTCGAGCACGTCCCCGAGCACGCGCAGCACCCAAAAGTGCTGCACCAGCACGTCGTTTTCGCGCACGCCGCCCTCGGGAAGCGGCGTGTCGAATCCGGCGCCGTCGACGATGAGCAGTGGACGCCCCTCGACCATACAGATGTACCGGTCGAGGAGGTACAGGCAGTACCACGTCCGCCGTGCCGTCTCGTAGAACCGTCGGTTCCCGAGCAGGTGCGCGAGATGCGTCAGGTCGCGGTTGAGCCCGATTTCGAGGGCTACGCGGTGCGCTAGGCCGAGCATGCACGCAGGTGGGTACAGCTGGATTTAAAGGAGTTTGGGATGGATTAGGGTTGTTACTGGGGGCTTGTGGCGAAAGAGTGGGGCGATATTCACGCCATGCCGAAAGCAAAGAGCGATCACGATCGAGGGAACGTGCAAAATGGGTGGGAAGACCGAGCTTACCCCGCTAGTCCCGCACGTCAGCATTGTCAAGTGAATCATTCCCTGCACCAAGTAGACATCCATCCCGTCGTGCAGGTCAAACACGTCACCGAGCAACACGCGCGCATGGTTGACAAACAGTTGCTCGATTTTGGACGGGTCGTTGTCGATCAAGTTCGACCACTTGCTGAGCAGGGCCGCGCTTGGCTGCTGCATTACTACCGCGCACATTGATGAGGTCAGAAGCAGGCGAGACCGAGTCTGCAATCGGAAACAAAGTTATGAAGGCGCAGCGTATTTGGAGGTTCATTGCGGGTTTTAGACGAGGAGGGGAGAGTTGGATTAGTGTGTGAACCCTGACCCAAGCAACGGGTCGACAAACCTGTTGTCGTCCCGAGCGCCAGTCGGCCAAAACCTTGTCTCGATCGACCATGGGAAAGAAGGGGTAGACCTGGCTAAAGTAGGCGTCCAGCACGTCCTGGATGAACTCGGTGGGATAGGGCGGGAAGCGCGAGAGCTCCTCCCGCTTGACGTTGACGGAGAGCCTTTGATCCGCGTCAACGGCGGGGACCTGGACGACTCCTGGTCGAAAGGGTCCAGCGTTGCGCATGCTGGAGTGTGGCGGAATGTGCGTCGGCCCGTAGATGTATGGGTGCGTCGACTGGCGGGTTGCTTTTACTTGAATTTGACAGTTGATTTTCGCGTTTTTTGTTTTTTTTTTGTTTTTTCCCATTTTTTGTGGAGTTGGGTGAAGACACAATTTTTTTTTTGGTCATTTTTTGTTTCGGACAAGGGTTTAATTTTTGTGAAGTTTTGTGTGCACGCGAAAATTAAAACGGGTCCGCGGGGGTCTGCGCAGCCCTACTTACCCAGGACAAGGTCGCCGCCTCCAGCCGGCGCGGCCGCTGGCGGCTGCTGCTGCTGCTGCTGCTGCTGCGGCGTTGGCGCGGCGAACGACTGCACCGGCGGCGTCCCCAACGCGGTCGCTGCAACCAGGTTGCTCCAAACGGACCGCTGCAGGTGCTCGCCGACCGTCTGGTAGCTGTGCCACTCCTGCTCCATCGACGCGCGTCGCGCCTCGTGCTGCTGTGCCAGCAGCATCTGCAGCGACTGCAGCTCCGCCGACCCGGCGCTATTACTGCTGCCGCTGCCGCCGCCGCCGCTGAACTCCTCGCCGCCACCGCCGGCCCCCGCCGTCGACGCGTCCGAGAGCTGCCGTGTCGGTGCCGCCGCCGCCGCCGCCCCATACAGCGCCGGCGGCGGCAGCAGCAGGGCGCTCGAGGTCGGCGGGGGCAGCGGCGGCGGAGGCGGCAGCAGAGGCATCCCCGCGTGCGGATGCAGCAGCGGGTACTGCGGAGAGCTGGTCGTGCGGTCCGAGGTCGGGGTGACGAGCGTCGCCGCCGCCGCCGCCGCTGCTGCCGTCGTCGCTGCTGGATCCACGTGCGGTGGGGCGACGAGCGGCGCCGGCGCCGGCGCGTAGCCGGCTGTAAAGGCGAGCGCAGCACCGGCGAACAGACGGTCGGCGTCGTGGTGGTCGGCGGAGGCGGAGGCGGAGGCGGCGCGGGGGTCTGCGGCGGCGGCGGCGGCGGCGGCGGAGAAGGCGGTCGCGTCGTGTAGCTGATCGACGGAGCTGTCGACAGACCGGATGGATGTGGTCGCAGACGTCGTCGCCGACTCGGGTTGGTTTTGACCGGGGGGTGACGATGAGGACGACGACGACGACGACGACGATGAAGACGCGGCGGCGTTTTCGGCCCACGGCCGGCGCGCCTGGGACGACCCTTCGGACCGCCGGTATCGCTCTTTCGGTCCTCGCCGCTGCGCAGGAGCGTATACTGTGGTTGCACACGAGGGCAAGGGTAGGGGGTACCAAGACGAATTAGCAACGCATCCACGAATCCAAAGAAAAAGGAAAAGTGGTCACACACCGCAGGTGACGCCGTGGTCCTCGCAAAAAACGCACGGAAACGTGCCCGAGCACCGTCTCCGACGCGTCCGGCACGGCGTGCACGCTTGCGTGGACCGCATCCGCTTTTTGCCGCCGCTCCCACTGCCGCCCCCGGCGCTGCCGCCCGACGGCGAGGTCGGCGCGTACCCCGACGCGGCGGCGCGCGGCGGCGTGGTCTCGCCTACTGTCGGCGGTTGTGGGTGCGCTGAGGTTCCGGTGGGGGAGTGCCGCAGCTCTGGGGACGTGTCGTGGGGCTCGTTGTGCGTTGTCGTCGCGGGGACGGCGGTGAACGGTTGTTCCGAGTGGGAGGCGGACGCTGGCGGGGCCGCCGCTGCCGCCACGCCGGCGACGCCGGGGACGAGGTGGTTGTCAAGCGGGAGGAGCTGCTCGTGGGAGTGGGGCTGATCGTGGTGGGTGAAGTAGTCCACGGCGCGCCGGGAGGCGGAGGAGGAGGGCGAAACGAGGGGACTGTACATGTGGGACTGAGACTGGAGTGGCTGCAGCTGCTGCTGGTGGGTCTGGTGGTTCAGCAACGCCATTCGGAACTGCTCCTGGTACGGCGGTAAGGGTATCTGCTGTTGCTGCGGGAGCTGCTGCTGCTGGAGCGTCAGCATGGTGTTGTCGGCAGAAGGAACCGAGTTCTGGGAGGAGTAGTGATCGACCATTCCCAGACCGGTTGCGGCGCTTGTTGGAGACGACGATGCGGCGGACGACAAGCTCCTCGTCCGAGACGCGGCTCCAGCGAATCTGTTGGAATGATACAAGTTGTCTGCGTCCTCCAAAGCGAGCGGCTGGCCCAAGAAGGGCTGTGGGAGAGGCACGACCAGCTGCTGATTCTGCAACTGCTGCTGTTGTTGCTGCTGTTGTTGCTGCTGTTGCTGCTGCTGGTCCGACTGTTGGAGAAGGTGCACCCTCTCGAGATTTGCCTGGTGGTGGTGTTCGAACGGTTCATTCGAGTGGTAAGGAAAGGGCTGGTGCAAGAGCAGCTGCTGTTGCTGATGATGCTGCTCTTGCTGCTGCCGTTGAAGTTCGAGTTGAAGTTGTAGTTGAAGTTGTTGCTGTTGTTGTTGTTGTTGATGATATTGTTGCTGCTGGCTCTGGTTACTATGGTGTTGCTGTTGGGAATAATGGCTGTCGTGTTGGTTGAAGAGCTGCGGCTGCAATTGGGTGGGTTGCAGCCGCGTGTGCTGCTGTTGCTGCAGTTGCTGCAGTTGCTGCTGTTGCTGCTGCTGCTGTTGCTGGTGAAGAAGCAGTTGGATGGGCAGCAACAGAAACGGCGCGGGAGCGGGAAGCGAAGACGCGGTGGTGGTGGTGGTCGCGCGACTGCCACTGCCACTGCCGCCCTGTCCGCCACCACCGCCGCCGCCGCCCACTCCGCCGCCGCCGCCGCCGCCGCCGCCGCTGCTACCCTGCAGCGACGCGTGCGACAAGGAGGAAGAGGAAGAGGAGGAAGACGACGACGACGACGAAGTCGTCGACGACGAGGTCGACGAGGGCGAGGCCGACGCCATGTCGGACTAGGGGTGGGCGCGGACGCGGACGGGGCGACGAATTGTTGTAATTATTCGGTTTGCCTCTCTCTCTCTCTCTCCCCTCTCTCTCCCTCTCTCTCTCTCTCTCTCCATCTCTCTCTGTCTCTCTCTCTCTCTTTCTATCTTTCTCTCACTCTGTCTCTCTCTCTCTCTGCGTCTTTTTCGTTTCTTTCTTCTCCTTTCTTTGCAATCGGTTTTCCGCCTGTTTCCCTTTCCGTTTTCTTCATCGTTTTTTTTTGGAAGTCAAACTCATCTCTCCCTTCCTGTCTCTCTCAGTCACTCTCTCTCTCTGTCTCTCGCTCTCTGTTTTGCGACCTTCAGTGGCATGCAGAGCGAGAGAGAGAGACACGCACGCACACAAAGCGAAGGAGACAGAAGCCGCGCAGCAGTAGTAATTGAACGACCGCTCACGATCCAAAACAAGCTGTGGTCTGCCTGGTCGAGTGGGCAGAGGGTTGGGCTCATCCTCATCCACACACAGAGGCCTGTCTCCGGCCCAACTCCTGCAGCTGAGAGAGAGAGAGTGAGACAGGGTGAGAGAGACTGAGAGACAGAGAGAGAGAGACTGAAAGAGAGAGAGGCATGCAGAGAGGGGAGGGGCTTTTCACGCCTCACAGAGAGAAGAGACTGAGGGAGAGGAGACAGGACAATGGTCGTGTGTGTGTGTGTGTGTGTGTGCGGCCAGCGAAGGCAAGTGACAGGATGTGTGTGTGTGTGTGTGTATGTGCGTGTGTGTGTCTGCGGGTGTGTCGGTCGGGGCCACCCTCCAAAACAAGGCAGGCGACTGACTTATCGACTGCACTGCATGACTGTCGTCGTCGAGGCTTCGCGCCTTCGTTTTTAAACAAAAAGTAGAAAAAAAAACAAAGAAACGACGGAGGCACTCCTATCTCTCTCATCGCAACTTTCCATGCATCCATGTTTGTCTCTCTGTCTGTGTAATTTCTCTCTCCCACTCTCTCTGTCTGTTTGTCAATGCCACCGCGCCGGGGCGGCTGTCTGTCGCGGATTTGCTCATCTTCTCCAGTTTTTTTTTTATCCTTTCTCCTTGCACGGTTCTTCCTTGTTTTCTTTTTGACTTTTTTCATTTTTTTCCATTGCGGGGCTTTTTCCTTTCAAGATATCGGATCTCATCGGCCTTAGGGGTTTTTGGCAGTTTTGACCGACTCTTTTCAAGGGTGATTGATCATGCCAAGTTGGATGAATGGAATTATTAGAAATTATCAAATAAATAACTTGACTGACTGATTTTAGACTGATTGATTGACTGTTGTTGTTGATTGATTGATTGATTGATTGTGGACTGATTGCCAATGCACGGGCGTGGCTATCGTGCACGCCATCAAATTACCCACACAGGTGGGGTAAATAATAGTAACATATGCGTGTCCTATCTCACACACACACACACACACTCTCTCTCTCTCTCTCTCTCTCTCGCTCTCTCTCTCTCTCTCTCTCTCGCTCTCTCTCTCTCTCTCCGTCCTCCCTGGATCACTCTCGATATCCTCCTCGATCGCAATGCGTATTTCCCTCTCGCACTCTGATTTTCACCCGGCGGCGGCTCGGGTCCCCTCTGTATTTTAAATAAATATTTATTTCAGAACGAAAAGAAGCGCTGCGCGTCGCACGACGCAGGTTTCGCAGGGAGACACACACACACACACTCGCTCTCTCTCTCTCTGTCTCTCTCTCTCCCGCTCTCTCCACTATCTCGCTGCAGCATTGTGTCTGGTGGCAATGGCTCTGTCTTCGCGGGTAATGACGCACCCGTGAGGCAGGCTGTTGCTGCGGCGACGCGGCGAGGTTCGCAGAGGCGCATTTGAAAGTAGAGGTCCCACGACCCGGCGCCAGTAGCGAAACGGGAGGCGCGCAGGGAAGCGTTTTACAGATGTGAGAAAATAAAGAGGTGGAGCGCGCAATAAAGAAAGGAAACGCCAAGACGGGGAGCAAATAAACCGGGAAACGCTCGAGACGCAACTTTGAAGGAGGAGGGAATGCGGTAGAAATAGAGGAAGGGGCGGGCGGGCAGCGGGGCGGCGGGGATCAGTGAGATCGATGGGCGTGGAGCCGCGGCATCCCCATCCAAGGCGCGGATGGGGCTGCTGCTGCTGCCGCTGCTGCTGCTGGTTGTTTGCAGGGAAGGTGCAGAAAGGGCCTGGCGCGCATACGAGCGCGAAACAGCGGAATAAATAAACGTCTCCGCTCCGTTGGGAGCCTTTCATTCGGGGCGCGCCACCAATGCGGGTGGTGGTGCACCACGGCACGTTAACCACACCACTCTGGGGGAAGAAGAGCCTCACCATGGCTCACTTCAGAAGTTGGAAAGGACAAATTCATTGGGGCAGAGACAGACCCACCATCGTCTATATTTGGCCACTTAACGCTCCACCGCCGTCCACTGCATGCTTTTCATTCTTGAAAGGCAGCCCCGGACCAATACCAAGTCACGTTCCCCACGTCGGTTTCGTGCCTCCCACCCCGGTAAACGCAGTCACAAGTTAACCATCTCCGCGCCATCACCTGCTCCCCCAAAATCAGGGCGTTTGCAATCATCTTATTCAGTCAAACCAACGAGGAGGCAGCCTGTGACGGCGAGCTCGGCCAGCTGCGCCGTTAGCATGAAAGTGTGCAGTGTCGCGCCATAAAACACAGCGGGAGGAAATGACGTGCTGAACGGTGCAGCAGCCGCGTGAGGGAGCGGCCATAAGGCAGAGCACCGTTACGTGGTAAGCTTTTGAGCAGCGGCGCCGACAAATGGCGCGCTCGGAGCGCGGGCAGAAGTGGGTGAGCTGGAATGAGGAGGGGACGTTGCTCTTGTTGCTGTGGCGGCGGCAGCGGCGGCTGCGGCGGCTGCGACGTGGAGGCGGATGCCCCAATTTTTGCACCTGACAGGGCATCGACATTGGTGAGCTCGTAACACACTTTGCTTCACCACCTGCTGATGACTTCAAGGAAGAAATCAATGGCAGCAGATCGCATTAGCCCTCCCCGAAGCGCATTCACATCCGTTGCGGTGTGATCCAGCGAATTCATCGCCGCGCAGCTGCAGTGGTCTCTTCTGTCTAGCCTGGTAAGGAAGGAGTTCCCCTCCTGTTCAACAAAAAAAAAACTGCCCGGGCTCACAGTCACAGTGGTTAGTGGTTGTTGGTTGGTGCTTGCGCCCGCGTGCGCGCGCTTGATCCGTAGAGAGCCAGCTTTGTTCCAGGGCGAGGAGCGCGCGGCCCGTGTGTTCGACTCGTCGCTGGCGCGGGCGGGTGAGGACCGCCACCGCCACGGAGAAGGAGAAGGAGGAGAAGGAAAAGGACGGGGGGCGGGCGGGTGTCGACGGGCCAAGGTGCATGTCAGGCAGGACAAGAGTATTCCTTGGGCGGCCGCTCCACGACACGACTGACACGACTGACACGACGGACGGCTGAAGAAAAAGGAAATGGTCGCAGCCTGCCCACGCGATTTCCACTCGCCAGCATACGTAATATTATATATGACGCTATAACTACTAACATAAAACCACCACCACCATCGAGCAGCTCGAGAGCTTCAGTCAAAGCCCAAACCAGAAATTTTCACCACCCAATCACTCATGTTACCCGTGCGTTGCGCCGTCGTCGTCTCCGGTCTTGCGCTGCGCTGGCAGTGGGAGTGGTGGCTGTTGACAGTGGCGCCGCTACTGTCTGCGAATCGCGAGACAGTGCGGGTGCTTCACGAGGAGCTGGGCGCCGTCGCGGTGTACGACCCACGGTAACTCTGAGGAGGTTGGTCAAGGGCACGCCATTAGATGACGGGACGGCGACCGTCGAGCTGTCTGATGTGACAGACAAGCTTGTGAAGCTGTTGGAAATATATTTGAGCAAATAAACGGAAGGAATTGAAAGCACGAAGGGTGGAACTCATCACTAAATTAGAAGCGCGCGTTGCAAATGGCTTCATTTCCGTTTTTACGGCAATGTTCACTGGGGAGATAGCGGTGGCAAGACTTCATCCAATCTGAATGGCACGAGTTGGCAGGTGACAATGTTCACTCCAAGAGGCAGTCACGGAGATTGGACAAAACCCCTGCAATCAAGGCACTGGAGAGGGATGTTAGTCATGTGACTACTCCCAAGACTCTGTGGAGCAGAGCCTATCTCCTTTTCACCAGATTTGCGCCAGTTCATTTTGGCATTAACAATGGCGTCCAGACTTTGCATTCATTCAATGATGGCATGAAATAACAGATTACGATTTACTTCCAAAAAAACACAAACAAACAAATACTAAATAGTTAAGGAATTAATACCGACTTCCAGAGAGGTGGTATAGATTCAACACAATCGAAAAGAGCAGGCATTCGATAATTTGGTCAAGAAGCTCGTAACATAGTGTGTCCATTTCTGAACGCTGTTATTCGTTTTCCACCTGAACCACGATGCAACCCACAATATCTATCAGGAAAGAAGAATACTATGGTGGTGATTGGAAGTGGCTGAAAATTCTTTTCGAATCCTGCCAGGTTGCCACGTCCTACCATCTTCGTGGCTGAAGCGCACCATATTTGCCGTGTCGAGTCTTTCACCCCTAATTCTTCTCTTGTCCTTTCATTCTTCTTTTTCTTTCTTGGTGTTTGTAAACAGTCTACTCTGAGTGAGGTGAGTGAGGAAGTGGAAGGAGTGAATGAAGTGGAGATGTGTGTTTGTGGTCCTTCTCCCCAACTTGGAGAGTAAGAGAAAAACTACTTTCTTAGTCGCTAGGCAGCGTAGCAGCACAGGGAAAAAATCTCTCCTATATTATCTGCTTGAGCAGAGGAGGAGGAAAACTGTTCACACCAGATTTACATTCCACTACATACTCGGAGTATCTGTCAACAGTGGAAGCCAGTGCCCAGGTCTGCATTGGTAGTGGCTTGCTTTCCCATGGGCATTGTTTAGAACAATAACTGACAGTCACAATAGGCTTGGCTCTGTTTTGTTACTCTTGCTGCGAACCTGTCAGTTCCACCCAACATTGCTTTCCGCTGACCACCCCTTCCCCCCCCCTTTGTTAAATCAAAATGCAGCCATGTCGAGTTAACGGACAGCCAATGGCAGTCGCAGCCCAAGGGCGCATGCAATTTTGCGCTCACCATCACCAAGCTCAAAAACCATGTTGGTCAGCAACGTTGCAACTCAACATACATGGGATACTGCAGTGTCTCATGCGTGGGGCCTCCAAAAATTCCCTTCAAGAGGGTGTTGGATGATGCGTCCCCTTTCTGCTTGCAGAAAAGGGTGAAAGCATTTTTCCCTTGTGCGTTTTTGTACTGTCATCCCAGTCTCTTCTCTTTTTTTCTTTTTGGGTGCAGGAAGGGTTGCCCAACCAGGTCTTTGTTTATATTGTGCTTTTGCGACAACTGACAACTTATCGTTCGTCAATAATAGTAGCGGCTGCGGTTTGTTGAGGGGAGGAGGGGGGTTGCTGAACACAGGGGAGTAAAACAACATCTAGATAATTAATCCTCCAATTGCGACAAAAGAAACATTCACGTGAATGATGAAAAAGAATGTTATTGAAGAAAAGAGCCTTTTCTTCAGCTGTTTGTAGCTGTTACCTAAATATTTTTGCTGCATTTTTCTGTTTTTTTCGGTTACTCGTTAACGAGGCTGCCGTTCTTTCGTTTGCTCTCAGAGAGAATGAGAGAGAGAATCGAGTGTATTTGTGTGCTTATTTGTCGCTGCTGATCACAATAGAGGTGTGCGCGCGCGCATCTTTTGCTTCTATTTTTGGAGTTCTCTCTCACTCGTCCCCTCTCTCTCTGTGCCTCTCTCTCTCGCTCTCTCTGTCTCTCTCTCCCCCTCTTTCCCACCAGTCGGCGATCCTCTCGAACGCGGATAGTCGCGCCTACGCGAATAATAGAAGCCCTACTTTTCTAGAAGTCGCCGATAAAGAGGGAGAGAGACAGAGACCGAGACCGAGACAGAGAGAGTGGG
Organism: Zopfochytrium polystomum; assembly: GCA_025765615.1. Classification (NCBI taxonomy): domain Eukaryota; kingdom Fungi; phylum Chytridiomycota; class Chytridiomycetes; order Chytridiales; family Chytridiaceae; genus Zopfochytrium; species Zopfochytrium polystomum. Next base: position 354,326 of record JAIVFJ010000019.1, read on the forward strand.
CGAGTCTATCCCTTGCGACAGAGCCCCTCGTCCTATGCGAAAACGAGGCGGACCCTTAAATAAAAAGGCGAGGATCCGCCCCCGCGGGAACATCTTCCCTCCTACCCCACACAACTAAAAAAAACCATATCAGGACCACGAAGCAGAAAGACCCTTCCCTGCCCCCCCAATACTCCAGAAACCACCTTCTTCCCCTTTGCCCTTCCACACCTTCCCCTCATCCCTCCACTCCCTCGCGAACCCCCCTCCCAGCAGCCATGAAGCAGCCCGTCGTCACCGAAAAGTTCAACCAAAGCGAGGCCGTCCAGCGATGTCGCGCAGTCACAGAGGCGAAGCTCAAGGGCTCCTACGCACTCACAAAACTCGCCGACGAAGAAGGTGTGTGCAACCCCCCTTCTGCTGCAGCTGCCTGCAAACAGCAACAAAATACTGGGCTTTTCCAACGACATACTCACCGCCGCACTACTTTCCGTCCTCCCCCCCCCCCCCCCCCCCCCCCCCCCCCTCCCCCGTAAATCCCCACCCCTTCCTCCCGTAGTCACCATGCTGAGCGCCAACCTCGAGGAAAACCGCCAACAACTCCGCACCCAGCTCTTTGAACAGCGCGCCCAAGACACACGGCAAGACACCGAGGCGGCCGACTTTCGCAAGAACAACGAGCGCAAGCAGCAGCTCTCGGACCTCGTCGACCGCCTAGGCATCATGAAAAAGTTTCTCCGTTTTCAAGAAGAGTCGCGCGAGAGAGATATCGCCTTCAAGGGCATCATTCGAAACAAGCGCATCGCGTTCCGCGTGCGGATGGCGCGCTTGGAGCAGCGACAGTCGTCGGAGAGGTGAGTCATGCGAGAGGACGAGAGAAAGGGATTCGGGATGAAGTTTGCAGTGTGTGGGAAGGAAGGGGAAGGGGGGGAAACTGTGTTGACAGGTCGGGGGATATTTTTAGGCACTTCTTCGCACCATCAAATACATTTGTCCCCTCGTTTTATCCCTATTTACTTTTCCGTTTCACACAACAGGAACGAGCTGATCATGGCCCAGCGCCGACTTATCGATACCACCGTCCGCATCCAAGCCATTGAGCTTGCCGCACTCAAAGATACGAGCAAGGCGAATCAAAAGAGGAAAGAGAACGAGTCGTTTGTGCACCAGAGCCGCATGAGGCAGCAAAAGGGTAATCTCTCCTCTTCTTCAGAAAAAACATTTCAGAAGGAGAATGAAGCCGTCTTGCTCACTCGCTTCTTCCTTCTTCTTGTTTCGCGTTCTCATAAATAGAGGCTGAATTCCTACGCGAGCTTCAACTTCGCAAGGCGCGCCAGCTCGCTGAGGTAATAACGACCTTGCTTCACCCAACGTTTCGCCTCCACGACACAACACTCACCCCTCTTCCAAACTTTCTCTGTCTCCAATCCTGCCATCCCACTGTCCCTATCTCTTCTGTCCATTTCAGATCAATGAAATCGAAATCTCAAACTCGGAAGAGCTCGAAGAGCTGCAAGCCCAGCACAAGCTCGAAGAATTTGAGATCCTGGCCAAGCAGGCCCGGGCCGAAGCCGAGCTGCACAACAGCGTGGAAAAGCAGCGGTCCATCATCGAGTCGTCGCACCTCTTGGAAAAGCAGAAAATCGCCCGCAGCCAAATGCAGCGCGCCCAGCGCAAGCAGGCAAACAGCCTCCTCAAGGCACAAAAGTCGGCGATTCGCGCCCGCGAAAGGGTGAGGGCTTCAACTCTTTTTTTTTATTCAAACCTTTTTTCTTTAAGTGTTGTTCGGCTAACGACTTGAACTGCGCGACCTCTGCCCAACACGCACAACCCCCTTCCCTCCCCAGATGATGATTGCCGAGAACCCCGTCATCCGCGGCGACGCAAACACCAGCACCGAGGTCGAAGACAACTTTTCCGACCAACAGTCGACCGCGTCGCGGACGCAGTCCTCCACGGGCCTGAGCGAGGCCAGCAGCACCTTCAACGAGGAGCAGGACATGAGCAACGAGGCCGGCGGCGCAAACACCGAGGAGGAGAACGACGACGTCACCCGCGAGGCCGTCGCGAACGCCCTCGCCAACCGCGACACGCCGTCGCAGGTCATTTCCGAGGAGCAGCGCGAACTGAACGCCCTTGCTGACCAAGGTTTGAGTTTCAGTTTTAGCGGTTTTTTTTTTTTTTTTTTTTTTTTTTTTTTTTTTGATCTGGATGACATTTTTCATTCTTTTCTAATAAATATTTCATTTCTCTACCAGCTCGCGAGCGGCTGCGCAGCATGCTGGCGCACCACAAGAACGTTCTCAATGAACTCAGGAGCGTCCACAAGCACCAGATTTCGCTTAAGATGAAGGAGCACCGCCGCAAAATCAGCGACGCCATCAAGGAGCACGAAGACGAAATCGATGCTGTGAAGCAGGATCAGATCCAGTTGATGGAAGGTAAAAAACTCGGGGAGCGAGGGGATACAGAAAAAAAAAAAAAAAAAAAAAAAAAAAAAAATTGAGTGGGCGAGAATTGAGAGAGAGAGCGGCGGCGAAGTCTTGGAAACCGCGTGCCCCTTCACAAAAACTTTCTTTCCCCCACAACCTTCCCTCCCAATCTACTGGATACTCACTGACTGGAAAAAACCCGAAACAGACTTGATTGCCAGCCAGGGTGTGGCGACCGACAAGGAGAGCGCCGAGTCCGTCAACAACCTCATGAGCATGAGCCTCCCGGCCCACGTGGTCGCCGACCTCAACGCGGGCCGCACCCCCGGCGCGGGCACGTTCAAAGAAATCACAGTGTTCTGCATAGGTACGGAGGTTGCTGGGTTTTATTTTTATTTTTCTTAAAACCTGTCGCTCACTCTTCTCACTCCCACAAAGACGTCCCAAGCCTCACGTCCATCGCCGAGCAGCTGCCGCCCGCCGCCCTCATGGACGTCATCTCGACCATCACCACCCGCATCGACACCATCGTCGCGCGCGCAGACGCCCTCTTCCGCCTCGAAACCGCCCCGGGCACTTGGATCGTCGCGACGGGCCTCAACCACGCCGACGCTACTGCCACGGCCGCGGCCGCCACAGCGGGCCGCCTATTGGCCGGCGCCGCCGGCGCGCCCGTCCCGCTTGGCGGCGTCGCGGCCCGCCTCGCCGCACCGACCCGCCCCGACGGCGCCGTCCGCGTCAGCAACACCCGCCTGGCGTTCGCCGGCGCCGCGACGCACCTCCGCGGCGCCGGCGGCGGTAGTCTCCGCGGCAGCAGCGAGCGCGTGCTGGCGGGCTCGAACGAGGCGGTGCACGACGGCGACGACGGCGGCGGCGCGGCGGTCGGCATCGACGGCGACGAGGACGGTAGCAGCAGCGGCGGCGGCGGCGGCGGCGGCGAGGACGCGCGCGCGCAGATCGAGCTGGCGCTGCACTGCGTGCAGCAGATCATGCAGCTCGAGTTTGACGACCTCGCGTGCCTTGACGATGTGGACGAGCGCGTGCTGCTGCGCGTCGGCGTCGCGACGGGAAACGCCGTGGGGGTGAGATCTCGCTTTCATTCTTTTTTTTTTTTCTTTCTTTTTTTTTTTTTTTAAGGCGACTAAATTCGCCGCACTGTGTCTCCGCGATACTCCACGATACCTGCCACCTGTCACGTCCCCCCGCCCCGCCGTCGCGCCTCTCCATCAACTCAGGGTCTCATTGGCGCAAAGATGGGCAAGTACTGCCTCCTCGGCGACGCGGTCGAAAAGAGCGTCCAGCTCTGCCGCACGGCGCAGCCCGGCACGGTCAACGTCGGACCAGAGACGCAGAAGCTGATGGACGGTCTGTTTTGAGAAAAAACCAAAAAAAACACAACGGCGGGAGGCGATTTTTATGGTTCTGTCCCATGCTACTTTGTGTCATTGATTGAAGAGAGGGGGGTGAATCTTGAGTATTTTGGTATGAGAAGTGAAACAACAAAAGAAACAAGAAACAATAATATAATACCCCGGAAAGCAGAGCGGGCGTCGCAAGTGACGTGGCTCGCTCGCTTCACTTTCAAAACGGCCCGGCCGTCGATACAAGTCGCGGTTTTGTGCGACTTAACGGGTATCAACGAGAGGGAGCGGGAAGCTCAAGGAATTCGTTATTTCCAACTTTCGCTCCTCTATTTGCTTTTTTTTTTTTTTTCCTCCTTTTTCTCAAGACTGGGTTTACTGAGGAGTTCAACGAATGCGACGCGGTCACAAAAACAAAGCGGATTGGGGGGGTGAAATGGTCGGGTAAGAGGAAACCCCAGGGAGAAGGGCGGGTGGTGGGGACTGCCGCGTACAACGCACTACCGGCAACAGAGGGAGGAGAAAAGTCGCGAACAGAAGAAAAAAGAGTGTAAAGAGAACAGAGACCAGGGTGCGAGAGGGAAAGTAGAATAAAAGTCTAAAATTGGATGGGGAGGGAGCTTGGATGGGGCAAGGATTGAGGCAAGGGTCAGGGAGGGGGAAGAGGGGGCTAGAATCGAAAAATAACACTGCGGTTAACCAAGGATGGCCAGGCTGCTAGAGGCAAGTAATGGGATGAGAGTACAGAAGGAAGAAAAAAATCTAGGGGAGCCGAAAAAGTAAAATAAGGAAAAATTTGGTCCTGGAAAAGGAAGGGACTAAGAAGCAAGGCACAGGGGGGAAGACTAGAAAACAGAAAAGGGCGGAGAGTCAGCGAGGCCTGACGGGGCGCACTCACTCAGTCATACGGCATAATCTCCGATGAACCGGAACGGGATTGGCCCTCCCCCTCCTCCCCTCCCCCCAAAGTACAACAACAGGCGCGGCTTTGACGCGAGTACGAACCAATACAGACTTATCGAGACGCCCCATAAAGGAAACTGGCGACTGCAGGAAAAAAGACGACAGGAAATTATTACTCAAAAAACAGGGGCATGTCACAATCGCGCTGCAAGAATTGCATGACGATTGACAAAGAAGAGAGAACAAAAAGGGTGGCGGAGGGGGGAAATGGGGAGGTGTCCGGTGAGAGAGAAGCGGAGTGCGCCGTTTTCGAAGTGGTTCAAGGTATGGAAATGCAGGTTCGATGAGATGCGGGATCCCACTTCCCACGAGGCAAGGAGGACCACGCAAACCGCTTTGCAATCCCTCTCCACCAAGTTCCCAAGCTACACACAAGCGACGCACAGCCGCACGTACGGGGCTCATACAGTTCCTTTGTGGAACACCTCGCGGATCCTCCCGACCACGCCGCGGCCGCTAAGCTTCTTGCCGCTTGTAGCTCCCCCGACGGGCTTGCTTGGGTACGTCACGACTTCGGTCCACAGCGACACGACCGATTTGATGAAAGCCTCGTCAAGGTCGGCGGTGGCGGAGTTTGATGGCGAGGAAGGCGATGACGGCCCTGTGGGAGTGGACCAGGCCAGCCTCCGGCAGTGGACAGGCAAAACTGGGGTGGCCGCAGCGTCGGGTTCCGCGCCCGGAAGTGTGGGCGGCGGAGGCAGCAGGAAATTGAGCGCAGATGGGCCGGGCAGGGACAAGAGAAAGGCTATGCGGCACAACGGTGTTTACAAGTTCGTTCAAGTGAGAATTTACGACACGGTAATGGCCGAAAAGACGCGGCTTATAATGCTCACCTTCATGCTTCCTCAACAGCGCGACTGCCACAACAAAGAGAACGTCCACCCCCCACAACATAACCAAGTCCCAGATCCTGACCAAGACTCGGAAAGGAAGCAACCCTCTGTTCTCGTCCACGTCGACTGCCTGCTCACCGTCGGCACGTAAATCCACCGGTGCGATCGCCTCGACAAACATGCTCGAGATCCATGCATACAAGTACATTTCGGAGGGCACGCCATTTTGTTGAATCCACCTTGCAAAAAGGCGCGGAGTCCAGATGCGCATGAGCTCGTCGTGGATGAAAAGCAGCTCCGTGTCGGAAGCAGCGTCACCGGTCGCGATCAGCGAGCGGAGATTGTATATGGGGCGAGGTGTCGCCGCTGGTGGCGCGTGGAAGAGATGCGCGAGGGCGATATACGCGCGCTGCAAGGGGTTTCAGCACAAGGCGAGGATCAGTTAAGACGAAGGCAACGAAATATACAATAAAGAGAATCCAGGAGACGACGAACAAACCTCTTCCTCCATCAAGATCAGAAGGGTCGAAGCGATTTTAGACAGGCCTCTCCAGTATCCAAACCTTTTTTCGCCTTGTCTGAACGCTCTCAGCACGGCCAAAAGCTCAGCTCTTCCCTTGCTAGCCGTTGCTGGAGACGATGCCGCGCCCACGTCAGCAGAGGGAGGAGCGGCGCCAGGATCGGCAAAGAACAGCACGTGGTTCGGGAAAGCTTCGTCGACATCGCGCAAGATCAGCGACTCGTGCTTGGAAGGATTTTTGCGTAGTGTGTTCAGTTCCGTAATAAGGGCGGCGTCGAACTCGTCGGGATTGGACGGAGTGGAGCAAACGCCGGATTGCTGGGTAAGCAGATGATACCAAACGTGTCCACGCCACAGCTGAGGTACACCTTCTTTAACAACACGGGTCCGAAACTGGCCATGCACGTTTCCAAGAGTGCGGCCGAGAAGGTGAGAGAGGAGGGGAGAGGAAGGTGTTAGCTCGAAGCAATAGTGATAGATTCGTAATCACGCAATCGAACCTTGTCCGAAGTGTGCGCAAAGGAATACACCAAATCAACCGCAACCCGCAAAGGAACCCCGCCAAGATCGGCACTGGCTCCCTCTGCAGTCAAGCTCCCTCTCGCTGGCGCATCGAATCGCTCGCGCCCAACGGCGGCTCGAACAAGCTCTCCGACATTCCTCTCAACCGCAACCTCTCGCCAAAAAGGCGCCCGTTTCGCTTCCAACAGCGCCTGCTGCCTTGCGGCCGGCGAAGCTGGCACTTGTAGGGGAACGGTGGGGGGGCCAGCAAACACTCCGGGGGTCGGTTTCAAAAAGCCGTAAAAGTCGAGGGTCACGGGACTAGGCGGCGTCGACTGCGGCTGTCTGGACGGCGCCTGGGTCGGAGTAGTAGGGCGAATCGGTGGAGGCGTACTGGAAGAGGCTTGCTTTCCTGGGACAGCTTTGGGGACGGGCGAGGTCGGCTTTGGCGGCACTGGAGAGGCTGCGCGGTTCGTGGACAGCTTCCTATTCGCGCTGATCGAGTTCGAGCGGTTTGTGTTGGTCGAGTCACGCTGCGCAGAAGCGACCGACCGGTTTACTGCCCGCGTCGTCGTGGGCGTTGCGGGTCTGGCAGCTGGAGAGGATGGGGGTGTTTGGCCCGCCTTCACCGGTGTCATCGGACGGGATGGTGGGAGATTTTTCGACAATGAGCTTTTGGAAAGGGCGGGAGATGATCCCGACGAAGCAGACGACATGCGGGAGGCCGGCCGACCAGAGTTCGGGATAGACCCACCAGAGGAAAGGCGTGAGGCTGGACGTGCCGTGTAATTGGGAATACCTCCACGCAAAGAACCTGGACCGGATCGCCGAGAGGATATTGAAGAGTCTGGAGCGACAGACCGCCGCCGAACCGTTGGGTTGGGATTTTCCAACGAGCCCACGGAAGACGAAGAACCTGACCCAGAGCTTCGGCTACCTGCATGGAGTGGAGGCATCGCTGCGGTGCTGCCCGTGGTGATGGACTTTCTCGGTGCCGAGCCCCGTATGAGAAACGAAAGCAATGTTGCCGTCGACGAAACCATTTTGTTGACGGCACCCGCAAACTTGTTCTTTGAGGCCTTTGTCGGGAGCTGCTTGGAGGAGCGGCGACTGCCACCCGATTCTCGGCTGGCGCGCTTGTCGGTGGTGGAGGTGGGAGGCGTGGGAGGCGAATCTGGAAGAGAACGTGGCTTGGAGAGACCAATACGCAGTTTCGATGCGTTTCTCGTCTCGGTCGGCTGCTTCCCTTTCCCTCCTGCAAAAACGGTCGCCGAGGACGAAGACGAGGAGGATGAGGATCCCTTTACAAAAGAGCCGCGAAGGGGGTTGCGCGTCGACTTTGGTGAAGTTGCCTCTGCGGGCGGAGACACGGCGTTGTTAAGGACGCTGCTGGCACCCGTGGTCTCTGCCGCACCATTGCCATCAATCGTTAGTAAAGCACTAGGGACCTGAAGAGCTTTTGTTACCCCACCAGCATCCTTGGGGCCATTGCCGCCGAAAACGTCCTCCACGATCGTGTCAAGGCTCGACGACGGCGACGCCACAGGCTCTTCGGCTGGCGAGGCCGTGGGTGCAGCGGCAGCACTCTTTTTCGCTTTCGGTGTTGACGACGACTGCGACTGCTTCGGGCCGCCACCAATGACGCGCTTTTTCACAGTGACGGCCTGCACAAACTGCGCCCTGGGAACCCCTGACGGTCTCCGGGCGTGGGTGGCGAACGCTGCAGCAGGCGATGCGAGCGAGTTTGGCGCGGCGCTCGGTCTCCTTGGGACGCGAAGGTACGCCGGGGTTTGAGGTAGCAGCCGGCTGTTTCTAGCTGGGGACGGCGGCCGAGCCGGGGGATTGGATCGTTTTTTGGCCTGCTTCTGGCTGAGAGTCCGCTGGAACGCGCGCTCGACCTCCTCGAGCATGGAGTGCGCGGAGGGCGGGCCGTTGTCGTCCAAGTCATCGTCGTTGTTGTTGTTGGTGTTGCTGTTCCCGTTGCTGTTGGAGCCCGCCGCGTCGAGGCCGGGATCGTTCCGGCTGCGGCTGGCGCTGCGCGAGAGGTTTACTGTCAAGCGAGGCACCTCCGAAGCAAGCTTTTTGGACGGCCGCGGGGAAGAGGTGGGGGACGTCGACGCGTAGCCCAGCTCGAGGGAGCCGTTTGGTGATGACTCGCCGGATGAGGGAACCAACGTAGCGTCATCGGGAAGAGATGGAGAAGAAAGAATCTGTTGGCGCTGCTGCTGCCGCTGCTGTTGTCGGGAGGCTGGGCGGTCAGCTACTTTGCTCGGGGAGGTTGATGAAGGGGATGAGGAAGAGCTGTTCTTTGCTGTGAAATGCTTAAAGAGGCTGTTGGTGGTGTTCTTGTTGTTATTGTTGTTGTTGTTATTGTTGTTGTTGTTGTTGTTGTTGTTGTGGCTTCCCGGGGATGACGGCGACGGCGACGACGACTCTGGCGGTGATGGCTGTGGCTGCTTCTTCATCTTGGATGAGGGTGGTGCCGACGACGGTGGAGGAATTGGTGCGCGAGAAGAGGATGAGGAGGGGGAGGCGGATGATGAAGACGACGATGATGATGCTGGTGTGGAGGAGAACTGGGAGGGAATCGGCGACTTTGCGCGGCTGCTCATTGCCGCTGTTGCCATAACTGTTGCTGTTGCTGCTTCAGTATAGCTGCTGCTGCTGCCGCCGTCGTCGTCGTCGTCGTCGTCGAGGTCGGCACTGGAGCTGCTGCAAGTTACTGCTGGCTGCTGCTGCTCTGCCAAAGGATGAAAGCTTCGTGTCTATCGGTCTCTCTCCCACTCCACTCCTCTCTCTCTATCTCTCTCTCTGTCTGTCTCTGTCTCAGTCTCTCTCTGTCTCTCTCTCCGCCTTTTTTTCTGCGGCACAACTGGCTGCCGGCGGCGCAATTGGCAATCCCACCCATGCGTTTTCCGTTCTCACACACACTCTCTCTCCCCTCTCTCTCTCTCTCGCTCTCTCTCTCTCTCTCTCTCTCTCTCTCTCTCTCTCTCTCTCTCTCTCTCTCTCTCTCTCTCTCTGCAACATCAAATCGATGTGTCTCCCTCCCGCTCGATCGCTCGTTGGTTCGTTCGATCGGGCCGCCCATTTTAAGAGGAGTTATAAAAAAGAAAAGGACTGAAAAAGGCAGACTGAGAGACAGACAGACAGACAAAAGATCAGACAGACTGACAGAGAGACAGACAAACAGATCGAAGTACCGTCAACGCATGATAGAATCCCCACAAAAACGGACCACGTGTTTTGCGAACCAAATAAAAAAAAAAAATAATTCAAACCGAAAAGCCGAGGATTCTTTTCTAAGCGACATAGCGTGTGACGACAACGTTCCCTCCCACGCACATCGTGCGACAAGGGAGGTACCGAAAGCCCCACGAGAGAGGCACGAGGAGAAACGGGAACTATAGGGCGGGGTGGACAAACAAAAAAAAAAAAAAAATAAAGAAATGGTTTTTCTTACGAAAAAGCAAAGGAGGGACAGATAGAGAGAGTGAGAGAAGCAGGAATACCAGTCACACACAACATGGAAGGAACGACGACAGCCACGGGCGAGAGGGGGAAGAACTCGCAAAAAAAAAAAAAAAAAAGTAAACAAAAAAGTGAGCGTCCGCTCAAGTCCGCTCAAATCGACGAGCCGGAGGGGTACGCCTGCGGTTCCACGCCTACACCGCCAATGTTGCCCGTGTCGTACTCGCAGATCGTGATCAGGCAAGCACCGCCCTCGCCGTGCGCGTACGCGCAGCCAAACACAGTCGCTGTCGGCCACACCAGCTGCGTGTAGTGGTTGTACGCCCCATAGTAGTTCTCCTCCCACCACGTCTCCACGCCGTTGGCGAGCCATCCGCTCGTCGGGTACGTGTACCCGGGGGTCATAGCCCACCACGCGGAATTCTCAAACACGACTCCCTCGTGCCCTCCCGGCATCGCGCACCCGGCGTACGTGTCGGCAATGTGCTGCGCTCGCTCCGAAGCGTACCGTGCGTACCCATCGTCATACGTGAGCGGTCCCAGCCCCACGATCGCCCTCGCGTTCGTCGTCTTTTGGATGCCGTCCTGCGTGTCTCCGTCCCGCGACGGCGGCGGCGGCGTCGGTGTCGGCGTCGGCGTGTCGCTCGTCGTCGTCGTCGCCGACGCCGCCGCGCTGCCGCTGCTGCCGCTGCTGCCGCTGGCCGTGCTGCTTGCCGTCGAGTTGCCGTGTTTCAGAGATCCGGCCACCGACGGTGCTTCCACGCACACCGTTGCAGTCCCGTTCGTGCCCGCCAGCGGCTGGCCGCAGTTGATCGTGTTCAGCGAGTACAAAATGTTGATCGAGTAGCCCTCGTCCTTTGCAATCTGGGTGCAGTTGTTCGCGGAAGTCACCTTGATCGTCTTTGTGCATCCCGCGATGGGGACAATCGTCTGGATTGCAACCGCCTTCGGCGCGTCGGTGGTAGGGGTGTTGGAGTTGTCTTTGATGCAAATGGTCGTGCCGGCACTCGGGAAGCGGCCAAGGGGAATGTTGTTGATCGCCATGATGTATGTGACAGTGACGTTGTTGTCCTGAGCAAAGACAAACACGTTCTTCAGGTCGTTATCGGTGAGGGTGTGGTTCGTGTAGCAAACGTGCTCCGTGACACCGCCAGTAGTTGTGGTCGACGTCGAGTTGGTGCCCGTTTCCGATGTCGAACCACCGCTCGTTCCGTTCCTGGCCTGCAGGCAGAGGAGCTGGCCAACGTACGATGAAATCTCCTGGCAAGTGAAGCCAGGGTTCAGCTGGACGAGGGCATCGTTAGTCAGCCCAACGAACGAAGACGTAATCGAAGTGCAGGTGTCGGTCGGCTTCACTTTCCAGCTGCGAGACGAGACAGGTGATCGAAATGTCAGTTCAAATGCAGGAGGGAGGATTGAACCCGAGAAGAGAATATGTGCAAGGGTACTTCACTTTTTGGAGCAGTTTTCAATGTCATGTCGAGACTGGCTGTTCATATTTGGGATGATGTGCCCTCTAGCAAACTGCTGAATGTAAACGGCAGAGACGCCGCTGAAGGGACCGCTCCCGGTCTGGACCAGGGCGAAAGCGATGGCCGAAAGGGCGGCTGTAACAATCGAATGCATGGTGATGGTGAACGTGCAGAGGGTGTGTGCTGGGTTTGGTTGTGGATGTGTATAATCTTATCCTTCTAAAACCGGATCCGTTCCTCTAATGAGCGACTCTATTCAACGGACGTTATCGATCCGGCTGGAGTGTCCAATCGTGTCCACTGCCTTCGAGGTCTACACGCTGGGGAAGGGGGCCTGCGGTCGTGCTGGTTGGCGACCTGCTGGGCGTCCGTCAAGTCAGCGATGATGATTTCGATCAGTAGTTTCTTCCTCTTGCGCCGTGCGACGCTCCGAGGGATGCAGCTGCAATTGGTGCAAAGAAGTTGCGCAGACAAAAGAGATGCCCAAAAATGGAAGGAAGAACAGAAGTGTGGCCACAAAAAAATTTCAAGTTTTTCCGGGAACGGCAGTCTTTCTCTCTCTCTCTCTCTCTCTCTCTCTCTCCTCTATCTCTCTCTCTCTCTCTCTCTCTCTCTCTCTCTCTCTCTCCTCTCTCTCTCTCTCTCTCTGTCCAGTTCATCTCCTTGCAACACCTTTGGGGCAGTATCGCTGCTACACTTTGATCTCTTACGAAGGTTGCGTGTCGGAGAGCGCTTGAAGAAGGACAAGTCGTGCCTCGACATCACGCTCTTCACGAAACGACTCGGGCACTTGAAAACTGAGGCTTGCCCTTCTTGACCATCAACCACATGCTCACGAGTCACTGGGTTTAACAAGGGTTGGACTTGGGGGGCAGTTTTCACTACTTTCAGAAGACGCAATCCTTTGACACTGGCGTACTGGAGCAAGTGCTGCACCAGCGGAACAAGTATCGATTTTCTTGCAACAAAAAAGAGAAAAAGGGTACCAGATATTCCTTTGAGTCCTTTAATTCTGAACTCCGGAAGAGGATAGGTGGGAAATAATCCCAGGCGAGCACGTGAATGAGCCAGCTCCTGGGAATATTTGTTCCTCTTCTCCTGAATTTGTCCAATCTCCTCAAGAGCCTCTTGCAGGTCCAACATTGGTCCCATGAAAGCCTTGAAATTGCAATGTCGATTATAATTCATAGACTAATGATTTATCTGCAACTATGTTAGGCGGATGTGAGACTATACTCACTCCTGTGACCCTGGGATCTGGGCCCTAGAGTGAGGGAAAGCAAAAAAATAGGCTAAAACTAACTTTATTGGGCTGTTGTCTTGGGAGTGTTTCAACCCTACTACTTGCCTAGTCCACGAATTATCCCTACTGATCTGTCTAACAGCGGTTCAAACACAAAGAATGAACATGCAGAGGGACAATCCTCCAAGGGATTGGTGCTAGAGCACTGATTACTCGCGTGGCTGCAGGCTGATGAGAGGGGAAACAGAAGGGCACTCCCAAGGGCGCAACACAGCTGCCGAATAAAGAGAGAGAAGAGGGAAACAGAATACAACAGGAGTGGTTAATAGTGACGGGACGGACAGGGCGCAACCTAGTGCCCCTCATCATTGCCAGCAACGGGGGGAGTTGACTATGTAGGGGTCGGAAGGTCACCAGCAGGGAACTTGCACGTGGAAACACCTGCGATCCTACACACACCCCGCCGGGCTGCTTTGGCACAATCACTTGACCAACAGGCTTTATCGCATCGCACTCGTACTCACACATCTCACTCTCACAGCAATAGGACCGAAGCAGGCACTCTTAGATCAAACTCTCAGGTGTCAGGAACTGGGCAGGGCACAGCCACCAACACCCTCGTGGGGTCGGGAAGGTTGGGGACGACGACACCGTTGTTGCTGCCAACACCACCACTGTCGTCGCAGCAGGCAAGCACTGGGGATCCTCACTCCAACGCAGAGCCGGCAATGTCACACAGTCGCTGGTGGGCCAGTGGCATTCCCCACCCACAGCCCCTTAAGAGGAGCCCCACTAAGGGACCATTTACACACCCGGGTGTTGTGTACCATCTCTCACTACCCTCACCTTGAGAGCAGGATGGATTTGAAGGGACTCTGTATTGGTGCCAAAGGACAGAAATCAGATTGAAGAAAAAAGGAAAAAGAGAAATGGCCCAAAAACAGAGAGAGAGAAAATTGACAAGTCAACCCCTGACTTGGAGCATCCACCACAAATTCTCTAAGTCCCCCCAACCTGCATGTATGTACAAGTGCTGAAAATAAATAACTATGCATGTATGTACAAGTGCCAAAAATAAATAATACATTAGGCAGGCTTGGGTAACAGCCTGTCAGGCACCCCATCCCAGGCAGTCAGGCAGTCTCTGTTAGTCACTGAAAAAGAAAATATGTTGAGAAAACCCTGGCGCAACGGAAACTGTTTAGACGAAAGTAGTAAAAGCAGGCCCAATAATAAAGACGGGTTAGCCGCAAATACACTTTGATAACGCCTTGGAAACTAAAGAACTGGGAGCAATAATAGGGGCCCCGATCCTTGCGGTTTTATGACAGGAACGCTTGTTTTTGTGAATAAAATCCCTAGACTTTATCACTGAGACCTCGGTGTAGTCTCACAAACACCTTGGAAACTAAAGAACCGGGAATAATAATAGGGGTCCCCATCCTTGTGGTTTTATGAGAGGTACACTTGTTTTTGCATATAAAATCCCTAGACTTTATCACTGAGACCTCGGTGTAGTCTCACAGTACCTCTTTTTTAATCTACACCCACAGGTGTGACACAGGGAGCACTTCTTACTTAGAAGGTTTCGACTGTGTGCTCCTTCTCAGGGGCACCGGTTGAGTTTGTGGTGTGGACAGGCCAGCAAGAGGCTGACTTGGGGCAGGTTGTACAGACAGTGCACTAGCTTGCGTGGTGGGGTGAGAGGACGGAGCAAGCGCTGATCGCTCTCCATTATCATCTGCGTGGCCACCCTTGCGGTAGGCACACAGAACTTGCGGCTCTTTGGAAGCCGTGACCATTTCAATCGTTTCTGATATTCTTCAGGATCATCAGTCTTCACCAATTCCCAGTAGTTGCGCACTGCAACGCAGTGAAGATCTTCTTCAAGTTGGTACCAATTGTGTTTGGTAGAGAATCCTAACCACTTGATCAGATAGTAATACTTTTCTCTGTCAAAGGTATTACCTTTGATCCTCTCGATGGGATACTCTTCATCAGCAGTTTGGTCTTCGGTTTCCTCCGAAGTGTACTTCTTAAGGAAGTCAACATGCACTCCAGGGGCTGTGGTGGTCTTGGAGGCAGGTTTCTTCATGAGCTGAGTGGCAGTCTTCCACTCTTCAAGCTCTTTCTCAAAGTCGTCAAGACTATTGGTAACAGCATCTTCTGCAGAGTCTACAGGAGCTTGCTCGGTGTAGGGTCTCAGATGGGAGATATGGACAGTTCGAACCACAATCTGTCCCGCAGGGAATGTTTCTACAACACTATATTGTGTGTTTGCATCCTCGCCAGTGATGGCAACGACTCAAACAGGTCCAACCCACCAGAAAACAAGAGAATGGCTTTTGTCACCGATGTCACCAGGGTTGTCAAGGGGAACAACCATCCATGCTTTCTCTCCAAGTTGGAAAAAGTAGGGATCCTTGTCTTTATCAAGGAAGTCCTGTTGAAGGGCCTCCTTGTATTTCTCAGAGCAGGAAATAACAGTTTCTTGTGCTGCCTTCAACTAGTTGAGAACCTCAGCAACATAAGGTTCTGTCAAAATCAACTCAACTGTGCAAGTGAGTGGTTCTTCCTCCAAGCCACTAGGTTTGGGGATATCCAACAGAATTGGTGCAGAAAGACCAGGCCAGAGCTTGGTCCCATTAATAGGTGCTTCACTATTCCATGGTTCAGGGAGGATATCAACCAACTTCAGTTCTCCCTGCTTGTCGAGATGGAAGTGTGAAAGACTTCCATTGTTTGAATATTCAATCAAGCCATTTGAGAAGCATGTCTTGATCTCAGGGTAAATCAACTCTGCTCTGCAAACGTAGTTGGAGCTGGAGTAGAAGTAAAACGCACTGCCGTCCATGGCAGAACGGTGGAGCATAAGTGCAAGAGCAGGCTCAGAGAGACTCCATTGCAGGAAGTTAGGCATTGAGAACTTCGGGATTTTCTCAGGTCTCATGCCTGGAGGCAGGGGAGGTGGAGCTTCATGCCAAATGTAGACAACATTGATGGAGAACTGTCGAATCAACTAACTCAGTATCTCATGAAGCCAGTACTGCGTTGGGTATGGCCAAAGGCATCTCGGCAAGTGCTGCATGAGTGTCGCTCGGAGGCTTGTTACTCGAATGAAGACAATACGCAACTGGTCAGAACCATTGACAGGCATTTTTGCTAAGAGCGGCAAAGCCTTGGAAGGGTACACAGCCTCAGTGACATAACTTGCAGGAGCTTCATTATCTTGAACCGAAGAGAGACAGGACTCCTCTTCAGCTTCTTCAGAAGGGTTTCCAGTGAGGTTGTAAACCTCAAGCGTTTTTGTTCTCCAACAAATGTGAGAGGCTCATATGGATCCAAGAGCAGACCAGCATCCGGCAAAGGAGCTTCTTTCTCCGATTTACCTTGGGGAGTAGATGAAATAGAGTCTTTGCCCTCATCAGTGTCACTGTCATCTACAGTGTAGGCAAAATCTTCTCGATCCACACCAGTGAACAAGTCAACAGGTAGACGTGCATCTCTTCCATCATCAGGAAAAATGGGGTTTCTCCAGTCAAAGCATGGATGCAAAAAGGACATATGGGAGTACAGAAGGCCAGTCATCATGGGTTTGCTGGTCAATGTACGCACGAATCATTGCCTTCAAAGTCCGTATAGACCGTTTGACAGCACCATTAGCACAAGGCCAGCGTGGTGTCGTAAAGGACTTTTTCAAGCCAAGGGCCTTTCCAAGTGCACCAAACAGGGTGCTTGTGAAGGGTTGACCTCTATCAGAATGAAGGTAAACAGGGATTCCATGTCGGCAGAACATCTGCTCCACAAGAGCCTGGGCAGCAGTCTCAGCAGTAATTTCAGGGACAGGGATAGCCTCAACCCATTGGGTGAAGTAATCAAGGACAATCATGATGTACTTGTGACCTTCAGGAGTTTCCTTAAGTGGTCCTGCAAAATCAACTGCAACACGCTCCCAGGGGGCATTTCCAATAGGTATGGGATGGAGAGTTCCACTTCGGGCTGGAACACTCTTGCTCTTCTGGCAAACATGGCAGCTGGCGACATGGTTGCGTAAGTCTCTGGACATGTTGGGCCAGTAGAAATGATCAGACATGGTTTCTAGGACCTTTCTAGAGCCAAGGTGGCCAGAGAAAGGCTCATCATGCACGAGTTGGAGTACCTCGCGTTGGAGCCTGTCTGGAACAGCAACTGCAAGTCTCAGTGGGGACTTTTGGGCCAGGTACGAAAGGAGTTCCTAATAACGTAAAGGACTCCGGATGAGGATTCAATCATAGTAAACCTAGATGCATTCTTATTAGTTTGGCAGGACGACAAAGAATCTGTGCTGGCTGTTGTGTTCTAGGAGTTGATGAAAAATGTTCGAGCATTACGTGAAAAAAGTCACTGAGAGGCTGTCGCACGAGCACCGCACAGAGAGACAGGACTTGGATAAAAGGATAACGGAAGGTAACGCCATTCGTTGCAGTCAAATCCACTGCCGTATGGCCTTTCTGCGCCGTTGAAGGCAACAAGAACATCACATTCTTGAATCACAAGGAGTGGAGGTCGTTTCAAAGTTGTTGGCTGGGGTGGCCTGTCCACGGAAACGTGCTTGGTTCTGTCAACGATCTTGGCTTGTCTGCCCAAAAGATGTTCATTGAGCGGACTGCTTTGTCCACCTTCAGATTCCAGGAGCTCGTCAAGGACTGCGACTGAAACGGCAACGAGTAGCGGCGAAGTGGGAGAGAATGCTGCTGCCGGGCTGCTTTCTGCAGCAGCACATGTCGAAGAACGGTTCGTTTCTGCAGCTCGGCCAAAGTTGAAGACGTCAAAAGTTTGGAACTACTTCGACAAAGTGCTGGTGGATGGCGTCCCAAAGAGCAAGTGCCTAGTTAAAGATGTCGGGGGTTAGGATTGCAACGAGGTTTCCTGCAGGGCATGCGGTGGCACAATTTGGAGAGACTTCCGTGTGCTTCTCTTGTTCGCTCGTGACAACCTGAAGAAGTATTACACTCTCACAGACAAAACGCCCTTGCGCGCATGTGCTACTTTCCTGGATCCGCGGGTGAAGGATAAGATGTGGGACGACTGGCAGGAGGAGAACGTGAGGGTGCAGATGATGAATTTGTTTCAGAGGAATAGGTGTTGCGCAGCGGAGCACAAACAGTCAGTCGTTGCGGTGGCCCCTGGCGAACTGGCCGACGTGGTGTCTGCGGCAGCAGATGTCCCAAATTCTACAAAATTGGGTCCGATGGCGGCTTTGCACGATAAGATCCGCGCCAAAGACGAAATAAGTGGACCGTGGCTGATGAGATCTCTGACACTTCATTCAGAGTTGACCAATTTGCTGAGTTGCCTGTTTACTTAACAGTGGGAGGCGACCTGGCCACAATCTGGCATCATCCGATACAGAATCTTGATATAAAGATCTCTACCAACTCCAAGCAGTAGACTTGGGGCCTTCCACATTTGTGGACGAAAAGATGGCCGAAGCGCGGGCATGGGGCGGAAGCGGACCTCACCTTTATGGCGCCAATGAACGGCGCTCGCTAGTGCGCGTGTGTGTGAGCAGAACAAATGGAAAAGACGAAGAGACCCTCCAGAAGAGACGAAACACGAGCAGGACAGAGAAACAAGCGACAATGAGAAAGAGAAGAGAAAGAAGGGAAAAAAACAACAAGAAATAAAAAGAAAAAACGCGGGGGGTGGAAATAGTTTCACTTGAAGCAGAGTTCAGAAAGTCGGAAGTCGAGTGAATTTGTAGCGAAGGGTGAGAAAAGAAAAGAAAAAGAGAGAGAAAAGCAGATATTGCAAAAAAAAGGAAGAAAACCTACAAAAACAAACAGAATTTCCCCACACCAGTGACCCAGCCATCTATCTGGTCGCCACCAGTAGTACCAGCAACCCACTTGTCGCTGGTCATCCGAGAGAAACACTCTGAAGGTCAAGGAAAAAAAGAAAAAAGAAAAAAAAAAAAAGAGAAAAGGACAGAAATCAAACCCCGAAAATCAACTACTCTGCATTGTCGTCGTCCTCCATCTCATCTTCCGAATCAGAGAGCACCTCGCGGGTGAGAGTCCAGAGCGTCATCTTGCGGTCCGTAGCAGCAGTGGAAGAGACCGGCTCTTTTCCCTTTGAGTCAAGCCGACCAGCAGTACCAAGGACAGCTGGAGCCACATCTCCCGTACGTTCTGCACCTTCCACGCCGCCAATGCCAGCGCCGGCGCCAGAACTGGGCGCCTCCGCCACAAGCAGCGGTGCACCGCGAATGCCGTCCGCCGGAGCCTCAGCGTCCGCTGCCGCTTCACTGGCAGATGCAGAAGGGTAGGCCGCATCGGCCTGCGGGAACACGAGCAGGGCGCGAAACCAGTCCGCCTCCTTGACGGCTCCCTCAGGGACTGCGAATCCACCGCCCGAGACGGGAATTGCTTCAACTGGCTTTGGGCGCGGCGTTCTTCTGATGCGGCGAGTAGGCTTGACTGTGGTCGAAACCGGCGTCCCACCAAGTCCTGCGATTGCCGATCCTGCGGCGTTGCCGAATGTGGCGCTGGCATTCTCTTCAGCGGGAGAAGTCACCTGCTCAGAAGAAGAAAACGGCAGCGAAGGGCCGTAAGTTGATAAACGTGTTAAGAAGGAAGTGACAGGCGACTTTGGGGACACGATTCCCGCAGAAGCTGGTGGTTTGACTAAAATAGGATCGTCTGCTTGCACCGGGTGGGGCTGTGCTTTCCGGCGAGTCGAAATGTTGAGGGCGCGTGCGTGACGCAGCCGGCGAGCAAGGCTCGGGTACGCTGCGGTGGAGGGCTCGTCTTTCTCCCGGTCAACCGGTTCCATTTCTTCTGAGCGAATCGGAAAATCTTCAGGGGCAGATAGGGCCGCAGCAGAGTCTGAGTCGTCTTGCCCCCCTATTGGAGGGTTGGATAAAGCCCTTGGCCAGCTGCGACGCTTCACTACTCGGTCGGTTCTTTCCGAGGAGGGCACCGCCTTAGGGGCTGACTGGAAGCGTGACCACCTGCTCCTGCTGGACCGCCTCGCATCACTGTCTGGATTATCCGTTGGGCTCGTCACGTCAGGTAAATCTTCGTGGCTGTCCAAGGACCGGCGACGTGGTCGCGGTCTATCCAGGGAAAACAGTTGAAAGCGAGAGCTCTTGCCGAAGCGCGGCTGCTGGGCGGCCTCCGCCTCTTCCGGGCTGTCACCGCCGCGGAGGGGGACCTGGTAGTGAGTAAGAGGTGTATCGGTGTGGTGGCTCGCCTTGGACTGGCTGAGCCTCTTACTATTTATCGTTGACCCTCCTGCAGTGCCAGCGGTGGACGGTGATGGTGCTGATGTTGTTACTAATGTTGCTATGGTTGATGCAGTTGTGTTCGCAGTAGATGTAGGTCCTGAAGAAGGTGCGGCGGTGGCAGTAGTGAGGGCTACCGATGCCTCCAACGCTGTTTGAGTTGTTGCCCCTGACGTCGATGCTGCCAAGGTTGTTGGTGTTGAAAATCGCGCCGGTGGTTCAGCACCACTTCCAAGTCCGGCCCGCCCAAGTCCGTGTCCGTGTCCGTCCTCGGCTGATTCGTCATCGGAAACGTCAGAGTCATCCGCTTCCAGAGCGGGCTTTCGAAGCAGCGCAGGCAAAGTCCGAATCAGATTGGCAATCGACTTCGACGACGACAGCGTCACGACGGCAGGCTGTGCTGCAGCCATTTGCGAGGGCGGTGGTGGTGGTGGTGGCAGCGGCGCTGCTTGTGGGCTCGAGGCGTCGGCAAGGGCCGCCTCGCTCGAGCTTCGCACGCTGTTGATAAGAGCATCGTCCTGCGCGCTCACGAAGCGGGACAACGCTGGGAAGCTCTGCATTTTCTTCAGCCAACGCCGAGAAAGGGGCTGCTGGTCGGCAACGACGACCTCTTCAGCATCTCCTGAGTACACTGGGTCCGCCAACAAGCTCCCCGAGGTCGTCCCAGCGGGTTTCGATGCTTTCCAGGGGACCGATTGAGTCCAACGGCTGAAAGTTGCAAGGGAAGTGGAGGGACCACCAGTGGCTGTCGCAGAGGGAGGCGATCCTGAAGCGGACTGAGACCAGGATGTGTTTAATACGGAGGAGGTTTGGGGTGCAGCGTGTGATGAGGTGGGTGGAGTTGGCGGAGGAGAAGGAGGGATTGTGGGCATCAGGGAGGCGTAATACGCGATGGAGGTGGGCGACCGAAGGACGGGCTTCCGCCTTGCTCGGCCGTTGCTGAGAGCTGATGAGTCGTGCTGGTCCGAAGACGGGATGATCGTTTGTGAGTAACTTGATGGGTTGTTTACAGCCGTGGTCGAGTGGGCAGGGATGGGCAGCGGCAGGAGAGGTGGGGATGAAGGATTGGCGATGGCAAGGGCTACCACGACGGCTCCAGTGTTGACAGGTGGAGGTGGAGTAACAGATCCTGTGCGAACAATAGCTGCCAACGGCTTGACACCATTGTTGGCAATGTTTATCTTGCTGCTTCCACTCCGGGCCGCAACAACGCTTTCGTGGTTATTCCCGTTGCAGCCAATCGAAAGCTGAGTTTGCGGGATGAAAACGGGTTCCTGCGACGGTGACGACAGGGACGCACCGAAAGACGAAGTTGTCGGGGTAGCCGATGTGGGAGTGGATGCAGCGCTAGGGCGCCTCGTCCTTCGCGCACCGATCGCAGTAGCTGGCCGCGGCATCA
The DNA here is from genome assembly GCA_025765615.1 of Zopfochytrium polystomum. Lineage (NCBI taxonomy): Eukaryota > Fungi > Chytridiomycota > Chytridiomycetes > Chytridiales > Chytridiaceae > Zopfochytrium > Zopfochytrium polystomum. The sequence continues at coordinate 375,764 of JAIVFJ010000019.1, forward strand.
GTCGCTTTTTCATTGCGAGCCTCTGCTGCTGCTGCTGCTGATTGCTGTGGTTCTGTTGTTGCTGTTGCTGTTGTTGCTGTTGTAGTAGTTGTCCCAGATCCTGCAGTTGTTGCTGGGGTTGTTGTTGTAGTTGTAGTTGTTGTTGTTGTTGTTGTTGTTGATGGTGGTGGTGGTGGTCGTCTACAGCCTGCTGCCGGTGGTCCTCCAGGTCCTCCCTGCCCTCCTCCTCGTCCTCCTCGTCCAACCCCTCCTCGGCCTCGTCGCGCTCTTCGCCCCCGTCGCCCTGCTCCCGCTCCTGCTCTTCCACGCCGTCCTCCTCTGCTTCCTGTTCCTCCCGCTCGGGCACGATTCCGGCACTCGCGCCGCTGTGGGCAGGGGGACGGCCTCGGCCACCACCTCCGACAACGAACTGTCTCATCCGCGCGTTTCGACAACGATTTTTTTTTTTTTATCCTTTTTATTTTTTCGAGAAGTCTTGCTTTCTTTTCTTTCTTTCTTTCTTTCGGAAGCTGCCGCAAGAGGTTGTCGGCCTTCGCCACCTACTTCGATTATTCCCACAGTGGCGCATGCAGGTAATCAGTTTGCAGCGCACGCCTGTTGCAGCATTTCAAAGTGGGTGGAGGTGTTGGAGAGTATGGGACGTGCAGGGAGGGCTCGGGTCGGACGGCAACTTAGTTTACGCACGATGGCGGCACCTTGCAGTCTGCTGCATTCCCCTGCCTGTCTGCCGTAGTATGGCAGGTAGTCCCGCGCGTCTCTGCTCGACCTTTCGCGCGCGCGCTTGATATTATCAGTATACATATTTTTAGATGATAATGTTTACAATAAACGGCAGTGTTCAGCGCTCCAACGGCGCCATCACTCTCGGGCGGCACCGTCAGACAGAGACCTGAAAATGAAGAACCAGATGGAGTGAGACGCTGAGGATAGACAGATCTGGAGAGAGAGAGAGAGAGAGAGAGAGAGAGAGAGAGAGAGAGATTGAGTGAGAGTGAGACAGAGAGACAGAGAGACAGAGACAGAGAGAGAGAGAATTGCCGCAGGGAGACAGGCCGTCGGATCGAATGTGTGTGTGTGTGTGTGTTTGAGCGAGAGAGAGGGTTGGGATGGCAGACGCAACGGCGGCGGCAGGGAAGGGGGCGATGAGCGATAGGAACGACCAGCAGCACCACCCCCACCCCCACCACCACCACTTGGCCGCGGATGACCCCAGTGCGGGGAGCCCTTCTTTCAGAGGAAGAGCACTGCCAGCATCCGCGTCTGAACTCGACTCGCCCTCCCTCTCCACCCACTCATCCCAGCAGAGTTCGTCAGCTTCAGCGACTTCTTCGACCACCACCTCCTCGTCGTCGGAGAATCAGATCCCTCCTCCGCCGTCCTATGCACCGACAAATCCAGTGGGCTCACCCATGCGCCTGTCTTGGTTTGCATCCGATTTTATTGAAGATGACGATGCGGACGAGGAAGTGGATGACGACGGCCAGAGTTTTACTGAGCACTCCGAGAAACTGGATGACGGACACGAGGAGCCCCATCACCTGGGAGCAGATGTGGATTGGCATGAACTTAATACTGTGGCCGAAGGCACCCCTGGCGTTAGCGGCTCGCGAGCTCGCGTCAGACCCCTTGTTGACCCCATACAGCTCGCTTTCATAACGTGAGTTTGGCTGAGCCTCTCAAATGTGCTTCAGCTTTTCGGAAATCGACTAACCTTCCATTTGCTCTTTCGTGTCGAAAGAACTTACAAGCTGAATCAAGGAATCGGCCCGGGCTTCGATCTCGGTAGAATTGTTCTGATGCAAAACCTACTCGAAGCGATCTACGGCACTTGGTCGGACCTACTTCCAAGCCTTCCAACTGAAAACGAGTCAACGGATGCATTGATCGGCGGAGAGGAGCTCCCAGAAGCAGAGGATGAGCCATCTAGTCTAGCTGGTTCGCCTCCTGTCATAGAACCACGCACTTCATCCAAGCGGCAGTTGTCAACTTCAGCTGAGGACCGGGGCCAAAAATCGCCTCTTGTCACATTAACTACCACACCCTCACCGGACGAGGATCAAGACGATGTGCCTCTTGGTCGTCTTCGACCGTCAAAGCAACAAAAGTCGAACGCGAAGCCAGCCGCCTCTGAGTCGTCGAAGAAATCGTCCTCGAATGCCAAAGCCTTCCTTCTGGCTTTGGTCGCAAGAGCGCGTGCCTCCTCGTCACCGTCCTCCCCGTCGACCCCATTATCCTCCTCATCCTCAGAAACTCCGATTTCTTCTCCATCTCCGGGAGAACCAAGTTTCGAAAATCGAAGCGTTTCCATTATTAGTCGTACACCATTGCGAAGACCACAGTCTTTCGACAATTTACGCGATTCCCGTCCGTCCGTTTCCTCTGTTGCCTCAGACCCAGAAGTGACGCCCTCTTCAAGCAATAGATCCATACAAGTGGACTCGGTGTCTCTATCTTCGTCCACCTCTTCCACCAAATCCCGCCTATCTTCGATGAAGAAAAAACTCAAGAAGCTTGTTCGATTAGGCTCAACGAAAACGCCCCCCCCCAAAACCCCCTGTTTCTGAGAATGATGAGCGCCTTGCGGAGGCCGACATAAGACCCCGTCGACACTCAGCGTCAGAAGCAGAGGCGATGATGTGGTCTTACCAATTGAACATGTCGCTGCAGGGTAATGCAGACGCCGACTCGACTCTCAGTCCGTCCGCCATGGAAGACAGCAAATCCAGCAACAATATGGGAATTCAGACAGACCCTGTTGAAGACGGTACTATCGTGTGGCTCGAAGATGTGCGACCTGACGAAAATGAAGACACGGTTTTGGGGGAACCTTTGAAGTCGCAGCCTCTGGTGCAGGAGCAAGTTGAGCTACCAGCACAATCACCCAAGCACGAATTCGATTCCCTCTTCAGCGAAGCCGAAATTGCTGAATTTGCTTCGTTAACCGCGCTCGCAACTGGATCCTCATCACCTCTTTCTATCTTGGAAGAGAAGGAACGGGATCAGATGATTACTGAAAAGCCGCGGCGACGAAGCAGGGAGTCAAAACGGGGATCTATTTCAAGTCGAAGCACGAGCTCCGCCTCACACCCATGGACGGAAGACTCTGAGCTTTTGTCCAAACTCCAGCGTTACTCGCAATCTTACAGTGCGATTGCTGTGGCAGCAAGCAGTTTTGCACCACCAGAAGCGCTTGCAGCTGCGTCCCAACCTTCAGCAGATGAGAGCTCATTTCGCTCAGTGGACACCGAAAAGTCTCTGCCGAATCTTCCTGAGCCATTGCTATCTCCAGCACAACCCCCGATTCCACCAGTTCGTCGCACGTACTCCCGTAGTGGCAGTAACAAAGCTGCGGCATCCACAACAGTGGCCAGCGCCCCAGTCACTAACACCTCAGGAAACACTGTCAGCTCCCCAAGTAGCGTTGCCGCGGTCGAGCGCCTCCGGCCCAACATCCCCTTGCGCGGGTCGAGCCGCGATTGGGATTACTCGTCGTCCCGCCCGGAACGCACGAAATCGCTTCCGCCTGCGTCATCACCACCCCTTGCACAAGCTCAGCCTCGTCTGAGCAGCGACACGGTAGTAATGTTTTCAGGATCTGTGGCCTCTGCAGGGCTGTCTCCGTTAACGGGTGAAAAGTCACGTGGGTCGTCGCCAACTCCTTCCGACGAATCAGGCAAGTCGTCCTCGCCTACCGTGCTGCTCAGTCGGCGTAACAGCAGCGGCGACAGCCACCGTCGCGACACCAGCACGTGGTCGGTCTCGTTATCCCCACAATCAATGTCTTCGTCCTCGTCTCCGCCACTGCCGTCGTCCTCATCGCAGCCAATACCACCGCGGACGGTGCGCCCTGTGAATGGCCCGAATTTAAGCAAACCTGCCGAAGGCGACTCAAACTCGCGCGCGAAGCTGTCTTTACTTGGCGCTCCTGTGGTCGTTGCTACCGGAAATGCTGTTGCAACACACGCACGATCCAGCAGCCCCGCAGCAGCAGGGGCCGCGAGTCCACCAACTGTGCTCACTGCATCGCCCGTGTCGACGACATCGATCGACGACGAACTACTCACGGGAAAGGCGCCGTCTTCCGTGGTGAGCGGGTTGGTCGTTGTGGCGAACGACATGAGCAGTGGAGCGGGTGACGCCGCAAAGCGCTTGTCTTTCCAAAAGCCCGGCGGTGGTGAGGTGACATTGGACGACGTTTTTCAGCTGGAATGGCGACTGTAGAGCACCTACCAGTAAGCGCTGCCCAACAACTCCACCTCTTACTTGCAAGTCTTCCCTTCCGAAAATCCCTTTTCTCGGACTCTCCCTTCTTTTTCTCCCTTCGTTGGTTGGGCGAAACTGGTCACTGACCGCAAGGGGCAAGAAAGGAACTGCTGAATTCCAGTCTTTGGTGGCATTGGAATCGATGGATTATGAGCTGGAATGGGCCACTTGGGCTTGGAAGCAAATTATTGGGTTATTTATTATCTGGAGTGCCTTGGCCGGTTTGGACGGCATTCGCGTCACTACTCCGCGTTACCTCCCAATGCAAAACAATCACATCTCCTTTCGCCCCCCTTCTGTCTAACACTTTTTTTCCTTGCCTCTCCCCTGCGACCCCCCCATCTCCTCGGTTTTTCTCCTTCTCTCTCTCTCTCCCTCTCTCTCTCTCTCTCTCTCTCTCTCTCTCTCTCTCTCTCTCTCTGCCTCTCTCTTTCTCTCTTTTCTTTTTTTTTTTTTTTTTCTTCAATAACTGGTCCTTCGTCCATCGAATTTTGTTCCCACTGGTTAAGCACCCATTTCCTATCGGGCGATTTTCGCGGAACCCTCCTTTCTAAAAAAAGCAACACCTGTCTCTCCCTTCTTGTTGTACAAATACAGCAAAAAAGTGTTTCTCATTACATAGTCAAAAAGTGTTGGAGACGACTTTGAGGGCGGTTGCGAAACGAGGAACGCAACACTTGCCAGCAGTTCGTTAATGGCTTTCCGGTTTGTCGTTTGGGTTGCTGGTCATTACTCGGTCAGTCACGGACGATACTATTAACTTTGTAGCCGTCAGCCGCGTATCCGTGCGGTTTGTGCCAAGGCCAACTGCGGTGCATTGCCACGAGCAGACAGACAGGCCTGACTGACTGACTGACTGACAACTACTGCGCTGGCCTGACTGAGCAAACAGACACAACCGCTGCCGCACCAACCATCATCCAAAGAGACATCGTCATTGCGAAGCCACCCAGCGTCGAGCGGCACTCACCCAGTGCAAAAAACCCGCCCGCCGCCGCCGCCGCCGCCGCCGCCGATCGCTCCCGCTGCCCGAGCTCCAACGGGATCCCACTTCTGCGCGTTCGCCATCCCGACTCACCCCGATAGCCATCCTTCCCTTCCCCCCCGACCTACCCCGCTCAACATCGTGCCATCGGTGCAAATCGTTCTCAAGTACGTACGTGCCACAACCCCCTCTCCAAGGCCCCCACCCTTCATTACTCCATTTAACGGACTGCCCATGCACATCGAATGATACCATTCGACCCATATACCCTTCATCCGCGTGCGAGCGGAGAGTGTGCCCCCGTGTCGCTTCGCTTTGGTGGACGTCCTTACCCCCGGGGGCGTTCGCTTGCTCTCGTGCATGAAAGCCGTGTCGGGGCCCCTTTTGCGATGATAACTATTCGGCCGAACGCCAATCTGAGGTTGGGCGGCAGGGTTTGCGCATCAAGTCCCTTCCCGTCCACAACGCGCCGCAACGTCACTTTGCATTCAATCCTTCTGGCGGTTGACAAGATCATTCCTTCCCCTCCTCGGTTCCACAGCCAGGAGTATACACCTTTCGACAGGCGTGGCGACGGAATAGCGGGGATCCGGCGCGGGGGCGACCACGACTTATCGAGGCTTTGCTTTTTGTGGCGATTCAAGCTCACAACGGCGGGGGCCGTCTGTGTTTTCCCAGAAGGTTCGAGAGCCGATTCGAGAGTGCCCCCGGAGCTTGAAAAACCAACCCGTCCTTCCAGCCCTCAGAGCACGTCGTTTTTTCGCTTGCCAGTAATTTCTTAGGGCCATGTTCTGGCGGTTCGGCCTGCAGTCTGCAGCAGCCATTGACAGTTTGTTAGAAAAGGACACTGTTACGCTGGAGGAGCTGTTTGAAGTGGAAGAACTCTTGCAGGAATGCAAAGCTCATAATTCCAAGCTCATTGACATGTGAGTGCATTGAGGAGAAAGAGGTGGAGATTGGCATGTGCGCTAAAGGGATGTCATTACTTCGAATTTACTGTATTACTTCATCACAACCGGAACATAGACTTTCCAAGCCGGAGAATCTGAAAACGCTCCTACTGTTACTGACGAGCGATGACCTTGAGGAGTCCAAGAAATTCAAGTGAGGAATGGAGGAGCGCAGTCCTGCGGGGAAATGGGGCTTTATTTTACTAAATGTGTTATTATTGGCAGATACCCATACCTGGCGTGCGAAGTCATCAGCTGCGAGATACTGTCAGTTTGTGACGGGCTTGTCGCGGACGTACAGCTTCTTTCGACGTTTTGGACGTTTTTGGACCGTCCAGGTCCAATTGATCCCCTGCAAGCGGGGGTACTTTTCTAAAGTAAATGGCATTTTGATACAGAAGAAAGTTGTCGAGGTAAAGTAACCTTTTCGCGAAAACAAGTTTCTTCTCACTCACTTGTTTTCGGCCCCTGGCGCGTCTCAACTGGACCAGATGCTTGCGTTCATCCGACGACAACCAAACGTCGTTGAGCGGATGCTGCGACACATGGCGAATGCTTCTATTGCAGAGCTGCTCCTCAAAATCATCAGCGTGGAGGAGCTGCCGGATGGTCAAGGCATCATTAGCGTAAGTCACGAATACCGCTGCTCTTCACTCCACACCCACTTTTAGCGTGAGGCTGACTGCTCTTTCGGCAGTGGTTGTGCGGGCAGCAGCTAATTCCACAGTTGATTGAGCGACTCGATCCAAAGCAAGACGTGGAGGTACCACACCACTGCCTGGCTTAGCCATTTGTTAACCTGCCTTAGGTTCACAACACGGCGTCACAAACGATATTAGATGTAATTGCCGTCAGTTACCAAAATATTGCGGCGTTGGAAGCTGCGATAGCAGCCGGTGAGGCGATTTCAATGGATGGAAGTACTTCGTTGGTGGACCAGTTGAAGAGGTGAGAATCTTGGACCACCGTTTCAAGAAAGACCCGTAAGTGGTTGAGCCCGTTTCAGTGCCGATATGATGAAGAAGCTTGCCGATTATATGGTAGACAAGGAGTCTCCGAATGCGACTTCAACCCTGGCAAACGGAATAAACATTATCATTGAGTTAATACGAAGATACTGCAGGTAAGGTACATTGACTGTACAATGATGATTCACCTCCATTTCTTTACGCTTGTTTTGCACCAGCGAAATAGAGCAAGCTGAGTACCAACAGCATCAATTTCAGCAGCAGTTGATATCTTCTCCAACTGGGGAGGCCTTGCCGACAGACCAAAAGTTGCACCAATTAGCAACAGACCTTAACAACCTTTTACAAGTGATCTGCGAACGCGTTGAAGAGATGGCCGTCCTTCTGGAGAATCCAAGAACGATGGTAATCGGATTGTAGTTACTGCATTGGAGCGAATTTTTTTTTCTTTTCCTTATCTAAGGTTGTTGTATCAGCCCCCCTTTTCTACGCTGTCCGGGGATGTTGTGCCTCTCGGCTCCGAGCGACTGAAAACATGCGAGCTGATTGCGGAAATCCTGCACCTGCAGTACCTGTACTTTTCCAGCCCGCTTTTTGAGCGACTGGTCAGCGCCAGCACCACTTCGAAGCCTCTTGCAGCCTCCCACTCCTCGGTCGACGAACTCGCAGAGGCGCTGACGAGGCTGCGACTGTCGAATCAGCCAAACGTGGCCGACGAGTTGGTCGCGTTGACCGACAAGTTTGTAAAGTTAAAAGTGCTTCCGATGTGTTTGGTACAGAACATTTTATTTCTTTTTGTTTCCCCTTTCGTTTTGTTTCTTTATCTTTCTAAGTCGCTCAAATACCCTCTTCGTTTTAGAAACTTTTTTTCGAGTTTCCATGGAACAACTTTCTTCATTCGGTCGTCTATGACATGATTGCCAAAGTCTTCAACACATACTCCTACACTTCAACAACCTCGTACGCGCGCCCGCCGGAACAGGGAGAGGACTTCCCACCCGCGTCTCCACCAGGCGGCACGTTGGACGTGAAGATGAAGGGAGTGCAAGCAAGCTTCAAGATGCTCGTATCATCGGTACGTACTGTGGACTATTTTTTTTTTTTTTTTTGACTCCTTTCTCCTGCCTGGAACTTTTTTTGAGGTCGGGGAAGCGTTGCTGCGTTGGCTTACTTGGATGATTCCTATACCACACGCACGCACACACAGATCCTGATCGACGGCGAGCTTTCGGCAAAAATAATTGATGCCCAAAAGCGAAACGACGAAGGGGAGAAACTGCCTCGAGGAACCAGGCTTGGGTTTATGGGTCACCTGACGTATATTGCCGACGAAGTGTGCAAGCTGATTGAGAAGTGTGGGGCAGATTTCGAAGTCGAAGGCGGAGGTATGTGAGACTCTGCTGTGCACGGTTCTTGCTTCCGCCAGCAACACCTTTTTATGCGAGAATTCTTTGCGCAGCAGTCAACCCAAAAATTAACACAAGCAACATCGACACTCGTTTTTTCTTTGCAACAAACCCGTCCCAGCTCCAAACATCGTGCACCCCGAATGGGACGCTTACGTGAACGGCGGGCTCCAAGAGACCAAGGAACGGGACCGTCAGCTGCTGGGCGGCACACGGCCCACGCAGCTCGAGCAGCTGCCGATGGACCAAATGAACCCCGAGGCCATGGATGCCCTTCCGCTGCCTGACGCTGGGGATGACGGTGGCGGCGGTGGGGTCAGGTCCGGCGACGAGTCACCGCCGCTGCCTTCGGCAGACGTTGTTGTCGGGGTGGGAGAGGATCCTGCGGCCGCGACTGGTGGTGCTACGGTTGCGAGTGCGGCCACTGCCCAGCGTAGTTGAGGGAGTCATTGAGATTTTGACCGGGTGTTGGGTGGTGGTCTGTCCGTCTCTGTGTTGGCCCGTCCTTTGTATGTTTGTTGTTCTCTTCTGTCTGTCTGGGGGACAGCAAGCCCCTTTCTGCCTTTGGTTTTTCGTGCTTTCCCCCTCCCCCTCCCCCATGCTTTCTTGTTCTTCCGTTTTCTCCTGAATTTTCTCCTCGCGAGTCTTGACTACCTAATTCCTCTTTCTTTCACAAAAGTTCGATGATGCTAACGTTGGAATTCGTCGGAATTCACTCGAGTGGGATGGCGTTGGGGACCGCGGCCCTCAAGAAAACTCACCACAGAGGTTGGACGAATAAGATTAGTTTCTTGCTATGTTTACCAAGGTCAAAGCCCAGCTCAGCCGGCTGGACTCACCACGATGTCTAAGTGTCCGTTCCAAGAGCAACCCCTCGACGGTCCAAATTCCCCTTATAAATCCTTTTGTGGCGCGTCAGCATTCTTAAATTCCGATCCTGCGCGTAAAGGTTCTTTTTTTTTTTTTTTTTTTTTTTTCGCAATCCAAGACCCTTTTCCGAATCGTGAGCCCAGGAAGACAGCTAACTATGTCAAATGACAACCACGTCACCACGCTGATGTGACTTACACTAAGTCGGGTAAGCCAAAAGGCCCAATCTGAATCCAACGACAAGAGTTAGGTGAAGACGTCATTCTAGCTTTGCTTTCCTAGGCTTCGCTTGCGAGGACAATGCAATTAGAATCACCCTCAATGGGCCGTGTCTGCTGGGATGGTTCTTGGTGTGAGCAGCACCCAGCATTCCCTCTGTGAGGCAGAGCACTGCACTCACTGGATTCAGAGAAATGTTGAGCCAGGGCAGCTCACATCTGCCCCAGGTCAGCTGACTTTTCTCTCTGTGTGCAACACCCTTTGTCTGCTGTGCAGAGACATCTCTCCAGGCCTCTGGACACCCGCTGGTTGATTTGAAATGCTCCTGTTGATTTCAAATCACCTTCCCTCTGTGGGAAGTTTGGTCTCTGTGTTAAGCAGAACTGACTGGTTAGAGGCACAAGACGGACCTGAACCTATTGTGACTGTCAGTTATCGTTCTCACGATGCCCATGGGAGAGCACCAAGCAGACCTGGGCGCTGCTTGTGCTGTTGACAAATACTCTGAGTATTAAGTGGAACGGAAACCAAGTGTCAACAGTTTTCCTCCTCCTCTGCTCAAGCAGATAATATAGAAGATTTTTTTTCTTTCTTATTGTTCCAGCGCCAGAGGGCCAGGCAGGAAGAGAAAGTTCCATCAGCAGAGATAATATAGAAGAGGTTTTTACTCTGTGCCAGCACGCTTGCCTAGCAACTATTATAGCAGGCATATCATCATTATGTATCAATAATTCATTACAGAGTTTTCTCTTTCTCCAAGTTGGGGAGAAGGACCACCCACAAACACACATCTCCACTTCATTCACTCCTTCCACTCACTCACTCTCAGAGTAGACTGTTTACACCTGGCAAAGTCCTTTTGCCAGCTGCCCCTTTATTGCAGCATAAGGCAAATCTGCCACATATAAACAGCCCAACTTGAACGACAGTTAATGGCTTTGCACTTAACAACGCACTACATACCCCTGTATGCTTTGTAAAAGACTAAGCCAATCAAATTCACAAGGATTGGAACCGGGAACTTGACAATTAGTCTGAAAATCTGCAAAGTGGAAAAATTCAGAAAAATTATGGCAGCATCCAGAATCGACCAATCTTGTAGATAAGGTCATGCGTAAAATATAAAATATGTGATGTGTTATTTGTCAAATAGTAAGGTAAGAGTTTGTCGAGAACCTACTTGAGAATCTCATAATAATGAAATGTGGATAATGTGCAATTGTTGTGTATCTGGGGGTTTAACCCAACACAAATCAAGCTGTGAGTAAAAGGGAAACGAGGGTATTTGTCCAGATAACATTCCAAATCGTCATTTTTCAATCAATTATACAATAGGCCCAAAATCCTACCAACAGCAGTTTGTTGGCGCGAAGAAGGAAGGGGGCTTCTTCACCAAAGCGGATCCACCAACTCAACTGCTTCCGTTTGGGCTTGTTGTCCGCCCGTGCTCCCTGTCGGGATGGCACTTGGCCCGCCGCCGCCGCCAAACAAACAAACAAACAAACAACAAGCAAACAAATCACCACAGGCAGAAAGACAGAGGCGCTGTTCCTCGCTCGCTCTCGCTTGTTTGCTCTTTCGCTTTGTCTCACACACACACACTCTCTCTCTCTCTCTCTCTCTCTCTCTCTCTCTCTCTCTCTCGCTCTCTCTCTCCCTCTCTCTCGCTCTCTGGTGGGTGCTTGGAAAACAAACACATCAGGGCAGTCAAAAATTTCCTTTTTCGGTACCCTCACCAACCCGAAAAGGAAAGCGAGGGGAGTGCGCGAGAGAGGAGGGACTGGCTGGCTGGCTGTGACGCACAGCCAAGAAGGAACGAAAGAAAACAAAAGAAAAGGAAGAAAAAAAAAAAAGGGACGACGAAGAAATACAAAAAGAGAAAGAAATCAGCAAACCAATAGGCGGCGGCGTGGGTGAGCCCGTCAATTGGGGGTGAAACCGTGCCGAGCCCAGAAACAAAAAAATCAAAAACAAACAACAAAAAAGAAAAAAAAATAAGAAAAAGAAGAAGAAAAATTCGCTCGCTCGCTCACTCGCTAACACTCCTGCATCGCAAGGCGCCCCCGATCCATCCATTATCATCAGCAAGGAGGCCAGCCAGCGAGCCAGCCAGCCAGCACACGAGAGAGGAGGGAGGGACGGCGAGGTGGCTGCAGGAGTACAATCGCTTCTTCGATCAGGCACCATCCCTATCCCAGCAGCTAATCGGCACCCTCTCTGTGGGCTGTCTGGGCAGCAGCAGGTTGGAGAAGAAATGCCCAGCCTGCGGGCCTCTGGCGCCGCCATCTCCCAGCGGGTGAGGTTGCGGCCTGAGTTGGAGCAGCAGCTGCACCAGCAGCCTCAGCACAATAGTCAACAGTGCGTGCAACAGAAGCGCCCTTCTCCGCAGGATGAGCGAGAATTCCACCAAAGCAGAAGCTGTATCCGCAAGCCCAGCAAGTGCAGGAGCTTAGTTCGGTCGAACTGTCCGCCCCATTCTTCACCAACCACTTCATCACGACACCAAGAACCTCTCACCAACCCTGCTGCCGTGCTTTCCCCCTGGATTCCCCACACTGACTGCTCGCAGCATCTCACCGCAGCACAAGTGTCCTATAGCGAGAATTGCATGCGGTTGGAAGCGCGTTGCCGACCGCCATCTCAGCATGCAAAGCGATGGCATGCTTCCCACATCCTTCTTGGCCTGTGCATTCTCCTTGTGGCTGTGTGCTCCGTCTTTGCGGACTCCATCGATACATCGACCACGCCGGATGCTACCTCGATGAGCGATATTTTGACCTCCTCAACTTTTGCAACCACACCCGCAGTCACCACACAAGCCTCTGATTCAGTCTCTCAAACCGACAGCGGCAATTCCACCACAACTACTAATACGAAGAAGCCAGGCGTCGTTTCGAGGAAGGGAAACGGGTCATCAACCACAACATCGAGCCTTCAAAACGCGGATACTCTTAACGATGGTGCTGGGGTCCCTACCCCGGCGACAGAAACCTCTCCTTCGCCCCCTGACCCCTCTTCATCCACTACCCGTTCACTCCCGGTTGCGGTTGGTGGAGGGTTGGATGATCCAGGCTCTGGAGATTTGGTCGGAGCAACCCAGACGGCGTCATCGAGCCCACCAGGGGGCAGCCCAACCCCTGTCGTTGCTGGGTCCCCCGGCTCGGGTTCGGATGGTGGTACCAATGCCGGCGCAGGCAGCGGTTCCAACGGTGTAGAAGGGACGAACAGCGAGAGCGGAGGCTCAACCCAAAACTCGAACAACGGAAACTCCGGGATGAACCTTGGGAATCCTCAGACTGTCGGGAGTTCCACATCTCCGACGTTGAGCCCGTCCACTTCAACTTCAACCACACTCACTGCGGGCGAAGGGCGACCAACGGCACCCTCTACAACAGGCTCCGTTTCCTCCTCTTCGTCGCAAAGCCAGACCACCTTGCTCGCGGTTGTCCCCGTTGCTGTCGTCGCAGCCTGCGCTGCACTTGCTGGTTATGTCGTACAACAGCGTCGGCGAAATTTGATGGCAGGAGCCTCCTCACGCGGACAGCCTGGACTCAGCAACAGCGTTGGCACGACCCACTTTCCCTCGCCTCCGCCGCCGTCCTTGCAACCCGTCTCGAAAAGCGGCAGGACCTTTTTCCACGATCTCGTCACAGCGGCTGCTGCCCACCGGAGACGAGGCACCGGAGACAGTTCCAACACAGCCGCAGCCGGCGCCACGGGCAATCACCCTGAAGCTTACACGCTACAAATGGCGGTACCGAACGGTTCACCAGTCCCACGCTCGGTCCTGGTCCCTTCACACCACCATCCAAGTGATGCGCGAATTGCCAGAGTCGACGCACTGCAGGAGATTTCGCAGCCAAGCGACCAAGATGTTGCAGTCGTTTCGGAATATTGGTACTTCCAAAATCCGTATCAGAGGAAAAGCACGTTAGTTTCACCCGGCGTTCCCTCTAGTTCAACCGAAATGCCGCCAGCAGCGGCTTTGGTGGGAAGCTATGACAGCCGTGGTCTCCTCGAAGACATTCCCGCGCGGTTCGTTTTGCCGTCTTTGTACAGCTCCCACGACACAGGTTCAATGATTTCCTATGGAGAGAGATCAGAGAGGTCCGAAGCAACTGTACAGTCTGGCGGTTCTGGATATGACGAAGACGAAAGCTCTTCGATGTTCACTTACGACACAGTGACAATGAATGATTATCCTCTTGAAGAGAACTCAGTCGCTGCTACAGAGCCACCACCAGAGCGGTTGATCGTTGCAACTGCCCGGCTCGATGTTTTGCCTGTGTTGAGTGTGTTGGCAGCAGAGTCGTCCCGCATGTCGAACTCTTTTGACTCCGGAACGACGGCTAATTTGCCGAACTCGGCAACAAAAGTTTCGCCTCCAACGGGAAAGGACACAGGAGGCTTTTACAGCTACATGATGGCGATCCTTGGACAATCCAGCGAGACAAAGCAGGCGTCCCCCCCACCTGCCCATCCTTCCTCTAATTCCATCGATCAATCACCAGCGGATGCTAGTTTTCCAGCGGACACTTCATCAATCAACACCTTCCCATCCTTAGTATCCGACGATCGTACTGTCGACTCATTTCGACAGCGATCGCACAGATCACAGCGGTCGCAAGAGCTCGCACTCCCGGGACTCATGACAAACACACGGCGGCAGGCCCGCCCTCCGTCGGCGGCAAGCAGCGTATCGCTGACCCGTGACGTGTCGCCCTTGCCCGCGTCTGACCTCTCGTCACAATTTCATCCGCAGCAGCATCCGCACTATTACTTGAACCTCCAACAACGGAACGAAGACCGGCATCTTCACCGAATCCGAAACATTCCTCCGACAGCAGTCTCAGGTCCAGGCCCCATGTCCCCAGGCGCAAACAGTGGTGACAGCAACGGGGAATTCAGTTCTCGACAGTCAGTTTTGCGCCGTGCACCATCTACGAGCAGCACGAACACGTCCAGCGGGAGCGTGAGTCAGAGCACCAGTCCACGTAACGAGGGTGCTTTTGACGAGGAAGCTGGAGGAGCAGGCGTGCACGACAACGACGAGGTCGAAGACGACGGAGGACGACGACTTTGGTCTCGGAGCCCTTCCCACCGCACGGAACGCCATCTTTCGACGGGTAGCTTCGCATCAACATCGACTGCGTCGTCCGCGGGCCGCATCGATCGCGACATTGCTGTCAACCGCATCATCAGAGTCTCTGTCGCAGTACGTCCGGTCCGATCAACAGCACCAGCAGCAACAGCAGCAGCAGCCGCAGCACGGCCGAGCTGGTCCAGCGATGGCGGGATGGGATACCCGCGAGGTCGCAAGGGATCCTCGTCGGTCATCCAGTGTTTTGTCCGGAGGCTTTGCATCCCTGGGCAGGGTGTTGGGAGAGTCGCGGGGCGACCAGTCCGAGTGGAAGACTTAATTTCCGAGTTCGGTGGAGAACGGTGGAACGGTGTCGGAAGCTTTTTTTTTTTAACATTTTTCCTCCTCTTCGGGCTTGTCGTGTTGGTGGACCTTTGTCCCTTGTTACCAAGTATCACATTCGCTTCGTCAATGCGTCGCAGTACCTTATGCTCGCTATGCCAGCGCTTTCCGCCCCTTCTTGACTTCTTTATCATTTTGCTGCATGGATTTTTGTATCCCGGCTCCGGCCACCTCGGGGGTTGACTTGCTCTCTCCTTTTATCGCGTCCTTACAATTTCTTTTTCGCTGCTTCTTCCCCAGCTTCTCTGTCCCGACCCCTTTTCTCATGCTCGCTTGTATCTTTTTGTTTCCCCCCCCCCCCCCCCACCCCCTCTCTGCCTTCCCCGTCCTCTTTTTCTTTCGCGCAGCGCCTGCGTTTCATAGAGCCTAACCATTCCAATCAAACAATATAATCAAAACAGAGTCGGTTCAGTTTGCCGTTTTTCTGTTTGGGCGAGCTCCATAAAACTGATGGTGGGTGGTGAGCGGTTGCAAGAATTCATTGCGAGAGAAGAGAGAGAAGGTAAAGAAAGACATGACACAGAGAGAGGACAGAGAGAGAGAGAGAGAGAGAGAGAGAGAGAGAGAGAGAGAGAGAGAGAGAGAGAGAGAGAGAGAGAGAGAGAGAGCGCTCTACAGTGTATGCCTTTGTGTTTTCCCCACTGCTCCAGGTTCCTTTGCTGGCTTTAGGGGCAAGTGTTTTCGTCTGCGATGTGAGCTTGTCTTTTTCTGATTTTTGCCAAGCCCATACAAACAAATCGAGGAGGAAACTATTTTCCGTTCCACTTTATACTCTGGGTAGTGTTCAACAGCACAAGCCAGCACCCAGGTCTTATGAGATAACTCGAGTATCTCCTAAGGTGTTTGGCCATAGATTAGGTTCTCCAATGAGCTCTTACTTTCCTATGATACATATGACACATCGTGTTCTGTATATGTAACATCTGAACGAGGAATTCAGGAAGGGATTGGATCTGGTCATCCCCATAATTTTTCTGAATTTTTTCTTCTTTCCTGCTCTAATTGCGACGTACCTCACGATCTTTGATGGTGAGAAGACCTCTCCTGGGCTCTTGAGTTACAATTAGGCCTTCGTACTTTGGGGCTGCCATGTTTGTATGAGTTAATTATCTTGTAAACGCTTCTTATCTCTTATCTTTTCGTCCCTGTCAGGGGTGCCTTGTCATTAATTCTTCCATTCTTACCCTCCGATTCTCCTCACACCGCACTTGTTGTGCGTAGTGATTATAGTGATTCGATTTGGAATGCGACAAATGGGGCAGAGAGAGGAATTTGTCTTAACAGAATGTATGGGGTCATAGCTACGTTGTGAAGCGCAAAGCTCTCTCTGACGATCGAGCTCGGCTATTTATATCTGGCAGATTTGTCGTATGTGACAATGAAGGTGCGAAAATCGGCGACTGGGTTGTAGACATGAATGGTTGCCAGGCATGAAGGGGCCCCGGCGTGGCGGAAGTGACTGCAGGGGGCAGGCGCAGAGCGCCCATTTGCAGTGCCACTGGCCGTCCATCTATGGTGGAGACTGGCATGAAGCGCCTGTTGGAACCGGGCCAAGACAGACAACAAGAGGTAAAATCCACTTATGTCGCGGACACAGTAGATGTAATATATGGTGATAGTCTGGACTATGTGAGAAACAGACATAACAGTGCACCAGTTCGCGCAAGCGCACACGGCTGCTAAGTGCTGGGGTTAGAATCCCAGGTGTTTTGCTTTTCTCAGCGTTGAGCCAGGTGCGCATGCCTTGTGAGTGAGTCTGCGGAGGCGCCTTAGCTTCCTTAATGTAACGGCAAGTCACGCATATTTTCTTGTTTGTAATTGGACTCTTACTGTGAAGCCCGTGTCACGCTGAGCGTCCTGCGAGACGTTTGGCTGGGTCCAACAGCAATGATACCGGCCTTGAGCCTGCCCTGTGAGACTCCTCGCAGAGACCCTCCTTCTTCATACGCAGGGAGAACCCCTTGCCCAAATAAACGAACCGCGCTGGTACGTGCATTCTCAATAAACAAAACCGCAAAGAAAGGAAACATTTGATGTTTGCATTGGTCTCTGGGACTGGAGTTTTTTCTCTTTCTCTCCAAGTTTGGGAGAAGGACCACCCACAAACACACATCTCCACTTCATTCACTCCTTCCACTCACTCACTTGAGTGGAGAAGTGGACACTGCTCTGCCTGGCACCATTGCTTCAGGTACTTGCCCATGAGAGAGGCAATCATGGTACCGTCCTGAGCAAAGGATTGAATTGATTGAGCCATCTGCACAGCTTCAACAATCAATGACTGTCTCTTTGTTTGGACTAAAGTCAACGGGCTGTTTGTATTCCTCTCTGGGTTCTGTGAGTACTTCAGAGCCAGTGCCAACCTGTCTGCCGCAGTCAACAGGCTGTCAGTCTTCCTGCCGCAGTCAATGGGTTGCTGCATTAGGTGGCCAAAGGCCGTGAGGGCGGCACTCAGTTTGTCTGAGGTTCTGGGTTTGACAGTGTGGCTGTGCTGCAAGACTGCGACTTCTCGCTACTCTCCACATGGCCTGCCATGCAATGTTCATTGTGGCATGCCACTCTCCTTTCAAGCCAGTGACATATTGCCTGTGTGTGGGACTACCAATATCCATTGAAGGCCTTTGTCTTTAATCATTTTTTTCCTTCTTCCCTTTTTTTTTTTTTTTTTTTTTTTCCGGCAAAGATTGCTTTCAAGTGGAGAGGCATCCCCTTGTGCACTATTTATTAATATTGAATTCCATGCAACGCTTGCAGCCATGCAATTCAAGAGGGCATGGCGATTGGTCGCCTTACGTATTATTTATTAAACAAAAAGTTATTAATAAAAAAATGAGAAGAAACAGACGGACGGCAACAAGTTGGAGAGACAGACAACTTTTCACTGGACAGGCGCAGAAGTTTTGTGCGGCGTGCGGCGGCGATCGAACGAACGAACGAACAGTTTCAAAGAAAATACCTGTCTCCCGTGCATCTCCAACTGTCTGTTTGTCTGTCTGTCTGTCTGTGTGTCTGTCTGTCTGTCTGTGTGTCTGTCTGTCTGTCTGTCTGTCTGTCTGTCTGTCTGTCTGTCTGTCTGAATGTCTCCCTGTCCGTTCACGCTCTGATCTGTCGGCGCGCATTGTTTCTTGCAACTTTCTCTATTTTTTTTGTTCCCTTCTGTCTGTCCGCCACGGTGCCTGCTGCTTCAGAATTTTTTCCTGCGTCCCCACTTTCAGCCAAGATAATAATAATAATTGCGGCAGCCGCCTGAGCTCCTCCCTCCCATCCGCACCGCTCCGCTCCCATCGGACCTGGAGGGCACGCTAGCTAGCTAGCGGGTGGCCTGCAAGAAGCAGCAGCAGCAGCAGCAGCAGCAGCAGCAGCACGCCTGGACGCACGCAGTACGCAGCAGGTGGGCAGCCGTGGTGTGTTGCTGCAGTGTACTGCCCGGAGGCGTCGACGGTCGGTTCGTTCAATCGCACTCCCCCACGCAGTCGCTGAAGGAAGCCGCAACCTCCCTCCACCGCAGCGGTCATTCACGGTCCGCCTCCCGATCTGGCTCCCCCTTGATTTGCATCCAAGTCGGCACCCATTCGTCGAAGCCACTGCCTTTCTCCTCCACATTCCCACCGTCCCTCCTATCTAAGCCATGGTTCGGTTCGATCCTTCTGGCCTAGGCAACACTGTCGGCCTGCCAACCGATCCGGCGGTCGCTGGCTCTGGGGCAGGCGGGCCATTAGCAAAAGGCAGCGGGCAGACAGACGGCACCTTTGCGCTCTCGTCCATCGCCGACGATACGCTATCCGCGGCGACCCGCAGCCTCTTTGCGAAAGGTTTCGTCCCATCCGTGAAAGTATCTGCTGCCAACACAACAGCCGCCCAAGCCTGCTTCACAATTGACCAAACCACTGCCACTATGGGTGACTTTGTCGGGTACTCGCTGCTAAAGTCAGTGTACACCGACACCGCCTCTCTTGATGCATACCTTCTTGCGCGGATGGATGCCTCGTACTTTTATGTCACAGCTTTTCAGTTGAGTACTGTTGTTGACTGATGATGTTGGCAACTGTGCTCTCTTACTCTGTAAATATCTCCGTTTGTTCCAACAGGCAAGAATTTGGCTGTCCTGGATTCACCGGATCTGGCGAGCGTTATCACCAGACATATTACCAGGCTCTTCTTCTCGCTCTGTCCCAAAACCAACCGGCGGGCGATGTTAGCTGTCCAGCTCCGACCGGAATCGCTAACAAGCTACCTTGCCGATCGACTTGCCTTTCAGCAGCAAACACCCTCTCAGCACTGTTCGCCAACAAATCAGTGTGCTCGTCAACAGCCCAGGCTGCCCTAGATGCTCGCGCTAGTGTTCTTTTGGGCTACCAGATCTTGGCGTCACTGCTCCCGGGTGGGGAGAACGCGCCGGTGACAGGCCCGTCAGCAGCGTCCCTCGATTGCTATGACACCGTGAAGATTGAGTCGACGCAGTGCGGCTTTCCGATGTACACGGACGCCTTGACGTACTGTGGGATGGCCGGCGGGACCGGGGCTGGCATCATAACACCCCAACCGAGCGACGCATGCTGCAAGTCATTGCTGGAATTTAAGCTCCCGGCAACCATCACCGCATCCCCCGCCTATTCCACAGCCACCGCCACTGGCACGCGAACTTCCATGACCACGACGCCCAGTTCGTCGACCTCCCCCACGACCCTCAATAACACGACGCCCCCTTCCTCCTCCCTGACCACCTCGTCCCTAATCGGTATCATCGTCGGTGCCATCACTCTGGCGTTCATAATCGGCGGCATCATCTTCTTCCTCCTGTACCGCAGATGGCAAAGACAACGAGAAACAAAGTACCTCCTCGCCTCACAGCCAGCCGCCGGCTACACCACGCTGCCTGCGAGCGGCAGCGTCGGCAGCGGCATGAGTCAGCGGAAGCTGTCGTACGCCCCAAGCATGCAGTTCGTCCCTCCCGAAGGTACCGCTGGCTACAGCGCGTTTGCGTCCACAGGCCCCGCCTCGGCCCCTTACAACAGCAGCGGAGGAGGCGGCTCCGCCCGCGGATCCCCGCCGTCCCTCGCCGTTGACGGCTTTGGCGACCCTTCGTTCACGTCTATGCCTCCCTCAGCCATCTACGCTGCAGCCGCTGCGTCGGCGGCCGCCGCCGCTTCGACAACCCCACCCCCCGGCCAACAGCAACCAAGGCAAATGCAAAACACCGCCCCGCACGAAAGCTTCCTGACCGTCGACACCGGCACCGGCGGGTCCCTCTCGTCGGGCGTCCAGGCGTCATCCATGGTCGAGGTCGACGAGGACGGCCGCATCCGGCGCAAGTCGTCCCTCGTCACCGACGCCGCGCCGTCCGACATTGGCTCGCTGAAAATGCGCGCCGTGTTTGATTACGACGCCGGAATGACCGACGAGCTGAGCTTTAGGGTCGGACAGACAATCACGGTGACGGCGCTGTTTGACGACGGGTGGGGTCACGGTATTCTCAATGGCGTCCGCGGCGCGTTCCCGCTGAGTTGCGTGGTGCCACTCAACAGCGAGGAGGCGGCAGCTGGAGCCTCGTGAAGTGAAAGTTGAGCCCTGGCTATCGGACTTTGGAACCCGCATTGGACGCCCAACTCAAATCCGTTCACAAGAAAGATATGCCATTGGTCTGGAGGTCATGGCAAGGTTCCGATGAATAGTTGGCTTCCAGCCGAGGTCTTTCGTCGAACGTCGTTTCCTCCGAGATTTCATAATTTTGCTTCCTTTGTCCCTTTTTACCAGTATTGCTAGTTTTTTTTTCCTCTTCTTTTTTCGTTCTTTTGCCTGGTTGCGTTCTCTATGACGTCGTTTTAAAGATTAGAACGTACATCAACCGCCCTTTCCTCGCCCTGCCAATCCTTCCTCCGCTTCACTCTCATTTATGTCTCACTCTTTCGTCCTGAGGCCTCTGCTCCAGTGCTCGTGTGTGTGGCCTAACCCCTACCGTGAATCCGTACGTAATGTAGGGGGAGCCGGGGAGGCGAAGGTCCTTCGGGTTCAAATCGTGCTCTTCCAGCGTTTTCTCTTTTTATTTTTAGCTCTCTTCTTATTCCCCCACAACTACTTCCTTTTCTCGGTTGCTATCCCCCCGCTGTCTGTCGGCCCCAACCCGTTCACTTTCCCTTTTTTTTGTTTTTCAACGTGGTCCAGATCGCCCTAGCAGACCGGACGACGAGGGGTGGGGGGGAGGATTGTTCCCCACCCCGCTTATCTTTGTGCTACCTTCCCTACTCTTGCCTCTGCTCACCTGGACAGCAAAGCTTTCAGCTGCCCACTCGATTTGCCCTCCCCACTTTCGCCACACATCCTCACCGATTCCCTCTTTTTTTTTTTTTTTTTTTTCTTTTTTTTCAGGTCTCGTTCTTTTTATCCTATCGCTCCCCCCTTCGCCCCTCTCTTCTTCTTTGTTCTTGTTTTGCTTTTGTTTGTTGTTCTCGTTTGGCGCCGCGCTTGGCTCAGCTAGTATCTGGTCGTGGTGAGGGGGGGGGGTGGGGGCGGAGGAGAACGAGAGCAGGAGGACGAGGGAAAGGAACCAGCGGCCGGCCGCTGGTGCGTTGATTGATTGATTGATTGATTGATTGATATACTATGCCAGTCCAGTCGACTTTTTTATCCCTTTGTTTTTTTTCTTTCTTTTTTCTCCTCTCCTTGGAACACTCCGGCCTCGTTCGTGTCGTGCAATAACGCTCCTCGCGTGTTGCCTCATGTGGCCCCGCCGACCTTCCCCGTCCTATTGAAGTCCCATTAATAGGACATAGACAATAACGTCCCATCCCTTCGTGCTTTGTATCGAATTTTTGTCGTCTCGCCGCACATCTGAACCATCACCGCATCCCCCCGTTATCGGCACCATAACACAAAATAGATGTAAACGATTGTATCCAATTAATTAGAGTCACTTGGGTACACTGGGGTGACAAACATTGAGCCCCAGGCAAACTTGATCATTTGCATCAAATAAGAAAAAAAAAACCATCAACCCAAAGTCTGTCAACTCTCAACACAATCCAATGAAATTTCGTACAGTGTAGCTATAAGTAGAGCAATGTGCTGCTGCAAACTAATTGTCATTGATGGCTGGAACATTTAAAATTTTCTGGTTCCGATACAGAAATGTGCAAATATGAAGAAAGACTATCACAATACTGTTCTTTTTAGCAACCAAACACTGCAAGGGTGCTAAAAAGCTTGTGATTGTAAAGAATTGGTCGAAGATTGTATTCAGAATGATCAATTATGCAGGGAAAATGTTTGGAGTGAACAGCTATTTTGAAAGTGGTTGCAAACGGCAATGCTCCGAGTCGATTAAATCAGTTATCTCCAAATGACGTTACCACGGGACTGAATACTATCGGCTTTTTGGTTCCTTAGAATGTTCTTTATCTAGGAAGTGTCCTATAAACGTCCTAATTGATATCAATTAAGTAAAAGCAATGCAGATTGTTGCAAACATGATGTAAGTGCTTCAGCTCAATTTAGCCCAAATGGCTTAACCGCCACGTACAATTGCCACAGTGTATTTGGCCATATGATTGAATTCCTGAGAACAATAGCCAATCAATTTGCTCCAGTAGTCGCCCACTGCCCCCTGCAGCGATGTTCAAGCGCTAGACGTCACTGCTGTAACAGTGTAGTTAAGTTTTTCTCCCATTTCTGATGTCTTGACATAAAACAGCGCATATCCAATGCCCCAGAAATACCCTGGCAACCACATTTGTGCAGCATTATCCTCTGCCGATTAGCACGCAGTGGCAATCACTCATAACATTTATTAAAGTATTGGTGGAGTTGTACTATGTGAACAAGTTCGCCAGCACTTATTTTGGAGGATTCTGCGAAAACATTTTTCACCTCGCTGTGCAATCAAAACACCTTTGGTGAGACTGTACCTGCTCTCATGACGGAGTTATCCCTTTGGATTAGGACTATGACGCATCCTGGTACAAGTGTCTGGTGATTGAAATTGCCGTTATCAACTTGAATTATGCACGTCTCGTTTGTAGAATATCAAAGAATGATAAAATGCGTATGACAGTATTTTTAGCAGTCCCTGCACCAATCGGGGATTGTTCAGAATCGCTTGCAGGTGGAAATTGGGTGTTGAATTCCTTCCAGCATACGCATGTTTCCCAATCTATGCTTGTCTCTCAATTCGAAGTATTTCCAGCTTGGACGAAGACGACCGACTTGACTTTTCTTTTTCGTTTCTTCTTCTTCTTTATTGATTTCTGTAAAGTGGTTGTCCAGGCCTCCGTCGAGAGATGCGCGGGCGTGAGCGCAGGTAGTAAATAGAAGCGACAATGGAAGGTTGACTTCAAAGTGTTGACTTTGTGAGCCGAGGCCCAGGAAGGAGAGAATCAGAGAGTAGAGAGGAAACAGAGAGAAAACAGATATCCCCTTAACGACAGAGGTCTTGAACGGGGTTCTTCATAGATCGGCTCTTCGTAGTTGGCAACGATGGAATGAGCTCAAAAATGGGTGGCTCTCAGAAAGCCTTGGGCAAGCCAAAGAAACAAGAGGAGAAAAAAACAGCGAGAGAGTTAGTGAAGAGAGATTTGAGAGAGGAGAATGAGCAGCCAGCGCGACAAAGGGGCTTGAAGAGATCCGTCAAAGTTGACGAGAGGACATTGCATGCATTGCACTGAGCTCGCTCGCAGCTCACAACTCAAAACCTTCCTCGCAGAGCCGAACGTCCATCCCCTCCGCACCCAGCGCCCCAGCGGCCCGGCGCACCGCCGCGCGGAACCCGGCCGGCCCGCACACAAACACCCCGACCGGCCCTTCCTTGCCCGCGCCCGCGCCCGCCGCCGCTGCAAAGTGCGCGCGCAACACCGCCGTGGGGTCCATGCGTGCCCCGCGGTGTACCACCACGCCGTCGTCCAAATCGCCTTCTCCTTCCCCTGCCCCCGCCGAAGTCGCTGCGCCGGCCTCCGGGTCCGCCGCCGCCGCCGCCGCCGCCCCGCCCGTCTCGTACACCACCACCTTCACCCCGGCCCGCGCGCACTCGCGCACCAGCGACACTTTGGCGGCGGCCCCGGCACCACCCGGCACGCGCACCGACCACGCCAGCAGCACCCCGCCGTCCCCGCCGACACTTCCGGCCGCCGCCCGCCGCGCCAGCCCGAAGCCGGGCGCCGCACCCGTCCCCGCGACCACGACCGCCAGTGCGCGCAGCCCCGCCAGCGGCGCAAGCCCCGTCGGCCCACCGAACGGTCCGTGCACGGCCACCCGCAGCGGAGGTGGCGGCTGGTCACCACCGCCGCCGTTAGTCTTGTCGGGAGAGCCGCCGCCCCCGCCGGCGAGCGCAGCAGCCAGCCGCGATTCGAACGCGTTGCGTCGTCGCCGCGGCTTACCGGCGGCGGCGGCAGCGGCGGCGGCGGCGGAGGGGTCGCGGAAGAAGACGGTCGCGACCGACCCGGCGCCCTGCGCCAAGCTGTAAGGGTGCCACTCGAGCGGCGCGACGTCCGGGAAATGCAGCAGCGCCCAGCGGCCGGCCGAATCCGCGGCCGCCGCCGCACCGCCGCCGGCAGGCCAGTCAAAGTCGACGCGGACGTGGCCCGTGGGCTCAAACACGACGCTGCGGACGCGCAGCGCCTTATCCTGCGTCGTCGCCCCCCACGCCGCGCGCAGCCGCAACGCAGTGTCCGCGAGGTAAATTACGAGGCCCGGGATGCAGTAGTAAAAGTCGGATGCGGCGTGCAGCCACGCAAACAGCATCATCGGGAACACGAGCCAGTGCGCGAGGCGGAAGAGCGGAAAGTTGCGCCGCCGCACGACGGAGGGGATCGAGAGCGCGGCGACAGGGAAGAGGAGGATCGCCGAGTAGGTGCCCATCGTCACCATCCAGTTGCCCTCGCCCCACCCGAGCGGGTGGTCGTGCGTCGCGGACCGCTGGCTGCCGTAGAAGAGAACGGAGAGGAGGTCCTCGGCCGTCCGATACTGCGCTGTGAAACCGATGTACAGCGCGCCGTGCGCCGCGACGGCCGCGATGAAGAGCATGCCGACCCACCGGTGGACCCGGGCGAGCCGGTCGAAGGAGACACCGAGGAGCGTCTGGAAGCCGGAGGACTTTGCGGTAAAGAGCAAGGTGAGGCCGAGCGTGACGTCCGTGAGCTTGCCCGTCATCTGGGCCCAGAAGAAGGCTGCGCGGCGGGCGGGGACCAGCTTGCGTGCGACGTAGGCCGGGCTGTTGAGCAGCTCCTCGGTGTGGACGGTGAAGAAGCCGAGGTTGAAGAAAAAGAGCGCGAGGATCCACAGGTGGAAGAGCGCCTCGCCGAGGGTAAAGGACGAGTTGTTGAGCGGCCGCAGCAGCGCGAAGCGCAGGCGCGGGAGGGCACGGGCGGCGAGGGCGACGGCGACGGCGGCCAGGCACCAGGCGTAAAAGACGCCAAGGGCGATGCGCGAGTTGCGCTTGGCGATGGCGTGGAACGACTCGAGGCAAAAGTCGGCTTTGCACGGCCAGTCCATCATCAGCATGCCGAACACGATGCCCAGCGGGAAGGCCAGAATGAAGGCGATCGAGGCCGGGTGCAGGAGCGCGCCAGGCGTGTGCGGCGACAATGGCCGTTTCGTGGCGCCGCCGTTGTCAGCGTGCGGTGAGGGCATAGTTTCCTTGTAAAACGGGGGATTTGCTCGCTCTCTCTTCTCTTTCTTTCTTATCGTTCGTACGTCGACGACGAGGTCCTTCTCTTTGTTCTAGTAAGGAGGGAGGCGGGGTTGAGTTGAGAAATGGGATATGAGGCTAACGGGGAGAAGAAGGCAGGAGAGGAGAGAGAGCGAGAGAGAGACCAAGAGAGAGAGACTGAGTGAGAGAGACTGAGAGAGACTGAGAGAGACTGAGAGCGCGCGGATGACGAGAGCGAAAGGCCTATGCGCGATTTCTGCTGCAGGGGGGGGGGATTTTATATCCCACCATTATCTGTATCTCTCTCTCTCTCTCTCTCCCTCTCTCTCTCTCTTTCTCTCTTCTCTTTTTCTCTCTCTTTCTGTCTCACTTAGTTTCTTCTCCTGTCAATTTTGGATTATGTTTTTTTCTCCGAGCATTGCGAGGGTTTTGCCCAATAGGCAGGCGACAGACAGATTGGTCGGAAGAAAAAGCCAAGAGGGCAAAAATCCCTCGTTGTGCTTCTTGCTTGGAAATGGGAGCTTGGCATCAGGAGAGAGAGAGAGAGAGAGAGAGAGAGAGAGACAGAGAGAGAGACAGAGAGGGAGAAAGAAGAGAGACAACTAAGTCCCCTTAAAGTAGACAGGAATGACTTGTCAACCAAAGCCGCACGAACAAAACAGAAACCAATTGATTGGTTGGTGGTTGGCTTGTTGGTTGGTTGTTGATGTGCTGCGACAACCAAACAACAACAGGAAGAGGTAAAATGTTACAAATGCTAGATATCTTAAGGCAGAGCCTTGCAACTCGCCTGCGCGTATAACAATAATGAAGCATAACAAAATACTGCATTAAACAAAATATGGTGCTTGCCAAAAAATGGAGCAAATGGCATTATTCCTGCCAAAAACTGCAGGTGGCTTGTGATTGAGCTGGGCTGGAGATACCAAACAAATTTTTATCCCTCACTCTTGCCTTCACTTGCAACTGATACAGCAGTGGCAAAGCCTCCACAAGATTCACAGCCTTTGGCTGTGATCTACTCATTGTCAACACCATTCACAAGTTTTGTGAATTCCACATTCTGCCACCAGATAGTGTTAGCAAAGCTGAAGCTATATTTGCAGCCTTCAGCTGCAATCTACTATTCAACTTCAACACCATAATTGTGTTATTAGCTAATTCTCTGCTTACCATCACTGCTGGCGTCATCTTTTATTGGCAATTGCCACCTCTTTTTTTCTCAGTCTGACAGTCGCCATAACAGCTGACTGATATAGCGATGGCAAAGCTGCTGCTAGAGCCTTTGGCTGCAGTGTCATCATCCTTTTTAAAACCATAATGGCAGCAGCAGAGCTACCGCCATAACCATTTTTACTTTTTTGTTTTGCTCTCTCTCACTCATGATAATGCTGCATTAAGCAAAATATGTTGCTTGCCAAATGTAACAAATGGCAGTGAAAGTTGGAAACTATTTTTTTCCCAGCCAATTGAGCTTGACTGGAGATAGCCCAAAAATTTATTTCTCGCTATTGCGGTCACTGCTGACCGATATAGCAGCAACTAAGCCGCTGTCAGAATTGCAGCCAAGGGCTGTGATCTAAATTCCTTTGTGTTTTTTCTGTTAATTATCCATCACTGCCACCTGATAGCGGTTAGCAAAGCTTGATTCGCAACCTTCGGCTGCAATCCACTATCCATTTTCCCACCATAAGAGTGTTATTTGCTAATTCTCCCGTTAACATCACTGCCGTTTGATATAGCGGCAGCATAGATTCGCAGCCTTTGGCTGTGACCGTCGTTTTCGACACCTTTATGGCCAGATTCGCAGCTTTGGTTGCAGTCCGGTCATCATTTTTAACGCCATAACGCAACGGCGGGAGCTGCGCAAAGCCGCTGTAAGACAAAGCGCGGAAAAAGAGAGAAAGAGAAGGGAACTTGCACAACACATACGCACTCACATAACGCACACACATTCACACAAGGCGATTATTAGGGAGTGCATTAGGCTCCGGCTAACCAGGAGTAAAGCAAAGAGGGAGGGTTCATCTGGGACTGCAAAGTGGGGGAGTTCCAAAGGAAATCCAAATCAACGATCAGGTGTCGCGAAACGAAAAAAAAAAAAAAAAAAAAAAAAAAAAAAAAAAGGCGTGGCCAAGAAAAAGGTTTGCTCCACTTGGCACGGGTTGTGCAATCCAATGCAACCAACTGTGCAGGTTTGAAAGGTGCCTAAAACTAAGTTTCATTCAACGATCGTCACGTTGAACCCTACCTATTTTTTTTTTTTTTTTCCTTTTTTTTTTTTTCTGGACCACCGAGGCGAGCAATCTGCTATTCTTTTGCTCGCTGCGCCCATGGAGAGTTAGAATAAGAGAGCAAGAACGAAGAAAGAAAGAAAAGAGATTATCGGTCGCAGGCCGACCAGGAACACTGACGTCCGGGAGGCAAAAACAAATATAGTAATGATGATATGCGGCCGTGCTGTTACTTGTTTTTCTCCTCCCAACCCTTTGCACGTTCGCACGTCCCACAAAACACACACACACACAGGCGACTGTGTTCTTCACCGGTCCGACAAGAGGTCCCAGCTGCTCTCGGTCGCCGCGCGCGACGCGCCTCCTCCCGTCCTGCGCGACGACGCAGAGGACGATGCCGAAGAGGACCTGCCGTCGCCCCCACCGCTACCCTTCCCCACCTCCGCTTGCCCCCCCACGTCCCCATCCTCCTCATCCGGCGACTTGCGGCTCAGCGCCACCGACTCGAGGTCCGTTCCGACGGCTCTGTCCTCGCCGCCGACAATGCCGGCGTCAGTGTCGCCGTCATCCGTGTCGGCGTCCGTCTCAGCCGACGACGAGGAGGAAGACGAGGAGGAGGCGGACGAGACCGAGGAGGAGGATGATGACGACGATGACGACGAAGGAAGGGAGGCGGACGCGGTCGTCGGGATGAGGAACTCGGCGGCGTACGCCGCGGCCGCAGCCGGCGACGCCGTCGTTGCGGGCAGCATTGACGACGACGCCGACGACGCCGACGACGCCGACAACGGCGTCGTCGCCGCCGCTCCTCGCTGCTCTTGCACGGACCATCCATCTTCGTCGCCGTCCAAGTCGCGCATGCGCTGCCCCAGCGTGCGGCGCCGCAGATGCAGCTCGTGCTCCCGCCGGTTCAGCTCGAGCTCCAGCGACTCGAGGTGCTGCTTGCGCCGCAGCAGGGCCGCCTCGCGGGCGTCCAGGCGGCCGTCGTCGTCGCCGGCGCTGCCTCCAAGTGCGTCGTCGCTGTCGCTCAAGTCGGACGTTGTGCGAACGGTCCGCGACGAGCGCTGTGCGGCGACGGCGGCGGCGGCCCGCGGCGGCAGCGGCGGAGGTACCGGCGGGAGAGGGCGGGGCGGCGGTGGCGGGGTCGTCGTGGTCGACGGTGATTCCAATGGCTGTGCCCCGCGGGGTGGGAGCGGGGGCGGCGGCACTGGCTGCTGCGCCGTCCCGGTGGTGGTGGTGGTTGTGGTGTGGTCGTAGTCGATGAGATCCGTGCCTTGCCGCCGCCGCTGCTCGGTCTGGCTGCGGCCGTTGCTGTTCTTGCCGTTGTCGTCGTCGTCGTCGTCGTCCTTGGGGGAGGAGAAGAGGACTTCGCCGCCGCCGCTCAACTCAAAAGCATCGTAGTCATCCCCGTGGAGCTTTTCGGAGCGACGGCTGCCGCCGCTGCCGCCGCTGCTGCTGCTTTTGTTGTTGTTGTTGTTGTTCTTGTTGTTGTTGTTGCTGTTGCTGCTGCGGTGGTGGTGGCGATAGTCATCGCCTGCCGCAAAGCCGCCAAAGCCGCCGTCGTTGTCCTCGCTGTCGGCGCCGGCGTAGTAGCCGTGCTCGCTGTTGCTGTTGTTGGAGGCCGATATGGCTGCAAAGATGACGGCGACCGACACAACGACCACCAGGGCGGGGACGAGCAGCTTGGCCAGAAAGAGGTTGTTTAGCATTTCTATGTTTTTTTTTTGTTTTTTTTGTTTTTTTCTTTTTTTTCCTCTTTTTTTTATTTGTCGTTGTTCATTTATTTTTTTTTTTTTTTTTTGTGTTTCTCCAGCGACGAGCGAGTGCGAGTGCGGCTGTGCTTTACTGACCAAGACCGTGGGACAGACTTGGGACAGACTCGGGACAGACCCCACGATGTTTAATCCACTCCACTCATGCCTCATTGCCCAGGCGGGTTTGGCACACGTTTATTTCTATTTGCGTATTAGCACAGGACAATAACACACGCGCAACGCTCTCGTTCGTTCAAAAATGTTTCTGCCGTTAGTGGTTAGTGTTGGCGAGTGTTGTTGGGTTGGCTTCGGCAAGAAAGTCGCACGCAAGTGCCTGTGTGTGTGTCGACTTTTGAAGAGTTCCCTTCCAAAGTGAGCACGCACCAGTTTCTGGTGGCCATTTGCATTTGCAGCAAAGGCAGGCTTCGGCGTCAGTCCCCTGATTAACTGAGACTTTGCGAATTGCCAGTTGGAAAACCAGCGGGTTTGAAAGAAGCGCCGCCGGAGGGAAGAATATTTTGATGTATCTTGCAGTTGGACTGCAAAACGATGGAATCTACCTATCAATGTGTTTGGGGACCTCAAAATCCTTTTTTTTTTTTTTTTTTTTTTTTTTTTTTTTTTGTCTCCTGTTCTTTGAATTCAACATCGTGAGGTGTCGGGGTCGCTCTCAGAAGACCTTGTCAAACACATCATTCCAGCGGCCGGCCCCAGCAGCAGCAGTAACAGCGGCTATGGACATCACGGCTGCTTTCCACGCCGCGCTGGCCGCGTCCTCATCGTCCTCATCGTCCTCAAACCCCCCACGGTGCCGCCGCAATCCGCGACCAATCCCCTCGCCGTCATCTCCGCGATGATCGCCCCGACGCGCACCCCGCCGGCGCTAAAAGCAACGCAATAACCACCACCGCCGGCAAGAACCTCTTCGCCGCCGACTCCCGAGCATGGAAAGACCCGTTCGCAAAGGAGGCCGCCCTCATGGTTTGGGTTGCTTTTAAGCCGCGGGGGGGTCTGCCAGCCTCGGTCACCTTGGCGGTTGATGCTTACCGTCTGCGCTGCAATTCCACCGTTCCCTCCGCCCCCCCATGCGGCCGCCCCAACCGCACCTCAACCGCCCCCCCCTCTCCAACTCAGGCCGGCCAGATCGTCCACTTCAACGCGTTCTTGAATCGCTGCCGTCCGCTGTACGTGGACGCTTTCCGGCATTCCACCTCGCGGCGGCCCGGCGCCGCCGGTGCCGGTGGGGCCCAACAGCCGTCGTCCGCCGCCACCGCCGCCGATGCTGCCGCCCGCGACCAAGAGGTGTTTGGCCTTGACCCCTCGGCGCTGTCGAACATGTCGGATGCGCAGCGGGATCACGTCGACGCCGTGTCAAAGGCTTTCATCGAAGGCTGCTTGCAGCGCATCAGCGCGATGGAGGCGGCTGCAAGTGAGAGACAGAGAGATGAGAAGGGGGCTAAGCGCCCCTTACTGTCGCGTAACAATTGCTCCCTCCGACGAAAAAAAAAAACAAAAAAAAACAACAACCACGAACGAAACAGAGGACCCAGGCTCGAAGCAGTTCGCCGCCGCCAACCCGGATGCCAAGCAGCAGCAGCAGACCTCTTTCTTTTCCCGCCTCTTTTCGTCCGCAGCATCGGAATCGTCTGCCCGTCACGACCAACTCATCACCGATCATCGCACGTCCATCATTTGGCTCTTGACGCGATGGCTCATGGCCTCGTCGGCGCGCTTGAAGCAGATCCAGCTGAAGCGGCAGGACGTTGCGGCCCGGCGCCACGAAACGTTTGTGTTTTCGGCTCTTTTTCATTCTTCCTCACAAAAATCCACCATGACTAACGATGTGGGTTATTTTTTCTTTTTTTTTCATCAAGTTACCTGAGCCTCTCCCCGTCAGCCGTAAAGCGCGACTCTGCGCCATCAACGACTGCCGCCACGGCGGCGGCGGCGGCGGCGGCTGGCGGTGGCACCGTGAGAGACCCGGCAAGCTCGAACGCGTCCAGCCTCCTCCTCTCTTCCCTGTCCGACATCAAAGCGTCCGTCGGCCGCGTCGCCGTCACCGCCATCCACGCGGCCTCGTCCCTCTCGAAAACGGCCCTTGACGTCGCTGCCACAACCACCACCACCTCCTCCTCTTCCTCCTCGTCTTCGTCGTCTTCCTCGTCTTCCGCGTCGCTTTCTGCAAACAGGGCCGCCGCCGCCGCCAGTGACGGCGACGCCGGAAACGACCCGTCGTCGTCGTCGTCGTCGTCATTTGCCGGCGGCTTGTCGTCGCTGGGATCACGGTTGGCTCGGGGCCTCGCGGGGGGAAGCGCGCGACAGAGCGAGACGGCGCGCGACGGGTGGGGTGGCGACGGCGACGAGCTGGAGGATCTCTTGTTGCGGGCGCCGGCGGCGGCTGCGTCCGGTGCAACAAAACCGGTACCGGTACCGGCTGCGGCGGCGCCGGGGGGTGGTGGTGGTGCACGGAAGCGCGTCCCGTGGGCGTCAAGTATCGGCGGCGCCGGTGGGTTGAATCTCGACGAGGACCGGCGGTTTGCGGCGTCGGCGGGGGGACCGGTTGTTGTTTCGGCGGAGCAGCGGCAGCTGCTGGAGGCGGAGAACGAGCAGCTGCTGGAGATGTTTGAGAGCGGGTTGGAGCAAGTCCGGTGCGTGTGTTTTGGGGGGGGTTTTTTTTTTGGGTTTTTTTTGTGTTCTCTGCCTCGCCTCACACACACACACACACACACACTCTCTCTCTCTCTCTCTCTCTCTCTCTCTCTCTCTCTCTCTCTCTCTCTCTCTCTCTTTCTCTCTCTCTCATCCTTGTTGTCGATCGGTGCACAGGAACGCGACGCAGTCGATCCAAGAGATCTCTGACATGCAGACGCAAATGTCGTTCCACCTGCAGAGCCAGGAAAAGATGATTGAGCAGCTGCACGAGGACGCGGTGGTGGCCACAAACTCGGTCGAGGCCGCCAACTCGTACCTCCAGAACGCAAAGAAGCTTTTTGGCGACGCCCGGCTGTGGCTGCTGGTGTTTTTCTTGACGGCGTCGGTGAGTGCTCGAGGCTGTGTGTGTGTGTGTGTGTGTGTGTGTGTGTGGGTGTGTGTGTGTGTGTGTGTGTGTGTGTGTGTGTGTGTGCGTGTGTGTGTTGCCCATTTCCTTCCCACTGATATGACACATCACACATTCGTGTGGGGGCGCATTTCAACGCACCTCGCGACCCGCGCATCTTTTTCTCTTGCAAACACACACCACACACAGTTTGTGCTGCTCTTTCTGGACTACTACTACTCGTGAACCGGAGGGGACTGCCTGCCCGCCCGCCCGATTTGATTCGCGAATTCGCATGGATTATTGGCCCATCGCGCTCGAAGTGTCGTGGGGACAAGGGTTGATGATTTTGAAATTTTTTTTTCTTTTTTTTTTTTTTCGGTCGCTGGAAAATTTAGAAAATGGGAATGATTGCGGAAAATACAGAATATCCGCCGGCGGGCGACGTTCACGCTCCCTGTTGGATGGAAGAACCAAATAATCCGGGACTGAGTGACGTCGAAGAGGATCCGGCACAACCAACACACACACACACACACACACAGAGACAGAGAGAGAGAGAGAGAGAGAGAGAGAGAGAGAGAGAGAGAGAGAGAGAGAGAGAGAGAGAGAGAGAGCTGCCGCAGACAGCCAGCCCAAACTTTTTCAAACAGACAGACATGACGACCGCACCAGCAGCGACGACGATCCCAGCAGCGGCAGCACCATCAGCGGCGGCGACGGCAGCACGCGCCGGCGAGGCCGCCGCCGCCGCGCCCTCTTCTCCTTCTTGGGCGGAAGCGCACTCCGCAGCCAACGGGTCCGGCTACCATGGTGGTAAGCTTGCGCCCCCCCAACGCCCCCCCCCCCCCCCCCCCCCCCATCACCCATCTCTCAAGTCGACGTGGACACGAGCAAGTCGTTTGGGAGGGCCGGTGCTTGAGAACCGAAATATCCAAAAAAACAAAAAACAAAAAAAAAAAAAAAACCAGGAAAGAAAGGGAGATGGCGGCGCCCCGCGCGCTCGTACGGCCCCGCCTCCTGGTTTCCACCCACCCTAACCACCCTCCCCTAACTCCCTCCACCACCACCCCTCAAAGGCGCACGGGGTGCCCCTTTTTTTTTTTTTTTTTTTTTTTTTTGTAAATGTTCTTGACAACAAAAAAACAAAACAAAACAAAACAAAACAAAAAAACAATAAACAAACGCACGCAGACGAAGAAACAGAAACGAAATCAAAAGCAAAGAAGAAGCCGCTCCTCGTCGCCCTCGACTTTGACTACACCGTCGTCGACAGCGACAGCGACCACTGGGTGCTCGAGACGCTGGCGCCGCGCATGAAGGAGATGGTGAGGCGCGCGCGATGTGACTGTCTGTGTGTGTGGGATTGTTCGGGGGTGGCTTTTTTTTTTTTTTGGATGGGTGCCGGAAAGCGTGTGAGTGGGATCGTTTTTTCGTTTTGCTGATTTTGCCCCTCCTTCCGTTTTGTTTTTCGGCAGATTCGGGAGGTATAAGCAGAGCGACTTCCGACGGAAGGTTTGAAGCTTACCCGAAATTGTCCCCTTCCTTTTTTTCTTTTTTTTTTTTGGTTTGCCCTTTCTTCAGCTCACAAAAACGATGCAGTGGACCGACTTGGTGGTAAGCGTTGCGTGCTTGTGTGCGGTGCGGATGTTCGTGGGAGGTCGGTCGAGGCGAGGCGAGGCGAGGGGGAGTGAATGGGGTATTTGAGAAAATTTCTGACCCCCGACCGTTGTTCGACGTAGGATCACTGTCTCGGCAAGCTCCACGAAGAGGATCACGTCACTCGACAGCAGCTGGTCGACACCCTCGCCACCATCCCGTTTGTAACTGTCGAAAAAAAACATCTGCTTTGATGCCACACGAAGGAGGCCTCCGTTTTCGCTGACCATCCCTCTCCCGCTCTCCTCCTTGTTTTTAAACCCATTTTTGCGCTGCGCAGAGCCCCGCGATGCTCGAGGTGTTTCAGTTGGTCAAATCCGTCGGCGGCGACATCATTATCATTTCGGACGCAAACACGTTTTTCATTGAGGAGATTCTAAAGGTGAGGTTTGTTTTATGTTTTCTTTTTTTTTTTTTTTTTTTTTTTTTTGCAATGTTTCCTCAAAATTCCCCTGCTCAAACCAAAAAAACGCAAGGCGAAAAACGCGCGGCAGTACGTCTCGGAGATTGTCACGAACCCTTGCGCGTTCGACGACGCCGGTCGGCTGCGCGTGCGCCGGAGAGTCACGTCGCCGCCGCACGGATGCGATCTCCTCTGCGCCGTGAATCTGTGCAAAGGTGGTTTTGATCGAGCTTTTGCTTTCTTTTCATTCTTTTCAACACACGATCCCCCTTTACACACACAAAAAAGGCAAAGAGCTGATCCCGCGCATGCAAAACTACGCGCGCGTCCTCTACGGCGGCGACGGCCGCAACGACTACTGCCCCGCGACCCGCCTGAGCCCGTCCGACTTTGCCCTCTTCCGCCGGGGGCACTCGCTCGAGGCCGCCCTCGCCCGCGAGCCGGCGCGCATCGAGCGCGTCAAGGCGCAGGTCGTTTGGTGGGACGAGGCGCCGGATCTGCTGGCCGCCGTGAGGCGGATTGTTGCTGCGGAGAAGGAGAAGGAGAAGGCGGCGGCGTCGCACTTTTGAAGGAGGTGGTTTTGGTTTTTGTGGTGCACGCGCGCGTGCGTGGTGCGGGGCCGTGGTCTGCGGGACAGTTTTGCTTTCTTCAAAAGGACTCTTTTTTTTTTTTTTTCTTTTTTTTTTTCTCGTGCTTTCTCGCCTTCTTGTGAGACTTTGTTCTTGGCATTTTTTTTTTTTCCTTTTCATATTCCATCTGTCCAGGCGTCTCCCTCCGACAATTTTTTTTTTTTTTTTTTTTTGCGTTTTTGCTCCGATGTTTTTTGATCTTAATAGACGGGCTGGTTACACCAATGTTTACTCGTGTAGCGTTCCAAACTCGTCAGAGATTTGCCCGGGAGCACGGCTGCGACATGATATAATGTCGCTGCATTACTTAGAGACATGTTATCGTGTCGCAGCCTTCAAGGCTTCTCACAAATGAGATTGGAAGTATTAATACAAGACTAGTGAAACGCCCGTGGGCCATAAAACATCATGACATTAGCGGGGACGACAAAAGAACGAACCACGCGAGAACATCAAAAAAACTCACGGAAAACTCACAAAAAATTGTCAAAATGTGCAAAGTAGTTTCTTGTGGGTGGCTTTGAAACGGATCCGTACAGATCAAAACGCAAAGCTTGCGAAATGACAGTTTGGTCGGGTGTTAACGTGTAACTGGAGGGAGCGTTTTTGAGAGACACCAGCCCACCAAAACGATGCCGGCGGCCAAGGCCCGTGTCCGGCATAACCGAGCTGCCCATCGTGACACAGAATCCAAGAATGGAAGTGGCTTTGAGGACAACCTGTTAGCCGTTCAAATGAGGCTTTTTTTTTTTTTTAAGTATGAGAGACAGCACATGATCTGCGTTTGGCTGCGGGTGTTTTTGCTTCAAAGAGAGTCGCCTTTGGAAAGGCCCCAGCACCAATGAGTTTGTGTTTCTTCCAACCACCAGTGAAAAAAGCTTGCCCACGAATTCCACCCAATTCCAGGCAATGAAGTTCCCTTTTTCTCTCGCTCTTTGCAGCAAGGTTTTTGGCAGTAAGCTGCAAGTGAGTCTTTGCTCACCAATTTGTTGTTGGTTGGATGTGGAGAGCTACCGACAGACAGCTTATATCTTGTCTTTTTTAACGGAGTATACTGGGCTCACCTGTGACCTGTCTTGCGCCTGTTGGAGGTCGAACTGTGGGTCAACATGGGAAGCAAACAGACAAAGTTCGTCAGTCTCTTTCGCAATGCGGGACTTATTTATTATCAAAATCCCTTTGATTTCACCGCAGTACTTTCGAGTTCATTGAAAAATAGTGAGGTGGAGTGGTGACGTAGGCGGGCATATCGTCCTCCGCAAACTTGTCAAGCAACAACGCCTTCATGGCGGCGACTGAAGAGGGTGGAGCGCACAAGTGTGTGCACTGCGCAGCGCCAACTGGGTTGAACAACACAAGTTTCCCCAAACCAATTCATATTATACATGACAGTGCGGATCGTAACAGAAGAAACTGGTATCTATTCTCAATCACCAGGGCGGTGGTGTGCCATCATTGCTAGTTTTGCTGAGGAGGACGTGGAGTGAAAGAAACAGCAATCTGCGAAAAGGGGAAAATTTGCAAGCCCACTCTGATCGATTGGTGCTCCAACAAGATCCAAAATATATATTCGAGCAATCTGGGACAATGCATGCTGTTTTGGGTACATTCTGGACCGAGAAACCTGACAATGCAATGCACTTAGGATCGCCATTGAAGAAATAATAAGGATGTACCTTCCTGTAAAAAATTTTGAAACACTAAAACCTGCAAAATCAAAAGAAAACTTTGTGTATTGGCAGGGAAATAGTGAAGATTCTGCAGTGGAGATGTTGAAAAAATTGAAAGAAAGAATTTGATAAGGGTCAACTAAATGTGACAAGATAGCATGAGCACAAAAACATCTACTTTATCAGTTTGCCAAACAACCGAGCAGTAACAGAAATATTTGGAGACACCTGGCTTTTCAGGAACTTCGGAATGTCACCATGTCCATTTCTTTTGGCAATATCAGAAGATCTTTCACCATTTGAGGTGACAGCAGAGGCATTTGCATTCTCAATGACAAACCACCTTACAACTTCCAAATGGCCGTTCTGAGCAGCAATATGGAGTGGTGTCCACTTATCCACTTCCTCGGCATTCACATTGCACCCTGATTGACCAACCACTTCACACCTTCCAAATGTCCATTATGAGATGCAAAGTGCAGTGGAGTCCATTTGTCCTTACTCTCAGCATTCACATTGGCTCCCTGCAGCACAATCCACTTCACAATTTCCAAATGGCCATTTTGAGATGCAATGTGGAGTGCGGTCCACTTATCCTTGTTCTCAGCATTGATATTGGCATCCTGCAGCACCAACCATTTCACAACCTCCAGGTGGCCGTTCTGAGATGCCAAATGGAGAGATGTTGACTTGTTGTTGTTCCCATCATTCAAATCGGCACCTTGTTGCACCAGCCACTTCACAACTTCCAAATGGCCAGTGTGCGATGCAATGTGGAGTGTGTTGACACTGTGTTTCCGTTCCACATAATACTGAAGTATTTGTCATCAGCGCAAGCCCGCGCCCAGGTCTGCATTGGCAGTGGCTCGCTCTCCCATGGGCATTGTGAGAACGATAACTGACAGTCACAATAGGTTCGGGTCCGTCTTGTGCCTCTTGCTGCTAACCAGTCAGTTCCGCCTAACACCCCCCTGCACGATGGCCATGGTGTAGCACCTGTTATGCAAAGCGTGCGTAAGCGTCGGAGGCTTCGACCGAAATGGTGTTCCAAAGGTCAGAGTGGGGTCAGAGGCCAAGTAGTGAGGTTAGTTGCTGGTGTTGAGAAGTCGAGAGTGGTTTTGTGAGAATGTCTACGATCTGGTCGCTTGTTGGTATGTAGCGTACAGTGATCTCTCAAGTGGCTACGCCTTGTCGGAGGAAATGAGCACGAATGTCAATGTATTTTGTGCGAGCATGTGTGAGAGGGTTGAGCACTAGTGCAATTGCAGATTGATTGTCCTCGAGGATTGGTAGTGGCTGCTGTGCGGGGAGTTGCAACTCTGATAATACGGCTAGGAGCCATTGTGCTTCTTGGAAGGCTTCAGAAAGTGAGTAGTATTCTGCTTCCGTGGAGGATAGCAATACTTGATGTTGTTTGCGTGAGACCCAAGAGACAGTGGCGCCCATGAGGAAGAAGACATATCTGGTGCGTGATGTGCAGTCTCCAGGTTCGCCCTCATAGGATGCATCAACGTATGCAGCTGGTTCAAGGGCGTTGTTTGTGAAGAGCTGTAGCGGCTTGTGGCTTTGCCTGTAGAATAATCCGTAATCCCAGGTGCCTCAGAGGTAACGAAGCAGGCGGCGAAGTGCATTGCGATGGCACTGGCGTGGCTTCAGTTGGAACTGGGAGAGTACATTTGTTGCAAATGGGATATCTGGTCGAGTTTGTGTTGTGAGGTATTGAATTTTCATGAGTGTGGATCGATACCAGCTTGAGTTGCTCTCACTGAGTTCAATTGACGTTTCGTCATACATAAAGGTGATAGACATTGGAGTTGATGCAATGTCAAGGTCGTCCCACATTTTCTCTTCAGTGAGAATTGTCCTGGTGTATTCGTCTAGGCCCATCCAAATGCCTTCGGAGTTGCGCTCAAGGTGGATGCGAATCACTTGGCTGACAGTGGTTTCCTCAAGAGACATGCTGTACTCAGCGCGAAAGGCATCCTCAATTTTTGCGACAAGAGCTGGGGTGTTGGCCATGACATTGATGTTGTCGACAAAGACAAAGATGATTTCAAACGTTTGCTGCTGAGAGTCTACTCGAAAGAAGAGGCAGGGCTCAGCAAGAGATTGATTGAAGCT
The DNA here is from genome assembly GCA_025765615.1 of Zopfochytrium polystomum. Lineage (NCBI taxonomy): Eukaryota > Fungi > Chytridiomycota > Chytridiomycetes > Chytridiales > Chytridiaceae > Zopfochytrium > Zopfochytrium polystomum. Next base: position 415,050 of record JAIVFJ010000019.1, read on the forward strand.
GAGTTTCTCAACAATGAACTTGCGAAGGGTCAGGAACCAGTTTCGTCCAGATTGAGTCCATAAAGGCTCTTGAGGAGTTTGCAGAATAGTTTCTTTCCATCTGGAGTGAATTGCTCGTGGCCTTTTGGTGGGTGCATGTAGATGACTTCTTTGAGAAAAGCCTACAGCGAAGGTTGGGTTTTCGGTTGTGTTTCACGGTTTCCAAGATCTTCTTGTGGTGGGGCACTCGTAGAACGAAACTGGCCAACATGAAGAGCACTCGACCGCCTCGTCAGGGCTGGCATCGAAGTAGTGCCGTGGAGCTTGCCCGCAGGAAGCCTTCTAACTCTTCTCGCAATGAGAACGTGAGCAGCCGCGGGTGAAAGAAAGGCGACTTTATCTCTATTAGTTTCCGTGGAAGTAGAATACGAGAGAGCGGTGGGGATACAAGAACGAGGCTCGTTACGGTCAGGTACGAGCAGATCAAAAGGTTGGGAAGCGATCGAGCCAGGGTTTTCTTTTTTTTTCGACCCACTGAGTATATGGCCGCGAGATGAGGGGCAGAGAAAAGGAATGTGAGAGGGGTTGAATGTTTGGCAAGCCGAAAGGAAGGTTGAGCTTTGGTAATACAGGGAGAAGTACAAAAGAAAAAGTGACGGATCGAGGTGAGGGGAACAGCGACACGGCCCACTGGAACACAGCAAATTCCTATCCCGGATGAGTAGCGCTCCCGTCTTGTGGCATGGACGGCTTTATTTGTGCATGATCGACAACACCGCTGCACGCCCGCTTCAACCCAGAATGGCGATTGCTTCCGCTTTGCATTCCCCTTGATTTTTAGCAGCGACAGACTCGCCCTTCATCCAACACAGTCACACCGACTCACACATGAACGAGGTACACCCCATCGCAGCGGGGGCCCCCCCCCCCGCTTCTTCCCATGGTGCACACAGCCTCTGCACTTTTCACTTTGAAGCCCAGATCAAAATGCAATCTGCGTTGTGCTCTCTCTCTTTCTTAGTTAATATTTATCAATGTCAGCCGCGAACTGGGTCCCCTCGCTCAAGCAACACGTTGTGAACATCGCGAACAGCTGTTTCGGACTTTTTGACAAGGGGCATGAAGAGTACGCGAGACAGACGAAGGCAAGCAGGGGGAAGGGCGGGCACGCCGGACAGACAGAGAGACAGAGAGACAGAGAGACAGACCGCGGGCAAATAGCCAAACATCTGCGAGACAGTGACCACCACCAACACCGCCGCCTCGACCGCCGCCGTCCTTCCCACTTCGCTGACCAGAACCCCTTGCGATGGCGACGGCAGGCGGCGTCGGAAGCAGCGATCCGTACGCCGTCTTCTCCATCCCGAGAGATGCCTCCGACGCCGACATCCGCCGCCGCTACAAGCAGCTGGCGCTCAAGCTGCATCCCGACAGGCGGCCGCCGAGTGAGAAGGCCGACGCCGAGCGCGCCTTCAAGCAGCTCATCGCCGCCAACGACATCCTGTCCGATCCCGCGAAGCGCGCCGCCTACAACGCGAAGACCGCTTCCTCCATCGCCGCAACTCCCGCCTCCACCAGCAGAGGTAGCACCTTTTCCCGCAACTTTGGCCAAAAAGGCCCCGCACGAACGTCCACAACCAGCCACAACCACCACCGCCGCACCCCGCCCAACACCTCGTCTGGCAGCAGCAGCTATCGGAACCGGCCGTACCCTTTCGCTGACTTTTTCCGCGCCGATCTGGACTCTGGATTCTTCACGTTCCACGCATCGTCGCCTTTCAACAACTACTTTGCGGAGGCCGGCGCCGGTCGTTCCCGGTTCCCGTGGTCGACACCCCAGGAGCCGAAACCGAACCAGCCACCTGCAGCTCCCATCCCAATATCCGCCACCCTCGAGAACCTCGCCGCCTCCCATATGAAGCAGCTCAACGTCACCCGTCGTCGCTACACGCAGCACGGCACCTCTGTCTCGGAAAAAGTCCCCATCTTTGTGCAGCTGTCGCCTGACATGACCGACGGCCACGTCATCACCCTTGCGGGCGCTGCCGACGAGCTGCAGCCCGGATCGCGCAAGTTTGCCGACCTGAAACTCGTGCTCAAGGTGCGCCCGCATCCACGATTCGTGCGCAGGGGCAGGGACCTGTTGCTCGTGCAGTCCATCACTCGCAAGGACGCCCGCCACGGCGTGCGCGGCGCACTTGTCGAGGGCCTCGACGGCACTATCATTGACGTGGCGTCGTACGTCGCCGACGAGACGGCCCCCGTTTCAGACGGAACCGTCGTGGTCATTACGGGCGAGGGCATGCCGTCCGCAGATGGGGACAGAGCCAAGGCGGGCGATCTGGTGCTGACGTTCAAGGTGGAAGAAGGTGATGGTGAGAGCTTGCCGTCCACACCGACGGCTGTGAAACCAGACACACGCCGGAGCAATGGGGATACAACCGGAGCTGGCGGTGGAGAGGCAACGGAGGGTAGGCCCAAACATAAACGGCCTCCCGCGGCGTCTGCCGGCAAACGGTCGAAAGCTGCAGCCAGTGAAACCCCAGCAGCTGCCGCTGAAGGATTGAAAACTCCGGCAGCAGCGGGAGCGGATCCGACGGCGACCGCTCCGGGGGAAGCAGGCGCATTCGGCCCCACTCCAGACTCATCCGATCCCGCGCTCTCCTCCCCGCCGCCTCCGTCAGCCGCAAACCCTCCTCCTCCAACTTCGGACTTGGATGGAGACGCCGCGGATGCTGGGTTCAGCCTGCCCCCGAGATTCTCGTCGAAAGGATCCAGCTCCTCCTCGGCCGCCTTCCGTAGAGACTCGACTCCAGAGTTTCCCCGTCCGTTCCTGTTCACCGCTGCTCGGCCGGAAGCCCAGGAGCACGCCAACGACAATGACACACGTTTCGCCGCCGAAAAAAGCAGCAGCAGCAACAACAATGAAAACCTTCGAGGCGGCGGCCGCCGTTCTTTAAATGTCGACAGATCACCTCGTCAACGCTCACCAGGAAAGTCAACCTTCAGCAAAGCATTCCCCCTTCCGCAGACTCGATACAAAACCGAAGCATCCTTCTCGCCGGAACGGACTTTCGCCGACAACCAAAGATCAAACAATTTTGAAGCAGACACGACGGGCAGTAAACGGAGAAGACTTGACTCGCAGTTCGCTGAGCCGCTCGGCCGGAAGTCGACCACTGACGCTGACGAGAGCGAAGAGCACGTTTTTGACCTTGACGGAGCGGGGAGTGGGAACGCGAAGCGGAGCCGGAGAAAATCTAGCAATGGTAAGGCTCGTCGCTTGGGACGGTGGGGCGCGGCACAACCACGGCGGACCAATACCACCCAAAGCAAGGAAACAAGATCGACGGCGTCGCCGTCGCCGCCCATTATTCACTGTGAGTTTGAAGACATGCTGGATTTCGGTCCTACCGAGCCTTACTTTGCACTTGGTGGCGCCGGCAAGGGCCAGCAACCGAGACAACCCCGACAGCGCCGGCGCCAGCAGTCTAGTACCCCCCCCAGCAGAGTCGCCTCCTGTCTCTGTGCCGACATGGGACGAAGTCCCAGGTGACGATGTGGACAGTCCAATTGAAGTAACAGAGGTGGAGGAGGAGAGGAATGAGGACGATTCCATGACGGTTGACACCCCGTCGCCGCCGCCGCCGCCACCGGACTGGGTGGAAGATGACGACGACGAGGAGCCGTCAAGTAACGCGGCATTTGACGGCCGGTCCGTTGGCGGCGACGCCCGAGCGGACGTCAACACCGGGACCAACGTCAAGATCGATGAGGTCGACAGCTTGGGAGACCATATTGCATCGGACACGGATTTCTCCGACCCCGAATACGCAGCATTCCCAGACCCAGACCTGGACTTCGACCCAAACGTTGTCTTTGCCGAGTCAGTCTCTTCGTTTGCTGCGGCACGCCCTGGCGCTGCTGCGGCTGCCGGAGGTGACCGAAGTAACAGTGGTTTGGCGGCAGCTTCCGCTGCCGCTGCCAAGCCCGCACCGTCGGCCACACTGCCGTCAGAGTTGGAGTTTTCGCCGCCTGAATCGCCCGTTCGTGGGCCGACTGGTAACGTCGGTGGCTTTGTTATGGAGGATGAAGACCGCGAAGAAGATGCCGTGGATGGGGCCGAAGCGATTGGTCGAACTCAGTGGCGATCGGGCAACAAGCGTGTGCCAGACCTGGCGAGCTCTGTTTTGAACCTGGACGGGGACGCAGACGATGGTGGCGGTGCTGCCGCGGCCGCCACCGCCGCCACCGCCGCTCCTGGTGCCAATGGCGAAAAGGCACCCCCACTATACCACGATGATTCAGCCTTGTCGTCCCCACGCCACCGTCACCTCCCTCCCGCTAGCACTCGAAAGCACTTTCGCCGCGATGACGGTGACACTCCACAACCGCCACCACCACCATTCTCCTCTCACTCGAACCCAACCCCCGAGACGACGGCAAAGCCGTCGTCGTCAACAGCGGAGATACCTGCGCAGATTCGTCGCAGTCCTCCAGGGGCTAAGCCGACGACGTCGACGAATGAGGCCGCGTTGGAAGCGCGGCAGCGGATGCGGAGAGACGCGGACGTGCCGTTTTTGCGCAGTGGCGACGGCTTTGGCATCGATGGGGATGTCGGAGACCGGGATCGGAATCCTCATTGGTGGCGGATCCCCGACCGAAATTCGTTTGGCGCGCGGCGCCCTCACCAACACGCGTTCTCGCTCAACAAGGGCAAAAACGACCGCAGCGGCAGCAGCGAGCACGGCCGTGTTGACAGCGACTACAATGATATGGTGGTGGACCCTGGATCCGACGATGAGAGCTCGATACCTGTTGCGCGGGCGGCTGCTGGGAGACGGCCTCCGGAGAGTGTGGCGTGGCATACGCGCCACGCTGATGCGGAGGAGCCGCAACGGGATTCGCTCGACGAGGCCGGATCGAAGCTTGGAGCGGCTATGGGAGGTGGAGGAGGAGGAGGCGGAAGGTGGCGCCGCAATGGGTGGTGGGAGCCGGAGTCAGAAGACGTTGAGGAGGTGGAGGGTGGTGAGGAGGTTGGTGAGGCGGTGGACGACTTGGACGATGATGATGACGACGGCGACGTCCACGACCACGCCCACGAGGGAGATGGGAACTACGATGACGACGACGGGGAGGAGGAGGAGGGTGTGGGGCGCTGGAATTTTGGAGACAGCGACGAGTCGGACGAGATCGACGAACTTTCGTTTGGCAGAGGTAACGGCGTCGGCGGCATTGGAAGAAGTCGCGGATGGCCAAACACGCCGATCTCCCCGTCGATCCGGCCCGTGTTTTCCCCAGCACACATCTCTGGCAGCGGGACGGTGAACGACCCGATAGTGTTGGACTGAGCCAGAACAAGTGCGCGTGGGCCAGGGGCGGGGGGAGTTTCGCCTGGTTTTATTTTATAATGTTCTTGTGTGCTTACCTTTTTTTTTTTTTTTTTTTTTGTTTTCCCCCTTCGTCTCTGCCGTGCCTTGTGTTGCCTTGTGTCTGTCTGTCCGTTGACGCGTCCGCGTGACGCCGATAAGGAAGGAGATCGGGGGTGAACTACCCGTCCCCTCTCGCCCAGGAGTGCAAGCCGCGGACCAGCCCCGCTGCGTGTGTGCCGTTGCGTGCGGGCGTTTGACGCGCAATGCTGTGCTTGCTTGTTATTAAAGGGATACATATGAGAGCTGCTTGGCCGTTGACTGCTGCCCTTGTCCATTGTTTGGCGGCTGTTTAGCTCTTTCCTTTTTTTTGGTTTCTTTTTTTTTCACGGCTTTTACAGCGAATATGTTGTAGAAATTGGCCTCTTCCAGTTTTTCTTGCCCGGTCTCACTGGCGGGCAGCTAGTGGAAGAGCAGTGGAAAGCGTGTCCCTCAAAGTGCGCGCACGCGTTCGGGCGGGGCAGTGCGGGGTGGGTTTTCGTGCAGTCACACACACCAAACATGGAGTCGCAGGAGTGGTCAGACACACGCCACACCGGGCTCCCTGGACCAACTCGTGGCTGACGTACTTGACCACACCGGCTGCATCAGCACTCACAACACCAGCACCAGCTGCAACGCCGACCCCGCAACTACTGCCTACCTCCAGTCGCCTGCTTCCGCCACTGCCACTGCCGCCACCGCCACCGTCTCCGGTGGTGGAGGATGGGACGTAGGTTCCTTGAATGGCTTGCTCGCCACTGCTGCCGCCGCCGCCGCTGCCGTCCACTCCTCCTCGCCATCCGTCACGATGATGAATAACACCGCTTCGATCGACAATATCGCAGCCATCGCTCCGTCGGCCGCTGAATCCGTCTCACATGTATCTTCAGCGGACGTCCCGCGCCACCGCAACTCGACGGAACCTGCCGCCCGAGCCGCCCGCGACCCCTCCTGCGTCCTGGGGCTGCTCCGCCAGCTTTCCGTTGACCATCTCTCCGTGGATGACGTTCTCGCACTTCCCTTCCGACTCCCTGTGCTGATGCCGGACGGCCCGGAAGTAGTCATCGCTTTTGACGTGAGACCTCGACAAATCCACGACGAAGGGCGTTGGAGTGTGGGCTGAACCAATTTTCGCTTCGCCTTCCTCTCCCACTTACAAAGGCCAAGGTCTGTTACAGCAGCAAGGACTCATCCCTCGTCCTTCCAGTGGTGAGAACGCTTCGAAACTACGGCTTCAAACTTGCATTTGCCGAACAGACGGACGACGAAACTATGGACGCGTGGACCGTGCACGAAATCTGCGCGTCCACCGTCCTCATCGCGTTCCTGTCGCCCAACTTTGCCCAGTCCGCGCGGTGCAAGCTGGAACTAAAGCTCGCAAACGAGATGAAGAACGACGTCGTTCCGGTCTGCATCGAGTGTTCTGCTCTGGTCGAGGCGACGGCTGGCCGCTTCCTGTCCGGCGGACGATTCTGTGAGAGATTTCGAAACAGAATTTGTCGATGCCCCCACACCAGAAGAATAATGACTCACGAATATTTCGTAAACGCCACGCAGGGGCCAAAATAAACGACGCAGATGTGGTTCGCGTTGCGTGCCATTTGCTTGTGCTGCTACATCAAGGCAACAAGGTCGTGGAGCTCCTTCCGGGAGACGTTTTGGACGACAAGGAGGAGCGACTCGGCGGAGGATCATTTGGGACTGTGACAAAAGGGATGTACGGGGGGCGAACCGTCGCAGTGAAGACTGTTATGAACACTGCAATGAATAGGTCGAGTCGTTCCAGTTGCATGGAAAGTGGGTTTCTTCAGGAGGTCTTCATCTTGCAGCAGTGTCGGCACCCTTCGGTCATTGGAATTTTCGGCGTTGTTTTTGCCGACTCTACCTGCCGCCTTGTCCTCGAGGTGAATCAGATTTTTTCATTGTTCGTTTCTTGTTCGTTTGTAATCTTCTGGTGGTTTGCCTCGAGTATCGCTGATTCATCTCATCGCTTCACCGCAGCTGGCGACCGAAGGGTCTCTAAAAGACTTCTACAACCAAGAAAGGTACAAGGCCGTGTCGGTGAAGCAGCGGGTCCTCTTTTTAATTCAAATTGCCTCGGGCATGGCTTACTTGCACGACACGATGAAGATTATCCACGGTGACTTAAAAAGCGAGAATGTATTGATTACCAAAACATCGCCACACGGACCCGCGTATGCGAAAATAGCTGACTTTGGATTAAGTCTTCAAATACGGGAGCTGTTTCAGGTTTTTATTGGTGAAGGTGGAGGAACACGCTTTTGGAAGGCACCGGAAAAAATGTCGACTCCCTCTTTGGTATGTACCTTGCCTGAAAGCCCCTCTTTTCTGTTACTGATACTGAGGACAGCTACATCCTGCCAACGATGTTTTCTCGTTCGCCGTTATAATCACTGAGGTCATCAGCGGCGCCGGCCCGTACGGGAGGCAGCTTCCAGCACATCGCGCTGAAATCGATTCGCACGAGGAATCCATCATGAAGGAGATGAAGTCAAACGAGGGACCAAGCAGACTGGAGCAACGCGTTTTTTGTTTGCAAGGGCTTCAATACACCGGAGAGTTTTTGTTTTCTGTCTTCCGCATCTGCTGGGATGTGGACTTGACAGTGCGTCCCGACTTTCGATATGTTACATCGTCTTTACACCGAATCTACCGTTCTGAAACCCACCAGGCATTTTCAGAGCCACCGGGTGAGTTAGGGAAATTTTGCCTCACTCGATTTGGACCGCTGCTGACGAAGGAACGCTTAGCATTTAACGGCTTCGTGGAAAATGAGTCTAACCATCAGTCAAAGAAGGTTCGGACGAGTGCAGTCGAAGAAAACTCGGACCCCGCGGACATCGCGGATTTCATTATGAACTTGGCGCATTGCTTCGCTGAGGGGGAATCGAAAAGCGGCGGCGACTCTCGCTGTTCTGCGAAAGAGCGCATGTCAAGTGTGCAGCTAGATCCGCTTGAATTTACCGTTGCAACGGAATATTCCAAGGCCAAATCAGCTGCTCCCACAACCAGAAAGAGAAGTCGAATTCTGTCGGGCGATCAACTGCAAACTTGGTCCGCACTTCTGGACAATGGAGTAAGCTTTTCTTCCACCCAGAAAAACTCGGCGTTGCACGTTGCTGTACGAAAGGGTTTGCTCAAACAGACTGAATGGTTGCTCGAACATGGAGCTGACCCAAACGCCGAAGTCGGTCGACTCACACCTCTGCATCCCGCAACATTGAACGGCTTTGACGAAATTGTTGATCGCTTGCTCAACTTTAAGGCAAGCGTACATGTGCAGGAGGCGAGCGGACTCACACCGTTGCACATGGCAGCAGCAAACGGTCATCTGTCTATTGTAGACCGCCTGATTAAGACTGGGGCAAACGTGGACGCGGTGGACTCGAACGGATTGTCGCCCCTTCACTGCGCTAGCAAGAACGACCACGTGAAAGTCGTGGAGCTTCTTCTCGGCGGCGGCGCTCTTGTCGACGCTGCAGACAACTGCGGCAAAACGCCTCTTCACTTTGCATCGACAAACGGATACCTCGATGTTGTTGTTTGTTTGCTAAACGGTGGTGCCGATCCGCAGAAGCAAGATGCCGTCAAAAGCCAGACACCGTTGCACCACGCCGTGAGGATGTCACGTATCGACATTGTTTGCGTTCTCCTTGAATATCGCGCCTTGCCTGACAGTCGCGACGACGATGGGAACACTCCGCTTCACATGGCAGCTTTCTTAGGGTGGATTGAAGTACTAAGAACCTTGTTGTCCAAGAATCCGTGCAGAATCGACTCGGTCAACAAGTTTGGCTTCACGCCTCTTCACGCTGCATGCGTCTCTCTCGTAGATCAAGTGGAAACTGTAGAGTTGTTGCTCAAGCTGGGGGCTGACATTGAAGCGCGAACTAGCAACCGGAAAACGCCGCTGTCGCTCTCACTGGACAATGGCAACGCAGGAGTTGCGAGATGCCTGCGGGAATGCGGCGCTGCCTCCGACTACCGGCTGCTGCTGCTCATCATCTCGAATAATCCGCTTTCCGCCTCCGAGAATCCTCCTTCTGCTGAGAACCCACCACTTGCTTCTGAAGACGCCGTTCCTGCTCCTGAGGAATCCACGCATGCAGAAATGCTCTCGCTAGTCTCCAGTATCTTGCCCGATATGGCGCGCTCGTTGCTGCAGCCCTATGGCGCGGAAGACGGGGACCCATGGGGAGTCCAAAAAGGGCTTCAACTTCCAGCGTCGGCAATGCTCGCGGCCGCCCTTGGGACGACCACCCGCGACCAGATAATGGCGCTGCACCAAGCGTCGTTCCGCGGCGACGTAGAGGCGGTCGTCAACCTGCTGGAGGCTGGCGAGTACGTCAACGTCGCGACCTCCCTCGGCGCCACGGCGCTGCACATTGCAGCGGACCGCGGGCACGCCGGCATTGTGAAGCTGCTGCTGCACTGGGGCGCGAACCACCGCGCTCGCGCAATGCACCCCGGGGGCGGCGGTGAACGCCTTTCGGCGCTGCAAGTCGCGGCGTGGGCGGCGCACGAGGAGGTTGTCCGGGCGCTCCTCGAAGCGGGCGCGGAGGTGCAAGATGCTACGGGCGACGGCTTTACGCTGCTGCACCTTGTCGCCGCGAGCAGAAAACTGGAGACAGTCAAGGTGGCGGTCGCGAAGCTTTTGTTGCGCTTTGGAGCGGACCGCGACGCGATAAACTGGCAGGGTAGAACGGCGTTGCAGATTGCGAGAAACAATGGGTCGCAGCAGTTGGCAAGCGTGCTGCAAGGATCGTAGTCGGCTTTATTGTATATCAAGAGCGATCCCGAGTTTTGGTTTTGTAGTCGTTTGTCGTGCCCCAATCAACACTTATCTTTCTTCTTTAACATTTACTATGTTGATCCATCGACACTCTCGTGTATGGTATGCATCATTCCAACTACCATTTTGTTATTTGCCTTCCCACATTGTTACCTTCCCTTTCATTCCTCCCAAAGGGAGTCCCAAGTCGGAACCGATTTCCGCCCATGCTTTTATAACCGCATTTTTTAGTTCCTCGAGCCAAGAGAGCCCGTCTTACTCAATATATGCTTTTGCTGTGACCGTAGGTTGTCAGCGCGATTCAGATCTGGGCTTTTAGCTGGCCAATCCAAGACCTACGGGGGATGTGGGCTTACTGCTTCGGACACTGGGGGACGCCCTGGGACCCAATGCATTAAGGGACAATCAGGTGGTACCAGTTATGCCAGTGACTGGAGGTCATGTCGCCTTTCACGTGCGTGGGACAAAGTCATACACCAGCAGGAAACAGAAAAAAAAAAAAAAAAAAAAAAAGACCACATTTCTCAAATCCCAAACAGCAAAGGTGCAGTCAACCGCCGACAGAGAGGTGGCCCATTTGCACTATTGGCTTCAGGTGCTCTGTGCTCCAGAGACTCTCAATTGGGGTTGGGGTCAAGGCTTTGTGCCAGCCAATCAAGAAGTTTCAATCCACACCTCTTGAAACCATTTCAGACGGACTTTCACTGCTCCCCCAGCCTTTCAACAGTGCGGGCCTTTGTGCACATGTGAGCAAACGCCAGATGCCCAGCTTGCGGGTGCACCTGGGGTGATAAAAGAAGGCCTCTTCGTTTTGAAACCCGGCTGCTTTGAATAGGGTGCGAGTGTTTCCAAATAATGAATAAATAAATGGGTTCTGGATAGGACTGGAGAACATCAAGCTGAATCGACAAATGTTCTTCGGTGAAAATATGAAAAAAAAACACATGTGGACGGGCGTTGGGGGTTCTACTGCGACCACCCATCTTATTATTATTATTAGCTCATTATTATGTAATTTGATGGGAGGAAGGGATGGAGAGAAAAAAAAAAAAATAATAATAATAATAAAAAGAGATGGCGTGGGACGTGATCGGAGTCGTGGGGCAGCTCATCGACGATGGCCTGGCTGGACCGCTGCCGCCGGCCAACAACGGCACTACTACCACCGCCGCCACCGCCACGACGACAACGACGACAACGACGACAACGACGACAACGACGACAACGACGGCGGGGGCGGCCTCAAACTCTTTGCTATCGCAGCCGCAGCACTCGCCGCCGCGTGCTCGCGCTTTGACGCCGCAACCACCAACACCATCATCGCCGCGATACAACCGCACGCCCTTCATCGTCGACAACGACGAAAGTGAACCCACTCCCAACGCCACTACCACCACCGCGACTCCCAACGATGGCGGCGACGACGGCGGCGGCGGGGACGATGCCAAAGACCCCAGGTGTGTGAGGGGGCTTGCCCGAAACAAAAGGAGGAGATTCGCGGAGAGTTGTCTAAGGACCCGTGGCTGTCCCTCTCACTCACTGGCTGCTGCACGAACTCACTTCCATTTACTCCACGCCAATCTCGCCAACCCGCCAACCCACCCCTCACACCCAACTTTCGTTTTGGAGATGGCTTGTTCTCTTCATCAAGTACTTTCTCGAGCTGGACTCCACCAACGACGACCTCCTGTTTTTTGTTCGCGACCCAGACGAGCCTCCTTTCGACGATACTCAACCGGCCCCGGCGGAGCCCATCTTTGTGCGCCGCAAGGTCGGCAAGGCAATGCCCCAGCTGAGCGACCCTGTGGACTGGAAGCAGACGTTCTTTCTCAACCTCATCATCCAGCTTCCGTGCACTCTTACTGTCACTGTATGCAAACGAATAGCCACTGCTTCCGGGTCCACCACCACCTCAACAACCACATCAGCAAGCACCAAGACCCGCGAAGGAGGGGGCAAGACTCGCATGATCGCCCAACGGCGAGTGGCGAAAAAGGTCTACGCCGCCCCGTACAAATCTCGCATGGACGTCAAGGACGCTGTCATGCAGGAGCAGTCTTACCCGCTCGTATTTTACACGGTCAACGACTTCGAGTCGCACGATCTCCACCTTCCCATTTGGGACCGCGAGTTTCTCTGCGTTGAGCTCTCCATCATCGCCCCAAAAGACCCTGCGGCATGGCCGTCCGCAGCCTCCGCCGACGGCGACGACGCCGCAGCCCAGCACCACTACCATCGCGACGTGCACGACTATGAGCGCGACGAGTCTGTCCAGATCCCCGTCGACTCGGACCGTACCCCCTTCCCTGTACCGCCTGGTTGCTTCAAGGTCGTCCTCTTTCAGGGCGCCGTGCCTTACGCCTCGCTCCTCGACGTGTACCAGCAAAAGGGCCTCGCCACACAGAACCAGCAGCGCCGCCGCAGCCGCATCCTCTCCACTGAGCGCACCGAGTACATCATGATGCGCGGGCCGCACGGAAAGGGCCAGTGCCAAGTCGCCATCCAAGAAAACACGGACCCGCTCCCGCAAAGCCACCAACAGCACCAACACCTCAGCCACTCCAGCACGATCCCCGCCGCCTCCGCCGCCCCCAGCCACCCCGCCACCCTCACCTCTTACGCATCTTCGCCGTCCCTGCCGACATCCACGGCTCCGCCGGCGCCGAGCGGCGGCCGCTCGCCCTCCGTCTCGTCCTCCCCCGGCCGGTCCCTGACGACGCTCTCCGACCGCCTCCGCTTCCTTGGCGACACCGTCCGCGCCGGATTCAGCGCCGTTGCCGGCGGCGCGTCGCCGCAACTGCCGTCATCGTCGGTAGGGGACCCGCTCGCACGGAAACCAGAGAGTTTGCGCTGCTCAATGACCTACGTCAACGTGCCGTGGCAGTCGATCGTCAGCGACCTGTTCGAGTATGCAAAGAAGAAGCGGCGGACGGCCGCGAACGTCTGGGCGTCGCCAGCGGGTGCGGACGCCCCCTGACTCCTGAGATTTTCGGTTTAGCCCGTTTATCCTTGAGGGACCTTCTTCTTCCGCTGTTATCCCTCCCTTTTTGGCCAACCAACAGTGCCCTCCTTTTTTTTTTTTATCTCTTTCCAGTTCTATGCCGTCCACTCGGGCCGCCCCTTGCTGTCGCAAATACTGCTCTATACTTTTTTTTTCTTTTTTTTTTTTTTTTGGGTTGTCCCCGACACCAGCCTTTGATTGTTCACATGATTACCTGCGTGTGTGTGAAGCTCCGGCAATAAAAATGAAGGAAAAAATCACACCAGTGGTTGGAGAGGTTGGAGAGGGGAGTTTCCTTTTTACACTCTGTTTGTACTCGCCGCCGTACAGCAGTAGCAGCGGCGGTACAATCGAATTTACCAGCTATTATTGCAGGCGCACAACATTCTTTCCAATTGGCTTTGATGATCGCTGTCATTGTCACCCACCGCTAGCCCGTCTCGCTAAGATTTAAGGAGCGGCTGGTTTCTCGGTGAAGTGTTGGCTGCCTTGACTGGCTTTGTATTACATGCAACAAATTCTTCTTTAACTGACCAGCGAGGGACAATCATCCTGTCGCCCGAGCAGATGACCGACCATCACGGCTTCCCGCCGCCGTCGTTGTTGCTCCCCTCGCAGCCACGCTCCACACCGTTCCTCCCCGACGAGGTCCTCCTGACCGTCCTGCTCGCGGACCCGTCGGGCCGCCTGCTCCGCCTCGGCCGTCAGCTCTGCCGCTCGCTCGGCGATGCCTGCACGCGCCACATGCTGGCCGGTCGGCGCCCACGCGGAGGGGACTCCGACGACGACCCCATCCGCGATCGCGATCACGACGGGCCGAGCGTCCTGTCCCTGACCAGCTTGAGTGCGTTCGATGCCGCCCTCGCCGGCCTCGAGTCGTCCCTGCAGCCAGAGCCATCCCGCGGCCCCGTCCCCACCACCACCACCACTCCGCACAACACCGCATCCATCTTCCACCACCGCTCGGCCCTCGCCGCGCTTCGCTGCGCCCTCTCCCGCGACGACCTGCGCGTGATGATCTTCCAACTGGCCCCGCACCGCGGCGTCCCGCCATCCGGCCGGGGTCGCGGACGCGGCCTCGCGCGGCAGCACCCGTCCCCGTCCCACCACTACGTCGACCTGGACGACCTGGACCTCGTGAACGACCGCCTCGCCCGGCTGCTGCGCGGATTTGCCCAGCTCCGCCTCCTTCACATCGACGTGGCCCTCTCCGACGGCTTGCTCGCGACCCTGGCGTCGACGCCGTCGCCCCAGCTGCAACTCCGCGGACGCCCGGTCGTCGCTACCCTCACCCACTTGACGCTCCGCAGCTCGTCCGGCGCCCCGGACGGGGCCACCCCCCTCGCCTTCAGGGCGCTGCTGCTCGCCGCGCGCAGCTTGACCTGCTTAGAGCTCCAGATCCAGTGGACTTTGAGTGAGTGGAATCGGCGCGTCACCGCCACCAGCGCAGAAACGGACGGCACCGCGTTCGACGACAGCAACGACCCCGCCGCCGCGACGCCGCTCCCGCTTCGCCGATTCACGTACTGGTTCCCGGCCTTCAACCTGCAGCCGCAGAAGGACGCGGCGCTGCTTTCGTGGATCGCCGCGCGCGCCCCGCGTGTGGAGTGCATCGTCGTGACGAAAGACGGGCCTGTCGACGACTTGTACGCCCCGCGGCACCCGTACACCGCCGCCGGCCTCCTCGCGTCCACCGCAGAGCATTTTCGATCCTTGCGGTCGCTGACCGTAGTCCGTAACCGACACCCGCTCTGGGTCCGCGAGGGTAAAGTTCCCCACCCCCCTCCTCCTCCCTTCACTTTCCTTTCCCTCCTTGCATCAAGAGCGCTCTCTCATTTTTTTTTTTTTTTTTTTTTTTTTTTTTTGAATCCCCCCAGACGAGTGGTTCCACACCTTTGCGCTTGCCGCGTCGCGGCTCGAGGCGCTGTGCCTGGACCTCCGCGCCTGCGCGCCCGACGACGTGCAAGACGAGCTGTCCCTCGCCGCCTTCGACCGCGGCCTAGCCACCCTCCCCGCCCTCCGCGTCCTCGACGTCCGCGGCGCCCGCTGGTTCTCCGCTGCCTTCCTCGCCCGCCTCCTCGCAACCGACCGCCCCGCCTCGCTCGCCCTCCGATGCCTGCGCCTCGAGACCGTCCCGCTCGACGGATTCTTTGGTAATCCTGCCGACGAAGACGACGGCCAAGGAGACGACAAACCGTGGCTGGCCGACCTCGGCGTCGTCGTCGTAACCGCGGCACTCGACCGCCTGTGGATCGTCGACTGCGCCGCCTCCGCCACCGACGCCGCCCTGCGCCGCGCCGCAGCCGACACCGTCGCCCCCGCCCCGCGCGCCGGCCGCTTCGTCTTCTCGTCGCGCAAATGGGGCCGCGTCTTCGTCTCCGGCTGGCGCGCGTCGCTCCCGCTGCCTCGTCCCGCTCCCGCTGATGCTCCTCCCGCGTCGACCGCTGGGACGTGTCCCCAGGAGGAGGCGTCGTCGGCGTTTGCGCACGCCGATGCGGATGCGGATGCGGCGGCGGCGGCCGACGCGCTCGCGCGAAACGGATGGGATTTCGAGGCGCTGGCCCGCAACCCGCCGTGCGATTACCGCTTCGCCGGCGCGCACGGGTTCCCGCTGGCGCACGAAAGAGTCTGAAATATATATACATATATGTATAGTGGGGATGCCGTGGTCCCGCTCCTTGCGAAGACTTTCTGCCCCCCGGCAATACCATTTCGCTCACTCCCCCTCCCACAAGCCTCCACACACCCCCGGGGAGAAAAAAAAAAAAAAAAAAAGGAGGAGGAGAACTGCTTGAACGCAATTGTTAATACAATTTCCTGCTTGGGTTGATCGAAAAGACGCCACGCTGATGTCCGCTTTTCTGTTCCATCCAAGAGATGGTGGCTGGGATTGCATATGCAAATATGTTCTGGCACGGGAAGAAAAAATACATGCACAAATGGGGACAACAGTGACTGAAATGGTTTAAGTGTGAAATATATGTTTCAACTTGTTTTTTTTTTTTTTGTTTTTTTTTGTGTGTGTGTGTGTGTGTGTAGGTGTGTGGAAATGCTGACGCACAGAAGCGGAAAATGAAGGTCCAAAACGTCTCGGGATTCGATCTTGTTCCGTCAAAAGTAGCAAACATGATTCAATCCCCTCCCCTCGTCCGGATATCAACTCTCCCGTCCTGGTGCGACGCAAGCACCTCCTGTTCCACCAACGCGTTTTTGTTTATTCAGCGAAAATGGCACCGACGATTTTAGGAGGAGGTTGGGGGGGGTGGGGGGGGGAGGGGAGGGGGGGAAGGGCGGGAGCTCGCGGAGATTTCCGTTGGCAAAGAGGAGTTTGGCGAAAGAGGGCAGTGGAGGATTTGACGAGACGAAAGCAACAAAAAAAAAATAATAAAAAAAAGTGAGGGATTCGGAGGGGGGGGGGAGAAAGGCGCAGCCAGCCAACCTTCTTTGGCGCGCAGCGCTACGCGCCAAATGTCATGTCCTTCATCATGTGGTCCAGCGTCGCGACGCCCGCCGCCCGCGGCGGCGACTCCGTCTGCGCGGCGGCGGCGTGGCGGTGGGCCTCTTCGAACGCGCGCATCGCGTCGTCCACTTTGCCCGCGACGCCCAGCAGCTCGGCCAGGCGCCTGCACCCGTCGTCGCAGTCTCCCAAGAACAGCGCGTCGCGGCGCGGCGGAGGCGGCGGCCTTCTCCCGAACGCCGGCGCGGCCCCTACCCCTCCCCCGGTCCCGTCAAAATCGAACCCAGCGCCCACGACGCGGAACCCGCCGGATCTTCCGGCCTCGCCGACGCGCTCGCGGTTGATGAGCAGACGCGGCACGTCGTCGCGGCACTGGGCAATCAGCCCGGCGAACGGGTACACCGTCAGCGACGTGCCGACGACCACCAGCGCGTCGGCGCGCGCCAGGTCCGCCGCCGCGTTGGCGTGGAACCGCGCCGGGAGCGACTCGCCGAAAAACGTAATGTCAGGCTTCACCAGGCCCGTCCCGCACGACGCGCACAGCGGGAGGGCCCCGCTGCCGCGCTGCAGCGCCGCCTGCACGTACGACGACGGGTACTGCGCGCCGCAACCCGGAATTCGTGGCGTCGGCTCGCGCGGTCGCTGCGGCCGCCGAGCACGCCGTGGGGGCGCTGGCGCGCCGTCGGCAGCGTCGCTGTCGTTCTGGCGGTGGTGGTGGTGGTGGTGGTGCGGAGCGGCGTGCACGGCGGATGCGGGGGCGGTCGGCTCCGCAGTTTCCGGACCAGTGTCGGCTGCCGCTGTTTCTGTCGCTTGTTCCGAGCCGCCGGTGGGGTCGTCGCTGTCGCCGTCATCCTCGTCGTCCTCGTCGTCTTCGTCGTCGCTCAAATCAGGCCCGTCGAACCCGCGGCCGACGCACGTGGCCGAGTGGAACGACCCGTGGGCCTCGATGAGGTGCTCGTCCGTGAGACCCGCGACGCGCTCGAGCGTATCAATGTTTTGCGTGTAGCAGCGCAGCAGGAGGCCCTCGTCCGCCAAGACCTTGATAAAGTGGTGGCAGTAGGTCGGCGAGAAGCCGCCCGGGTAGAGTTCCTTGGCGAGCTCGTAAAAGGGCTGGGGCTTCCGGCTGTTTTTGTGTAGAAGGGGAACGGGTGTGAGTTGGTGACGAGACAACAAGGCCCTTTGGCGCAGTCAACCCAAAACTCAGCACACGCACGATAGGCCCTAAGCCATACAACTGCCGAATCGCTCCTACCCTCTCCACCAATGATCCCTAACTGTTCTTTCCACTCCGCGTCTCTCTCTCCCCGCCCATCTTTCCCTCACCGAAAGTAGTCAATATCAAACACAGCCTCCGGGTACGGCAGGCCAAACCTCTGCAAGTTGTCGTACAGGCCCGTCCCCGGCGAGCGAAAGTCGGGGATCCCCGCCGCCGTCGAGATCCCGGCGCCCGTCATGACGACGATCTTGTAGCAGTCGTTGGCCTGGACGTACGCCGCGAACGACTCGATCGACGCGTCGGGGAGCAGCGGCGGCGGCGGCGGCGAGGGGGTGCCCGGGGGGGGTGGGGGGTTGCGGGACGACGACGGGTGGAGCAGGCCGGGCACCGATGACGCAGGGATGAGACCCGCCGCCACCGCCTCTGCGAGGATACGCGACATCGCGGCCGTGATCTCGGCACTGGCTCCGCCGCCGCCCGCGGTGCCGTCTGATGGTGCGGACGACGACGACGACGACGGCGGCGGCGGCGGCTGCGGCGCTGCGGCCGGGACTGACGGTGCCGCAGGCGTGTTGCCGTTGGTGCCGACACTGGCCCTGCCGTCCTCTCCTTGCATGAGGGGAAATGTAGCGGTGGGGGTGTGGTGGTGGTGGTAGTGGTGGGGCTATTCGTTAATACGAGGTGATTTGCGCGTGGTCAATTCGAGGTCAGGTTCGACGCTGGCTTGCACTCTCCTTGCTTTGCCCCTTTGCTTTTGTATTACTGTAATTCGAAAATCACTCGTGAACGTAAAAATATGCCGCGCACTTTCGTTGGCGTGTTGTTGTTGTTGTTAGCACTGTCTTGCCTGTGTGTATCCGTGTGTGTGTGTGTGTGTGTGTGTGACTGTGTGTGTGTCGCGCTTTCACTAACACCAGCTCCTTC
Source organism: Zopfochytrium polystomum (assembly GCA_025765615.1). Taxonomy (NCBI): domain Eukaryota; kingdom Fungi; phylum Chytridiomycota; class Chytridiomycetes; order Chytridiales; family Chytridiaceae; genus Zopfochytrium; species Zopfochytrium polystomum. The sequence goes on from JAIVFJ010000019.1 coordinate 433,851, forward strand.
CTTTCTGCTGAGCGACTTTGCCCTTCAACCAAGAAGGGTATGTCGAGTCGGGAGGCTGAGCGAGGCAACAAAACACACAAACGCAAACAGGCAACAAGAAGAGCGACCTTCATTACAGAGCATCCACTCTACCCGCAACTCAACGCAACGGGGAGAAAAAAAAAAAAAACAAAAAAAAAAGCACCCTCCTCTAGCCAACATATAGTCGCGGCGGACAGACCTGATGACTGGAAGCAAAGGGAAATCCCACACACAAACACAGACACGCGCGCGACACCAACAGAATCACACCAACTCAGTCCTCTTTCTTCCTCCTGCTCGGTTGTCCCGGCGCCGCCACGGCCTCCGCCGCAGCCGTCGCAGCGGCCGTCCGCACTGCGGCCACAAACCCGCGCTGGAACGCGTCGCCCGAAAACCGACCTGCCACGTGCCGCCGCGCCCGCTCCCGCATCGCTGCCGATGTCGCTGGGTTCAGGTCGAACGCGGCGTGGAGGCACGACGCAAATTCGGCCGCGGTCGACGCGCGGTAGCCTTTTTTTTTTTTTTTTGCAATTTTTTTTTTTTTGGAAATAGAAAGGGGAGGTTGGGAGGCGAATTAACGGGTTGCCGCATCGTTTTGGTTGCTCAACATACCCGTCGGTTCGCCGTCGTCTGCGGCGACGACGATGTCCATCTTGGGTCCGCCCGAGTCATGCGCGACTGGAATCAACCCTGCCGCCTGCAAACGTGGTAAAAAGTGGTAGGGACGAGGATTATTATAAAGAATTCGTTTGTGGGGGGAACGGTGTCTGCAAAGCACACTCCGTTTTACTGCTCACCATGTACTCGACGACGCCGATCCCGAAATGCTCGTTGGTCATTGTGTGGAGGCCGACAGACGATCTGCTCAGGTGCGAGACGAGGTCCGCGTACGGTGCGTTTACAATGAACCGGACGTTGTTCTGCTCATGAAAATATAAATTGGGCAAAGAGCGAAAAGTTAGGGACATTCAACGTTTTGGGGTTTCTTGCGTGCTTGTGGTAACGGAGGTGAGGAATGGGGAGTGGGGAAAAACTCTGTCCAACGCGCCGGACCGTGACAAACCAACGAACCTCCAAGTCCAGTTGCTTGGCCTGTTTCCGGAGGTCGTCGACGATTTTCTGGTCGTCGGCGTTGCGGCAGCCCCCGATGAGAATAAGGTACACCTTGAGCGGGCCGTCGCGGAACTCTGGGTGTTGTTCGAGGAGCAGGTGCATGGCTTCCAATTGGAGAGAGTGTGCTTTTTCGGGTCTGCAGGGGTGCGAATTTCAAAGAGAAAGAAGAAGTGTTGATGGATAATGGCGAGGGCGGCATTGGTTGGGTTTGCGGCGAAAACTTCGGGGAAAGGAGAAGAAAATTGCCTGGACCTAAATTGTGCAACCGACAATATTGTTCGCTCTCGCAGGGACGCTTCAAAGCCAACTAAAGCGCGCGTGTCGCAGGGAGGATACACGATCTTTGTGCGCTCGGGCACCTTCCAAATGTCATTGAGGTGGTTGAACGTCCATGTCGAGTTAGCCTTTTCGCACAAGGGAAAAGATGAACATCGAGATTAGCAAACAAACCGGCATTGATCAGATGGAAAAAAGGGCGGGTAGCGAAAGGAAAACAGCACTCGCCATGACAGTATCCGCGCACGATCCCACCGAGGAATAAAGGGAAGAAAACCACCTGTAATATCTGCAGAACAGGACGGTCGGCGCGTCGTAATTATAGTTCGCGAGTTAAAAATCTCCTGCCCCTCTTAGTGAAACCGATTGAAACACGTAACCCAACCCTCCCCTTACCCAAGCTTCAGCAGTCGAAGCGGTCCAGACGATACGGAACCTTTGTTATTAAAAGAAACCGTTCCCTCACGAACGACGCCAAGCATGTCCGAGCTTTAGATTTAGCGCAGTCGGGGCGAAGCATCGAAGGATTTTGGTCAGAACGACAGACCCGGTTCCCCGCGTAATCTCGTTGCTCTCCCCCCAACTCCTCACCTGATCGTGGGGTAATGTACATACGCAACGACTGTGACGCCGAACACGAGCTTGACGAGGGGGTAGATGAACGCGAACCCAATTGTGTCGACGAACACGTCCGGGATGAGGAGGTTGATCGCTTCCCACCCCGTGACGAGTGACCCCAGGCTTTGCGCTATGAGCGTGAGTCGTGGGTACCTGCGCAAAAGTGGTGGACGCCCCCGTTGGTATGGTCAACACAAGAACGCAAATCTCCAACCCACAAAATCCACAAGCGGATGGCAAGACTCACCGCTTCGCCTCCAGCCATCTCCACGACTTTAGAAAAACGAGGGACAGCCTGCTGGGGTCCAATGCAATGTTGAACTGGTCCTGTTGTGTTTTTCGTAACGATTAACACGGCAAAATGGGGGTTAAAATAACATGCGCTCGTCGTTCACGGTTGGAACGCTGGCTCAAGTCCCCTTGCCGAGCTGAACCGCCAATGGCCCCCCCTCCCCAACCACGCGAACACCAAACGGAGTTGGCCAAACCTTGACTTTCGCCAGAAGCGCATCTTTGGGCGTCACGGCCGGCCCCGCGCTCACGATCCGGTCTGCCGCGTACACCACAACGTGCGTGTCGGCATCGGCCCGCACGAGCCCCTCGATCGCCGTCCAGAGCACTCGTTCCCCACCGCCGCCGGCCTCGCTGGAGAGTGGGAAGTGGGGGGGAATAGAAAGAGATTGAAGAAATAAGGCACAAAACACACAAGAACGAACGAGGGAGCGATGGTATTAGAGGTCTGGGCCCTGGGATACTGCGGGCAGAAGTTCCACGCGAAAACAAATCCCCTCTCACCAGAACGGGTGGAAGAACGCAACGACGGTCGGGCGTCCCGACTCCGCGCTGTCGTTGCCACCTTCGGCTGGTACGGGCGCAGCGACGTCGGCACCGGCGCTGCTGCTGGTATCCTGCTGCTGCAAGAGCAGTAGTGGGAGCGAACGCAGGCCGCGCGCCTTCCGCGCAGCGACGCGGCGAAACCAGAACGCCCGCCCCGACGGCGTGCATGCGAGCCAGGCTAGCAGCGCCATTGTGCCTGCAGCGGCGGCGGCGAGCAAAAGGCCGACAGCGGGGACGGCGAGAGCGATGGAGGAGGGCATCGGAGATGTTGAGGGTGATGGTGACGGCGACGGTGATGGAGGTGGAGATGAGGCTGACGATGGCGACGCCGACGACGGCGTGCTGGTGCCAATCGCGCTAGTGGTGGTGGTGGTAGTGGTGGTGCTGCTGCTGGTCATTTGGAGACATCCAACTCCCACGTCACGAGATTATTTCCTGTGTGCAGGCAGAAACACGCTGCATATGTAACCCAACGTTATACGTGTGTGTGCATGTGTTCGACAACCTCTTCAACCTATCCATCCCCATACCCCGCCCCCCACTTCCTCCAATTCTCCATACAGCGAAAGCAGCCGTCGCCACGAGTCCACATGAGGAAGAAAAAAGAAACTACAAATAACTGAAAACCCAATGCTCAGCCGTTCCTCAGTCGCGCCAGCCGCTGCCCCAGTTCATCGTCCTGCACCTTTTGGGCGGACACAGCCTCGACTTGTGGGACGTCCAGGATAGGCGCGGGCATTTCCATCTGGATCTCCAACCCGTTCTCCTCGGCGACCTGCTGCAACAGCTCGTCGACCTGGTCGGACGGCGTCGACATGGCCGTCGATTGGCCCATGGCGCTCTCCATGACCGAGCTCTGCACGTCCAAGTCCTCAAACTGCTGCTCAAAGCGCTCCATCACCGCCGTGATCTGCTCCAAGTTCATGCTTGCCATGGCCCGCTCCATCCCCTTCACCACTGACGCCATCGACGTCGACACCGACCGCATCGTCACCGCCGTCTGAACCCGGGACGCCACCGCGTCCACCCGCGACGCGAGACGAAGAAAGTTGAGCGACTCGTGCTTCTTGCGGATGGCGTTCGACGCGTAGACTTTGGCCACGTCCAGGTTGCCCTGCTGGATCGCTTTCTTCACTTTGGCTTTCTCCGCCGTCTCATCCTTGGCGGCTTTCTTGGCACTCCGCTCGAGCTGCTTGGCTGTAAACTTGGGGGGCGACGGCCAGTGGCCAATGAACCAATAGGGGAAGCCGGTTAGCGGGTCAACCAAACGGAGGCTTGGTCATGCCCCCACTGAAATCAAAGTACCTTGAGTTGAAACAGGTGCTCTACGAGACGATCCAGGGGTTTATTGTGTGTGGATAACGGGGCGCAGAGTTTGTGATGTGGGAGAAGCGATTGGTGAGTTGATTAGGTTACACGTGTCCTCCAACGCCTGATCGGATCTTGCGGTTGTGACTAATTGGGTCCAGTCACTCTTTCTTCTCTCATCCGGGGACCAAAGGCTTGGAATAGGAGGGGGAGGGGTGAAGTTGTGAGTATTGTGGTTGCGGGGCAGTGCCCGCCAGCTTGGTGGTATCTCCGGGTGGCGGAGGCTGTTCTCGTTCGGCTCAATCGTGGCGAGAGGGTGGTCATAGAAAGGGTATCGCACTCTTCAGCTTTCTTGGCTTGAAGCCACGAACACACGCAGGGGAAGGAGGGGAAGGAGGGGGGGAGATGGGGTTGTGTTGCGCGAGCGTGCGACTGATCTGTCACGGCAACGACGACTCGGGGTGTGCGTTTCGCGAGCGCGCAGATCATCGATCAGTCCAATCAGAAGTCCACTCACTCTCAAGCCCGCTCATTTGCCCCAAATCCTTTTTTTTTTTTTTTTTTTTTTTTTTAGTTCAGCTCAGACGAAGAAAGTTGCTCGTCACGAATTTCGAAAACGGTTTTTTCTGTTTTCGAAACGGGATTTTCATACCGTTTCGCCATAAGGCGGGCAAGTATCGTTTTTGTTGTCCAAAAAAAAAAAGACTCGATGACGTCAGTTACGAAATATGCAGACGCACGTGAGTTCCACCTTGGTTGGATATTATCCCAGACGCGCGCCCCCAAACTTCGCCGTCAGATTCTCTCTCAATCACACACACACACATCTTTCTCCCTTCCCACCTCCTGCCGAACGACAACAACGGCGGCTGCACCCGCTCTTCTACCTTTCTCACCCGCCCACTTCCAGTGTGCGAGCCGCTTCTCGCTTTTCCCTCCCGCTCCACGGCGGCGGTGCGATGAGGATCCCTTCGTGGGGCAGCAGCAGCAGGGGTACACCGCCGCCGCCGCAGCCTCCGCCAACAACCGCTAGCGCGATCACGCCACCAACCCGGCCGCTGGCCCCGTCGGTTGTCACCTCCTCTGACCCTGCCGCTACGGAGCCCGCCAACAACGCACTTGCCGCCGCCACAGCCGCCGCAGCCGCAGCTGCAGCTACTTCGGCTGAGAATGCCAGCACCGCTGCTGCCGCCGCCTCCACCGCTACCACCGCTTCCACCAGCACAGCCCAGTCCACACTGCATCCCGCCACCGCAGCGCCGCCGGCCATGCCGCGTCAGTTCCTTCCCCGAATCAAACCCCCCGCCGCAGGGGCAGCAGCTGCCGCTGCCGCCGCCGCTGTCGCCACCGCCGCCGCCGTCGTATCGTACCCCTTCTCCTCCTCTAAACCGCCAGCGCAACCTGCAAACCCATCCTCGTCCTCGTCTTCCTTCACATCGACACAGCCGCCAAGGGGAGCACCGGCCCCTCCTCGGAATCGGCAGAACCCAACTCCGCCGCCGCCCCCACCTCCACGCCGCGAGAACCGCATCCTCCCGGCCTACGAGGAGGAGCTGGGCCCCGACAACAGCGTACCCCGCGAACCCCCCACTCGCGCGTGGTACCAAAAGCTCGTACATCAGATCGCCGTATCCTTTGACGCCTTCTGGGGCGGCAGCGGCCGCGACAAGGAGAAGTCGTCGTCGTCGTCGTCGTCCTCTGCGTCGTCCAGCTCCTCTTCAGCACAGGTTCTCTGGACCCCTTACGACGTCAAAAAGGTCGCCGTCATCGGCGTTCACGGCTGGTTTCCAGGCCGCCTTCTAAAGACCGTCGTCGGCGAACCCGTTGGGACGTCGACGCGTTTTGCCGACAAGATGGAGCAAGGTTTGTTGTTTGAAGTGTGAAGCAGGCTGCAATTCGATGGACGTTGGGGTGATCGTGTGGGTGTGGAATTGAGGAGTGATGCTGGCTGCGATAGTTTTGCGAGTGGGATGTGTGCCACTCGATTGTCACACATGACTGCTAAACCCCCCATTCACTTCACTTCCCACCACGTGCATGATTGTACCACCCTCCTCCAGCTGCGCGAGATTTCTTCTTTAAACGGTACGGGATTAAGTTCGCGCCCGACGCTATCACAAAAATGCCACTCGAGGGTGCAGGCAAAGTGGAAGACCGCGTCGAAATGCTGTTTAGGCAACTCCTCAGCAAACCTGCGTGGGTCGAAAAGCTGCGCGAGGCGAACCTCGTCCTGGTTGCAGCCCATAGCCAGGGCACCCCCGTCTCCGCCATGCTGCTGGCCAAGCTGATGAAGGAGGGATACGTTGACACAAGGAGGCAGCGGACGTGCTTGTTGGCAATGGCGGGCATTTGTCATGGTAACCCGAGTTCTTCGGTGGCGATGGCGGAAGTCACACGACAGGGCTAACTTTTTTCTTTTCGCACACGACAGGCCCGTTCCCGCACATGAAGTCCAGCGTTATTGTGCAGTATGTCGAGTCGGACCCCGCTCGGCAGCTTTTCGAGTTTAACGACTGGAATTCTCCAATATCAAAACAGTTTCGCTCTGCAATCGCCGATATCCTGGACGCTGGCGCCCGCGTCGTTGCCGTGGGGAGCTGGTACGATCAGGTCGTTCCGGTGCGTTCCCAGAAGTCTTCTCCACTCCCAAACATAAAGTCTTAACCTCACGTGTTCCATGTGCTGCCTTATTTCACTTGTCTATGAGATAACAGGTGTACTCCGCCACGATGCATGCATTCAACCACCCCGCCATTTACCGCGCTATTTATATTGAAGGGGTCGATTACAATCCAGACTTTCTTTCCCACCTCGTGGTGTTTGCGTTAAGGCTACGAAATGTGGGAATATCTGACCGGGGTCTCATCGTTCACCTGAGCGAGTACTTGGCTGGAAACGTCTACGGCTTTGGCACCCAAGGTCATCAGACATTGTACGAAGAGCTGAACACGTACATGTGAGTGTAGATCCGAAGGTCGATGCCTTTAGTCTGTGTCTCATTCGCGTTGGCTTCAACATCTGTGGATTTATCACAGGTTGGCAGTCGCTTGGGCGATGGGCAGTGGCAACACCTGGAAGTACGCGTCCGCGTCACCTTTTGCAACCAGCGCAGCGGAAACGGCCGCGCTCTCCCCACACGAGAGGAGTCTCCTTATTCACCCTCTTCTCGGCAAGCTTCGCCACCCCGTGGACCCCAGTCGGTTCCCAAACCCGCTCACAAACCGGCGCAACTCGGCAGTTGCCACGGCTGCAGGAGTCGCACCAGCGGGGGCAGCGGCCGCAGCCGCTGCGGCGAAAGGAGCCTCGGCCCGTGCCCGACTTCCCACAGGTGCAATCGGCACCACCGCCCGTAGCGGCGTCCGAAGCGCGCAGCCGCCGTTGCCCGTCGCCGCCCGCCCCAACCCTGGTCAGGAGGGTCTTGCCGCGCCACTGTGGCGCTTGCTTGGCCGCGGCCCTGGCTCTGTCACCGACCCACCGCCCCTGCCCGCCCACGAGTACACACGTGACGCAGCCGCAGCCAGAGCCGCTTCAGCGCGACTCCGGGGCGGAATGCCGCTGACGTCGGCTGTGGCTGCCGCCGACGGTGCCTCCTCGGCCACCGCGGACGGATACTCGAATGCAAAGGATTTGGACGTCGCATGGCCCCCTGCCGGTTTCGCGGCCGCTGCTGCTCCTGACGCGCTTCTCTCCTCCTCGGTACCCCCTGCAATAGGCTCGGTCCCAGCGTCGTCCCAAAATTCTCCGTTCCCCCCGTCGACTGCCGCAACCGCTACGCCGCCGCCGCACCACACCGCATCCGTCCTGCATTCCACGCCTCCACACCACACCGCCGGTTCCTCGCCGCTACCACCAGCACCTCCACCACCACCCAACATCAACCAGCCTCTGCCGTCGTCGTCGTCCTTGCCCCCTCCTCTGCATCCAAACCCACCACCACTCTCCTCGACCTCAACCCCATCACCGCCGCCGACGCCTCCGCCGCCTCCGCCGCCTCCGCCAGCGGGCCACCTGCCCGACGGCTTTAACGCGCCGTCGTCGCGCATCAACCCGTACTGGCTGCCCTGGATCCTCGCGCAGCTGCTCTCGGACGAGCGCATCCTCGGCGACCCGCCGCTCCGTGCCGCCCTCGAGGACCTCCTCCGCACCTTGGACCGCTGGGACCCGGCGTCGAGGCCTCTGAGGGACTTGTGGTACCGCCTCGAGCCGCTGCGCGCGAGGCTGTGATGAGCGTGGGTGGGGGGGAGCCTGTCGCGGTTGCGAGCGTTGAGCCATCCTTTTTCTTTTTTTTTTCCCTTCCTTGTTCCTCCGTGAGCATTTCGTCCCGCTATGCGTCTCGCGTGGCTTTAAGCTTTACCACACAGAAAAGAAGAAGCGCAGCCGCTCCAGTCACCCTCTTCCACCGGTCCTCGTTGCACACACGGCAAAAAGCCAAAAGACCGCATTACTTTACGCTTCCTTTGCACGGTGGTTCTCCCCCCATCCACAGCACAAAGTAGGGAAAAGGTCATCCCTGGAAACCCCAATATTTTGTCACCACGGGTGGAGCGGAAGTTAGGAGCGAAGCGAATGTGAATAGCGCGAGGCGCCGGCCCGATTGATCCCGTGCGCGGTAGTGGGCAGCGCGCAACCAATAAGGCAACTTCGGCCCGCCATCGTTGCTTTTTTCCTGGCATTGAATAAAGAACCCGTCCCCCGTTGTTGGCGGAGAACCCGATCCATCGTCTCGCAGCTATCTTTTTTTCGGGCTGTTGTCCGGTGCGGTTTCGCCGCCAATCGTTCGGCCCCGATCAAGGTGGGGCGGCCCGCCTCTGCTATACTGCACATGTACCTTCGCTGAGGGGTGTGATTTCTGGCTCTCTCCAGCAGGCAGGCGTCTTTCCGGTCCGTGTCAAGAAGAATTGATCTTTCCCAGTCGTCGCCGCTGCCTCCGACAGGCCCTCTCCCCTCGTCTCCCCTCTCCGCTCACCGCCCCCAATATGAAAGCGTCGGGAACGGCCTGCCGCGAATGCTCAGAGAAGAAGCGCAAGTGCAACCCGCGGAAGGACGGACCGGAGCCGCCCTGGTAACGGCGATATCTTCCCTTTATTAACTCTCCCTGCTTACACACATATGCACTCCTGCCCGCCCGCATTCCATCTGGTTCCTCCGGGGACATAATTATATCCCCCCTTTCCCCACAGCGAACCATGCGCATCCCGGGGACTAAACTGCGTGCCAAGGACAAAGTCCCGAAGCTCCTCCTCGGCTGCTTCCGGCGGCGGCGGCGGCGGCGGCGCACCTCGGTCGCGGGGTAGACCATCCACCGCAAAAGTATTGGCCGCCGCCGCCGAGGCAACAGCAGCCGCCAAGCGGAAGCTGGATGCCGCAGCAGAGTCGTCCCCGACTCCCGCGATGTCCCCAAAGGCCGCACCGAAACCTTTCGAGCGGCCGGTCCATCATACCACAACCACCACCTCCACCACCACCGCCAACGCCGGTTCGACGACGAAAAACGGCGTCGGCGCCCACGCCGAACAGACGCCGCCGCTCCCTCTTAAACCTTCGAGAGGCGTCTCCGGGGACAACCCCTCCGGCGTGAAGCTAAAAATCAAGCGGCCGAAGCTTGCGCACAGCTCGTCGCCTACTGCCGAGGGCGCCGCGCTGTTACGCCCATCGGCGTGCACCACCACCATCGCCTCCGCGCTCTCCCCTGAATCCCGCAGCTCCCTCAATCCGACCGAATCCTCCCCTCCACCGCTTCCTCCTCCCACCGCCCTGGCGTCCCGCATCCCCGCCAACTTCCACGGCTGCATCCAGTGCTGGAAAGAAACAACCCCCGACACCGCCGCCGCCCCACCACTTCCCGCTGCCAAGCCGTGGCTCCGCTGCGGCGCCTGCGCTTCCTCCTTCCACACTTCGTGCGTTCAGCAGCTGCTCGGCGCCGTCGCCGCTGCCGCCGCCGCCGTCGCCCCGGTAACGTCGGGCACCGACCCGCTCCTGCCAGCCGACGATCGGGACTGGACCTGCCCGCATTGCTCCCGCGCCGTCGGTCGCAGACGCAACTGGCCGGTCGCCCGCGTCCTGACCTTCCGCGACCTCCGCTCCGACGCCGCCGCCCTCCTGTCCGTCGGCCCCGCGATCAGTAGTAACGCGCCGCACCCCGCCGCGCACGCTGGCTCGGCAGCGGCGCGTTACTGCCGCCCGCCGAGCGATTCGAATGGCGTCGCCTGCGTGGTGAGTCTGCCGTCGCCGGCCACGAGACAGTATTTGGTCAAGTATGTGGGCCGGCCGTACTGCCAAGCCGAGTGGGTCCAGGCGGCGTGGGTCGAGGTCCGTTGGCCGGACGTTGTCGCTCGGTTTTGGGAAGCCGAAGTAGTTTGGTCTGGCGTGCAAGGTGGGTTGTTTTGCTAATTGTTTTTTGTTTTTTTTTTTTGTTTTTTTTTTTTTTTTCAAGCTCCAGCTCCTTTGTTTGGCCGGTTCCCACCCATCTAAAACATTTTGTTTGAACAGAAAGCACCGAACCCTCCAAAGGGACAAGAGACTCCTGGACCGCCCACAGCTACCCCGTCTCTTCCGTCATCGCGCGGTCCTGGCTCGAGATCGACGCCGTCCTCGACGTCCAGTGGGAAGAGCGGCCCCCATCGTCTTCGTTGACGACCACGGAACTCTGCGCGCCGCCGCCGCCCGACGACCCCGCGTCGCCCCCGCTCACGGAAGCCGACACGACGATGACCCTGCACCCACTGCGTGTCCTCGCGCGCTGGCGCGGGCTGCCCACGTCGGAAGACTGCTGGGTCGACTGGCCGAAGGAATCCTGCAAAACGCAGTGCAAAGCGTGTGCGGCACTCGAGACTTACAAGCGGCGGAGTGGGGCGATGGAACTGGAGTCGGAGGCGGAACGCGCGGAGGCTGATGATGTTCAGTTGTAAGACCTTATTTAGTCACTCTGTTTCTGATCCTCGATATTGTTTGCGTCCTTGATCATTCAACTGCTCTTGCATTCCGGAAAAAAAACGAAAAAAAAAAAAAAAACACACACACACACACACAAGGAACATAACAAGAATGCTCGAGAGCACAAGATCAGGACTTGCGCCGGTGTCTTCTCTTTCAGCAGGTTGAAAAACAAAAGTCATTCTACGCCAATTTGTTCTATTTCGTTTTTCTGAAGAGGTCGTTAACAAATTGTGCAGCTGAAACCGCAGACGCTTGCTGCAAGGCAATAACCCAAGCCTACCGAGATCGACCGTGCAACCCATTTGCCGTTATTATACCGCCTGAAGAGATGCCTGCATGGTGAGAAAATCTCCCCCCCTTTCCCGTTCCCGAGCGCCCTCATCCACATCGCGCGACGCCTAACCAGACCAAAAAAAAACAAAAAAAAAAAAACAAAAAAAACAAACAACACAGGAACGACGTATTCCAAAAAACCAACCTCCGCACCGTCCTCTACACAGGCCCGCCCCGCCACCGCTCGTTCCTCCGCGAATACCACCTCTTTGGAACCAGCGACGACGACGACGACTACGACCGACCGTTTCTGCGCTGCGACGTCGTCCTCGCGGTCCCGTCCGCCGTCGTGGACGACGCGCGCGTCTTTACCGCGCGCCTTGGCCCGCTCGAGTCCGTCGTGCTCGCGCTTTCCGCGCGGCGCCACGTGGAGCGGCACAAGGAGCCCGCCGCGGGGCTCGGCGAGGTTGTGCGGGCGCTGAAGACGGCCGGGTTGATGGAGAGCGCGAGGTGTCGCGTTTGTCTCGCTGTGAGTGGTGTTTAGTTTTGTAGTTGGTGTTGCTTTTTTGTGGGGGTTTTCGGCCGTCGTGGTTTGCTCATCACTCTATTAATTATTTTTTTTTTTTTTTTTTTTTTTTGTTGAAAAAAAGGATTCATCGCTCCAAGACCTGGACCCCGCCGTTCTCATACCGCTCGCGTGTTTCGTGGTAATTGCCTCGCCTCTTTTACGTTTTGTTCTTTGCCCACTATCGGTATTCCTCGTCCCCCCATCACTCACCACAAAAAAAAAAAAAAAAAAAATTCATCACAGGACAAGTCGCTCGCCCAGGACGAATTCGCGTTCACGCGGTATTATCTTGGAAACGACGTCGGCGTTAGCAGCACCAGCAGCAGCGCGGACGGTCGCAGTGTGTTTACTCGGGTAAGCGCAGCGCCCCTCCTTTGAATGTCTTTTTTTTTTCTTTTTTCTCGTAAACGCTGTATCGTAACCCACACCTCTGCCCCTTGTCTTGCGACACCAACCCCCCCCCCCCCCCCCCCCCCCCCCCGACCCCCCGACCCGAAGTTGCTACGGAAATCAGAGGTTTGAGCCACGGCGGTGGTGGGTGGGGAGTGTGTGCCAATCGTCGAGTAAGAACTCGACATATTTTTTTTTCCTTTTGTAAAGGTTATTATATTGGGTGGGGAGTGGGGGAAAACAAAAAGGAGGGAAAACGAAAAAAAAAAAAAAAAAAAAAAAAAAAATTGTGGTTCTCCTCTTCCTGTGTGTAATGCCCCGACGCAGCCTCAATGCACAAAACAAAAAACAAAGTATCGGTACGTTCTACACCCACCGAATGCGTTCGGTGTTGGTGAGCTTCACGGTTGGTGAAGAAGGACTCTGCAAGTGCGTGTTGGGCTTTCGCCGCCGGGGGGCGGGGATGCGCCTTTTTTTTACATGTATTTACAAATGCATCGCAGTAGTTACTACCCCATGAACTATTACACCTTCACCCAGCCGACACCCCCCCGCATGGACGAAGAAGGGAAGGGGAGAGCAACAAGAGCAACGGAGTGAAGTGGAATCATCCAGTTCAACCGTCAGCAAAAATAAAATGTCGTGCCCCGTATCTGTCCGTCATCCCCGCGACGTGCGGTTGAGGCGTTTCGTCTGGATCTCCAAAACGCCGGACGGTCTAAAGGTGGGCAAGGTAATCTGTCCCGGGCTACAAAGTGGGAGGTGGTGGGCAACCACAAAGTGCCCTCGCACCAGCCATACCAAGCCAACCACCTTGTCGCACCGGGCGCCATCAGCATGGAAGGAAAAGCTGGGGCGTCCGGCTCTCGGGAGTCAATCAATGCTTCAGAGTCGGAAGCTCTCAAAAAGGAGAAAAAGAAAAGCTGGAAACGCAAAAAAGCACCAGCCCTGAGAGCGCGAATGGAGCATGTGGAGCTCCAAATAAAGAATTTTATTGGATCCGCCAGCATTTCTGCCCCAAACGAGCACTTCCTTTCCCTTCTCACTCTCGCGCTTCTCACCGTCACCGCCGTCAGGGGCCGCTGGGTGTTTAGTGCTTCTTGGCGGACTTGGCGAGGAAGTCGCTCCACTCCTGGTAGGGAGACTTGGAGAACTCGGTCTCCTGCCACAGGTCGGGGGTCAAGAAGCCGTAGGTCTCGCCGATGGCCTGGAAGGTCGCCTTGACGAAGTTACCGAGGGTCTTGGTCGAACCCCTGGAGGTGGTGTAGCAGTCCTGGATACCGGCCAGCTGGAGAAGCTTCTTGGGGACAGGGGCGGCGACGATGCCGGTACCACGCGGAGCAGGGACAAGACGAGCGGTGACGGAACCGCACTTGCCCGTGACCTTGGCCGGGACGGTGTGGGGCTCTCCGAGAATGGAACCCCAGTAACCGCGACGGACGGGGATGACCGAGAGCTTGGCGAGGATGATGGCGCCACGGATAGCGTTGGCGACTTCCTTGGAGCACTTGACGCCGAGACCGACATGGCCGTTCGAGTCACCGATGGCGACAAAGGCCTTGAATCGGGTGCGCTGACCGGCGCGGGTCTGCTTCTGCACCGGCATGATCTTCATGACCTCGTCCTTCAGCTTGGGCAGGAAGAAGTCGACAATCTGGTACTCCTTGATCGGGAGCGAGAAGAGGTAGATGTGCTCGATGGACGGGATGTTGCCCGCCTTGACGAGACGGCCGAGCTTGGTCACGGGGACCCAGCCCTCCTTTTCGTCGTCACCACGGCGGCCGCGTCCGCGGTCACCACGACGGCCGCGTCCGCGACCGCCACGGTCACCACGTCCACGTCCACGACCTCCGGCCGCTGCGTTGTCAGCCATTTGTATGCTACGTTGATGGGGAAAGCGATCGTTAGCGGGCTGTGTGCAGGATAGAGGTGATGGATGGAGAAGCAGTGCGAAGAAAGGTATAAGAGGGATCGGGAAGGGATGGGATGGGATGGGACGGGATGGGATGGACGGACGGTTGCGGACAAAGTACTCACAAGGTGCTTGCTGTGGAGTTCAAAGAGATAAAATTGAATGAAGAGGACCATTCAACGATGACAAGAAATAGAGGAAATAGAGGATCTGCTTTGACAAGGCGGGCAGAATCACGTGCCAGACCCTCCAAAGTTGGCCGTGCCACTTGGCGTTCCCCAAGAAGCACACTAATAAGGCGTACTCTTGCTGATTTGTTCAGTTTCGGTCGCGGGCCCGTAGGTGGGGAGCCACGCAGCCTTGGCGAAGGACGGAGAACAAGAATGTGGAAAGTGGGAAAAGGCCCATTGCTTTCTTTCTTTTTTTGTTTTTAGCCGCCTATGAATGCTGAATACAGTGAGAAAAAATAAGAGAAGAGGAGGAAAAAGAAGGAAGAAGGAGCTGGCACTCTGCTGTTGAGTGATGTCTGTTCCATCAAAGAAAGAAAGAGGGGATCAGGCACCAGCTTCTTTCTGTTCTCGTCCCACTCGCTGTTCTTCTCTTTTCTTGATTCCGTGCAGCTCACTCGTTGTCTGCTGGGAGCGTTCTAGCAACACCTCTGCTCCCAGCCAGCTATAGCACCCTACTTTTTTTTCGTATTGGGAATTAGGTCTCGTTCTCCCTTTGATGGTGATGAGACACCCCCAACGGGTTTGGGTTGAAGCAGAAAGACAGAGATTGTAACGCACTGTGACCGACGGTCCAGTGAGGACTTGGTATTTTATACAAGGCGGACGAAGACAAGAAAGCCACAACCCGAGCGGGAGAGACTGGCTTTTTCGGCCAATTGGCATTTTGTATTTTCTTCCTCGTTTGTTTTTTTGCTGATTTTATTGTGAAATACAGTCCAGTCATGGCCGCAACGCTGAGGATCCGCGTCGGCACATCCGTCGACTCCCTCGTCGTCTGCAACCCCAACGATGAGGCGCGGCCCGTCAGGATCCTGTCCGAGCACTTTGACGTGCGTGCGTTGCGCTGGTTGCGCCCTCCGATCGTTTTCTTTCTCTTCTTCTTCTTCTTGTTCCCCTTGGTCTGTAACCGGCGGCGCCGGCGGCGATTACTGCAGTGATGGTCAAAAAAAAGAAGCCCCTTCCCCGCCACGGACACCAACATCCCCGAACCTCCGTGACGATTGCTGGGTGCGCATCATGACGGAGGAGGAACGCTGAACACCCCCCGATCAACTCCCTCGCCACACCCCCCCTACAGGGCTACTTCCTCATACGCATCAAAAACTTCCAGGGCGTTGTCCCAGAAGGCGAACCCCGCATCCCAAACTGCTCGTACTTTGAGGGCCGCAGGCGGCTCATGTCGGTTCAGTTCCAGGGCAGCTTCACCCAGCCCTGGACTGCGAATGATCTTGGTGAGCGGCTTTCGCTTTGTTTCGAATTGGAACGTGCGCAAGTCAAAACACTTCTGAACTGAGTACGGCACGCACCCACGCATACACGCACCTCTCCTCCTTCTCCGGCAATACAGTTTGGTCGAATGATTGGGAACAACCCCTAAACGTTCCAAAAGTGATGAGCTTGTTCACAAAGGTGTGGCGTTACACCACACTGAATTGGTTGATTTGCTGAATGTTTTCTTTCCTTCCTTCACCCATTTTGGTCCTTGTAGTTCATGTCCGTGACCGACCCGGGATCGTACTCCGACCTCAAAATCGACAGACCCTATATGCGCTCCTACGGTACGAGGCCGGCCCGTGCTTGGAAGCGACTCCTTTTCACCCCAATTTAAAACGAACTATTTACGTTCAAAAACAGTGGTGACGGCGATGTGTACGTTATCCGCATGGTCGCCAGTCTCGGAAGACCCCATGAACGAACCCTTTCGCGTCAACATCACCGAAGATGCGTCCTCCTTATACCCAACCGCAAACGGCCCCAGAGCCACCTCCCGCGCAAACTCCCTCGCCTCGGTGTCCTCCACGACCTCCAACCTTGTGTCCGTCTCGCTGTCAGACTCGGCCGCCAAACCCGGCCGTCGGATCGTCCCCCCGCGCGGCGCGTCCCTTGCCGCGTCGGCGGCCGCCGCGGCAGAACCAGAAGAACCCGCGCGCGACTGGAAGCTGATTGAAAAGGCCAAAAAGGGCGGAGAGGAGGGCGTCGCGGCGCGTCGCAAGTTTTTCGCGTCGGAGGTGAACCGGAGAGAGGCCATTTTCCACCCGTCGCAGGTGTACGGTGAGCAGACTGACTTGCGCCCCCCGCCGGAGCACTTTTTCTTCCTTCGTTTCAGCCACTTTTTCTAGTTTCAGCAGTCTCGGCTTTGGCTGACAAAGCGAGGGGTTCCATCTTCGCCCTCACTCCCCAACCCCCCCAATCCCCTCAGGCTTTGAGGTCTTCAACCCGTACTTTGACCCAAACTCGTTCAAGACCAAGATTCCGGGCGGTGTGACAATCGACATGAGAAGGATGATGCGCGGTCAGCCAATGCGGACGCGGCTGATGACAAGCGACGGAAGGACGGTCTTCCTGGTCGTCGAGCTCTCACAGGAATCAGACGGGGATCTGGACGACGACACGGACGACTGAGCAGGAAAACCTGCTCTGTTGTTGCCTTTTTTTGTTTGTTTTTGCCACCAGCGCCCCCTCTCCTGCTGTCTTGGCTGTCGCTCTTTCGTCCCCCTTACCCCCACCCCGCCCCACCCCATTCTTTGAACACGAACGTTACTTTTTTTCTTCCGAACGAACGCGCATACACAATGAATCGACGACGCGTTGATGCACCTCTGGCGAAACCCTTTCCTTTTTCTTTTCTTTTTTTTTTCTTTTTTCCTCTCCTGTTTCTGTGGTGAATTTTTTTTGCTTTTCAGACCGGGAGGCGCAAAAGGGAGGACGGGAAAGGGAGAGGCCAAGTTACGGCGAGCGAGGGGACACTTCCACTTCCCATTTGCCCTCTTCTCTCCTGTCGACATTTTATTGCCTTGTTACTTGATTTTTTTTTTTTGGCTTTCCTTGACAACTGACCTCACCTCTCCGCGCATTTGCTTTGCATAGCCGACATTTTGGAAACAAGCTCCCGGTCCTGTTAGTTTTTTTTTGGGTTTTAGTTTTTCTCTGATTTTTTGGTTCCTTCTCCAACCCTTTTTTTTTTTTTTTTTTTTTTTTTTTTGTTTTCGTGTCCGTCTTTCCCACGCAACTCCGAGCTCCCAAGTGTTCCAAGGGTTCCAATCAGTGGCGTCTGGCGTTGAGTGTGTTGGTGGGGGGAGGTGGGAGTTCCGATCATTGCGCGAAGAGAGCGAGAGCGTCTCGCTCGCGCGGCCTGGATTCTACCAACACATTGCAGCATAGCGTTTATGGTACCAATAAATAATAATAACAGTAATTATAGCAACTGACGGAAAAAATCAAATGGTTTAACGAGGTGTTTCCATTGTTTGTTCGAGAACTGTGTTTGCGTAGTGGAGCGACGAGACGACTCCACAAGGACAGTGCAAAAAAAAAAAAAAAAGAAAAAAAAAAAGGACTACGAGAGAAAGCAAAAATCAAGAAAAATCCAAAAAAAGAAAAACCCTGCACACGCACACACACACACTCAACGGCGGAGGTGTGTGTATTTTTCGGTTGGCGGTCGTCGGTAAGAGAGGAAGAGAGAGGGAGGGAGAGAGACAGAGGACGACTTGAGAGAGAGGGTCCCAGGGCGGCCCTCCCTCGCTCGCTTGAACCCACAAACCCCCAGCGGCCCCCCTTTACCCTCCTCCCACCTCCTTCACTGCACCTGCTGTGGGTTGCAACCGCCTCCGCCGCCGCCGCCGCCGCCACCACCACCACCACCACCGCCGCTGCTGCTGCTGCTGCGGTACCTGCCCGCTTTTTTCACGTGCTGCGGCGAAACACTGCCACCCACCCACCTTCCCGCCCGATATCCCCTCCCTGTCCCGTGTCTCGCTCCTGCTTCTGTCCTTAAAGTTCCAACCGTTCGCGCCCCATCTCCGAACACTTCCACACTCCGCGGGTTGCCCTGCAACTTCCCCTCCGCGACCCGTCCGCTCGTTCCTAACGCTGCGTTTTTTCCGCCATCTGTAGCTGCTGCCGTGCGCAATCGGCTCAATCTCCAGCGTCGTCAGGCGATCGACCAGCAACCCACTTGCCGACCCCGAACTTCATCTAATACTTGGCTTTTGTACCGTGTGGCGATTCCTTTTCCCCCTCCAGTTTCCGCCGAACACGCAATCGGTCGCCGCCAGCAGCCAGATAGCTCTCTTGCCATCAGTATTCTGCCAGTGAGCGGGCAGCCTCCTTCCCCTTTCTGCCCGCATGACGACGCCCTTTCTACGGCGTTTTGTCGGAGGGGGCGGCGGTGGCTCCGGCCCCGGTGGAGGCGGCTCCGCCCAGAAGTCGCAGACCATGACGCTCGCCGGCCTACCCCCAGACCTGATCATCCGCATTTTCACCTTCCTCCCCGTCCCCGATCTTCCAAAGGTCGCCCGCGCCTCGCGCCGCCTAAAGATCCTCGCCTACAACGACGATGTCTACAAACCAAAGCTGCGCGTCATGGGCGTCGTCACCGGCGGATCCGACCACAATCTCGCCAGCCCGCAGGCGATCGCCGCAGCCGAAGCTGAGGCAGCGGCCGTCAGCAGGCTGTCGTCCAAATTGAAGCAGCTGCCCGGCGGAAACATGCTTCCTGGAGGAACGAGGGTACCTCGAGACGGGAACCATGTGGGGCGCCGTCGACGAGCTCCAGCCGAGCCTTCTCGACGATCCCGTTCCGCTGCCAGAGTCAGGTCCCAGCGCGCAGGGCAGCGGATCGTCCCTCGAAAACGGATCGAACGCCAGCACTGCCGATCCGACCAGCTCAGACTCGTCGTCTTCCTCTTCGTCCTCCTCCACAAACCCCGCCTCCGCCTCTAACCCTGCGTCCTCCGCCTCTGCGTCATCCGGCCCCGTCCCGCAAATCACGGCCGGAATCCCAAACATGCGTAAATCCAACCTCGTCGTCGGTGCTGGGGGAATCAAGGTCATTGGCCGTAGCGCCAGCGGCCTCATCATTGGCAACAGCAGCGGATCCATCAACTCAAACCGGAGGATCAAAGCCCCTGGCCTGAACGGGGTCCGTGCCCGCGACGCCTTCAAGGCCATTTACACCGAACTCTGCCCGTACTACGTGGACTTTCGCAGCGGCCGGTCAAAGGACTCCAAAGTCTTTCGGGACAACAAGGACCTCATCGAGGTCGCCACCCTTTTGCGCCGCATTCGACTGCTGTCGCAAGCCAAGTTCATCCCCGACATGGACGAAGTCAACTTTTCGCTCGAAACGACCATCCAATGGTTCGAGTCAATGCTGCTGGGCCAGTTTGAGCGCGCGTACGATGCGGGGAACATTGCAGAGATGAAAAAGAACGCGACCGCCGGCTACGAGCTCAACGGAGGCGCCGCCTGCGTGCAAGTGTTCATCTCAAAGAACCCAATATTTTTCGACCACACTTTCAACCCTTCGCTCGTCGCCTCCAAGCTTCCCTCGGGATCGTCCTCGGACCCGCAGGGCTACGCCCTCGCGGACGAATTTGCCAAGTTCATGGACCACATGCTCACAAACTGCCGCAAGCAAGCCGCCGTCATCGCCAAAGTGTTCAACCCCGAAATGGACGCCATGACGTCCTTTGTCACCAAAGTCTTTGAGGACTCGATCACAGAGTACCTCTCCGCCGTCCTCAAAACCGCAAAGGAGCGCGAAAGCTCCGCCATCTACCTGCATACCCTGGCCACCGCTGTCCACTGCTGCACGCAGTTTTTGGACTTTATCCGCGCCGCCGAACCCACCGTCACCGTCCACTCCAACCGGATACGCGAGGCGATCGCAAATATCTTTAGACCGTACACGCAGAACTACATGGAGTTGGAGCTCGAGCACTTGCAGAAGAAGATTGACTCCGAGCTGAACAAGTGGAAAAACAGGGTGAGAAGTTGGAACCACGCGCCGCGTCTTGAATTCCTGTTTTGCGATCCTCCAGCAAGCGCTCTACCCCCCCCAGATCTAACTGCCCACAACAGAAAGACAAAGTGGGCGACCCGTCGGCGAACGGCTCGTCCAACTCTGCGGCGGCCAGCTACCTCACCGACGCCGAAAAGGCGCAGGCCCACAAGCGCCAGGTCATGAACACAATGAAGACAGTCCTCTACGCGCCCATGGCCCTCGGCAAGTCGCTCGCCATCGTCGGCAACGGCATCCTCGGCGCCGCCAACCCAAAGGCGAAGGACCAGAACGAGTCGCTCCTCGACGACGGCGAGGACGGCGCCGGCGCGACCGCGTCCGACGCCGCCTCCCGCCCGCCCAGAGACGACAACGGCTCCACCACTTACCGGCTGGACGATAACTCGCTGGGATCCCTCGTGTCGCTCGAGCTTTGCTTGACTTTGATTCACGCGAACAAGGAGTCGCTGGGCCGCGCGCTCGTCATCACCGCGGCGGTCAAGATGGCGCAATTGTTTGTGTTTTTTCTTTTCTTTCCCGCCTCTAATTTGCTTTTCAACCCTCTCGTTGTTTGTTCTTCCTCTCGTACCGTTGTTTGGCGCCCGGTTGTTTTAACCCTCTTTCACCCCTCTGTGACCCAGGAAAGCGAACGCCGGCAAGGTGTTCATCAAGCTGCTTCAAGCCGTCGGGGAAGGCCACATGTACCCTGCGTTCCAAAAGTGAGCGACTCTTTCCGCGTTATTCTCACGTCACTTTTCTGACTGACCGCCTTTTAACGTTCTCTCGGCTTTCAAACAATCCTGTCGCGCCTGGCTCTTCCGACACATCAGCGCCATCGATCGCCTCAGCAGATCGGTGCCGATCATCGACTGGGCCGGATCCGGCGGCCGCGCGGTCAACCTGGACTCGCTTCAGTTCTTTGAGCTCGTCCACGTGGCCGATTTGATCCATCAGATGGTGGACGTGTACTTTGTCGAAGACGTCGTTGAGTAGCAGCCAAAGCTTTCTTTTCTGTTTCTTTCCTTTTTTTTTTTTCTTTTTCTTTTCTTTTTTCGAGGAGGAAGCTTGCTTAAACGTTCCTTTTGCCCTTTTGCCCACCACCACCCACCAACCCACGCAGAAACCCTGGATCGACGAGAACGACTTCCTCTCGGACGTCATGGTCGAGAAGAAGTCGTTTGACCGCCAGTCCGACGACAACGTGGCCCACGGCATGGACAAGGCCATCCAGGTCCTCATCAACCAGGTCGACTCCATCTTCATGACCACCCAGGAACCCGCGGACTTTAACCCGCCACAGAGTAACATTGTGTTTGATCTGAAACCGACAAAGGTGAGAGAGGGGGGGTTGAGGGAGCAAAGAACGATTTTTTTTTTTTTTTTTTTTTTTTTTTTGACTCACATCAAACCACCCAAAGGCGTGCCGAGACGTGATCGCGTGCCTGAACGCGCACACGCGGCTGCTGAACGGCGTCACGAACAAGGACACGCTCGAGGTGTTTTTCGGTGAAGTCGGCATCCGGCTCTTCAAGTAAGCGCGCGCTCCTCCCGGTTTTTTTTTTTTTTTTTTTTTTTTCTTTTCTAGTAAGCCGGTCGTGTGGGCGTTGCGTTGCTGACTTGTGTGTTTGTTTTTACACGCCCAGCGTCATTATCAAAAACATCAAGAAGCACCAAGTCAGCCAGTCGGGGCGCCATGGCGCTGATCTGGTAAATTTAAAAAAAAACAAAAAAAAAACGCGCTTCTTTTCCAACTCACACAACAACATACAACAACGAAAAAAAAAAAAAAAAAAAAAAAAACAAAAAAAAAACACAAAGCGACCTCAACCGGTTCTACGAATGGGCCGCCAACCTCCGCGTCGGCGCCGTCGCCCGCCTCTTCCTCGTCCTCAAAGAGCTCGGCAACCTCTTCCTCGCCGACGGCGGCCAGGACCTGAAAAACCTCGTCCACGACGCCGAGCGCTACCACGGCGCCCTCCGCCCCGAAGACATTTACGAGCTCCTCGCCAGCAGGACCGATTACAAGAGGATCCAAAAACACGTCGAGTCCAAGGAGTGTGTTGTCATGTGATTTTTTGTTTTGTTTTTTTTTTCCGATTTTTCCTTTCTATTCTTTCTTTCTTTTTTTTTTTTTTTTTTTTTTTTTTTGTTTGGCTTGGGTGGGATTGTGCGAACGGCGGGTGGGTTGGAGGGTTGGGGGGGGGCTTGGAAGAGGGATTAGGAGGCGGGGGGGGCAAGGGTTATATCTGACAAACCGGGGCCAACCTCTCCCTTGTCTCGCTCTAGCCTTTTTTTTTTATCTAGCCGCACTTGTTTTTTGCTGCCATTTTTTTTTTTCTTCTACTTCAAGAGAACTACCTGGTACCCCCCCTTTATTGCGCGTTCTCCTTTTTCTTTTCGCTTTGGTGAGGGGGGTGTAGGCAGCAGTTGGAGGGGTGGGGGTTGGTGGTCGACGAACGGGTCGCGTCTGTTGTTGGTGATCTGATCCGTGCGACGCGCGCGGCGCTTTTGCGGACGGTCGCCCAAAGAAAATGAAAAAAAACAACAGCGTCGCTTCCAACCCCCCTTCCTTTTTTTTATTTTCTTTTTTTTTTTTTTTGTCGCTCTTACATTTCTGTGAACCCCCCAAATCACAGTTCCTCTTCAATCCTGCTTCGTCTCCTTCCGCGTCGCACCCGCCGCGCCCTTGCCGCCTTTGCCGTCCTTGCCGCCGTCGTCGTCGCTATCGTCGTCCGTCGGCGTCGGCGTCCGCGACTCGGACACGAGCCACCAGATCAGCAGGAACACCAGCACCACGCCCGTCGCGGCCACCGCAAAGGGGTGTTTGGCGACGAGGAGCTTTGTTTTTTGTTTTTTTTTTTTTTTTTTTTGGTGGGGGGAAAGGCGGGGCGGGAGTTGAGAGGTTTGGAATATCGCTATTGCTTGGAAGGGAGTTTGTTGCGGGAAGGAAGGGTTGGGGAGTTTCGCTCACCACAAAGGGCGTCACGACCTTGCTGAACTTGACAAAGAAGCCGCCGACGACGCCGTGGATGGATTTGCCCTTTTTTGTTTGTTTTTCAAAGGTGAGTACATGTACACGAACGCGCACGCACGCACACACACACACACACACACACACACACACACAGGACAGAAAAAACACAAACCTTGAGCTTCCCCTCCATCACCAGCACCACGTTCGCCAGCAGCTTCTCCCCAATGGCCTCCGCCTCGCCCGCGCCGCCGCTCTCGCCGCCGCCGCCAACGTCAAACAACGCGCCGTCCGCGCCGCGCTCGTAAAACTCCTCGTCCCGCGGCGACGCGACCACAAACCGCGGCAGCCCCGCCGGCGTGTCGATCCCGTACATCCGCCGCACGTACTCGCCGCGCTCGCGCCCGTCCAGCCACGCGAACCGCACCGGGTTGCGCCCGGCAACCTTCATCGGGTCCGCGCGGCGCCGCCGGCTCCACCCGCGCGCCGCCGCACGCAGGCCCGCCACCGCCAGCGACGTCGCCGAAGGCGGCGGCGATCCCTCGCCGCCACCCACGCCGCCGTCCACGATCGCGAGCACGACCAGGTGGTCGCCGCCCAGCAGCTCCTGCGAATTGCCGGCGTCCAGCTGCGGCGCCAGGGGGTGCTTGTTGTCGACTATCCACCGCCGCAGCGCGAGCTGCTGCGCGGTCGTCGCGAGGTCTTGCAGCGTCCGCGCTGGGCACCGCGTGTGGTCCGAGCCGCCGTCCTTGGTGATCACCAGCGCCGCCGCCGCCGCCGGCGTCGCCGTGTCGCTGCTGTCGAGGCCGAGGCGCTGGAAACCGGCCGCGTCGGGGACGACGTAGACGGGGAGGTCTGCGCGGAGCGAGGCGGCGACGCTCGCAAAGTGGGTCTGCGTTTTTGAAATGTTTTGAAGATCGTCGTTGGTTCCTTTTTTTTTGTTTTTTTTGGTGGACTTACAAGGTGGTCCGAAGTGAGGGCTTTTGGATCATAGACGTAGAAGACGGCAACGTCGCTGGCTTCTGCGATGCTTGCGACCTCGGATGCTCTGATTGTCTTGAAGGCCGGGCTGGGTGTGGGGGAGTGGGACTGTTAAGGTAATGCGGGTGGTCGATCGCAGGCGATTGCTTGCGCGAGTGGGTGTCATGACAGCACTCGCGCACGTGCACACGCACACATACACATAGTCACACACACACACACACACACACACACACACACACACACACACACACGCCCAACATCCGCTCACCTCAAAAACCTCTCCGCAAACGCCTGCAACCCCTCGACGGACCTCCTCCCGCGAAACTCGACGGGCGGGAACGGCTCTTGCACGAAGCGCACGGTCGGGTACCCTCTGACGGCGGCCGCCTTGCACGTGGCGGTCTCGGCGTCGCAGTCGACCTTGCCCACGTGCAGCCGCCCGCGCGCCACCGTCCGCGTAAACTCGCTCAGCACCGGCGACAGCTGCTTGCAGTGCCCGCACCACGGCGCGTGGTACATGACCAGGTGCGGGGAGAGGGAGGTTACGGTGCGGTACGTTGCGTCGGTGAGGTGCACCACGTGGCCGGGAGGCGTTGGCGAAGATGGTGATGCGGGATCGGCGGATGCCGGGGGTGGGTCGCTTTGGAAGCCGGCGTAGCGGGCGGCGATCGCGGATGCGGCGGCGAAGGCGTCCTCGTCGACGGCTGCGTCGCCGTCTTGGTCGTCGTCGTTGGGGTTGGCGGCGGTCGCGGCGCCGATCGTCAGTGCGAGGAGAGCAGCGAGGAGGAGAAGGAATAGGAGGCAGCAGCTGTTTGTAGCGGGCGAGGCGGGGTCTGCCCGGACGCCGAAGGCGGCAGTGCCGCCGCGTAGCACTATCGGCGGCATCGGCATCGGCATCGTTAGGCACCAGCATCGCTTTGGTTTACCGTTTGAGCGTGGGAACAGGAACTGCTGGCCCCTGAACCAGCGTTGTGAGGGGAAAAGTTGAACCAGGGGGTTGGACTTTTTCACAACAGACGCCTCCAGTCAGTCCAGTTACAGGAGACGCACGACTTTCATGAACTGATGAGCCGCGGGCGAGCCTCCACGTACTACGCCCGCAAGACGCCGTCTATCTCTTCTTTGTCGTGCGACGCGCAAAAAAAAAAAACTTGGTTTGCTCTGCACCCCACGACAACAGGACTTGAGCCGACCCGCATAATGCTGGATGTTTTTTCCCGCAAGGGAGATTTGCGCCCTTGCTTTGTATTGATGTTTACGTTTACAATTAGTAATAGTTCGGTAGAGATTCAAAAATGACGCGTGCCCACAGTTGCGCTTTGTAGTTGCTTGGGGAAAGTCCATTGGACGCGCTCTTTATCACATTACATTCCCCACGGACCGAACGGGGCAAGTGCGGGCTTTCAACGGCTGGTGCACATCCAAAGGTAACCAACCCTCCTTTCTCTCTCTCTCTCACTCTCACTCTCACTCACTCACACACACACACACACACTCGCTCTCTCTCTCTCGCTCTCTCTCTCTCTCTCTTGGTCTCTGTCTCTCCTCGTCGTATCAGAAAATAATGTCTGTTCATCCGCTCCAACAGCCAGCCTCAAGGGGACGCGTTTTCCGTGTGTGTTGCGTTGCGACAGATCACACAAAGCATACAAAAAAAACAAAAGAACAAAAAAAATACAAACAGTAAAAATAAAGGAATAGGGGTCAAACCGCAACAGACAAAATCTTCGCTTCTTTTCCCTTTTTTTTCTTTTTGATCCCCCCGCCGCCTGTCAGTATCGCTCTCGGCTCAGAATACAAAAAACGCGCGCAACGGGCCTGTTGCAGTCGCGGCCCAGTTCCTCCGGATTCCCTCATCATCAGCAGGATCGACGAAACGCGACTTGTTGTTTTCTTATTTATGGACTTTGTTTTTTTCGTATGTATTTATTTATGGAAATGGGTTTTGCTTCTTTTGCATTTTCATTTTTATCTCTTGCTCCAATGGCCTTCGGTGCTCGCGTTTTCCTTGCCTGACCAAACTGAAAGATATGATGGATAATGATATGTATTTCGCATCTTCCCGGAGGGCACCCACCGGCCTCAGCACCACCAAGTAGCTGATAGCCAGGCACCCACGCAGTGCCCACCACAAGGAACGAGCCGCAGGGAAGAGGAGAAGGAAGGAGAGAAAGGGAGAAAAGGGAAATACAGAGCTACACTGCCGGAGTTCCAAGAAAGCGTTTGTCTCGAATATGTAGTAGAAGAGTGGATTTGCAATTTTCGAATACACTGAGCGTGCGTGTAAGTGAAGGGGTGCTTCTTAATCGCGGCCACCTAGGGGGTTCCGACAGCGGCACGATCGTTGCAGATTGTGCTGTATGATAGCCGTTGAGATGGAGGTGTGTGGCAAATCTGGCAAAATCGCTTCAACACATGGGGAACACAGCAAACTGACAGCACAGTACCTGTGCCCAAGTGGAAGTGAAGAAAGAGGGGTACAAAAGTGAGAAACAAACAAAGTAGAAGGTTGAAGCCAAGATCACCACTGAAACAGCAAGACTCACTATTCCCAGACCAAATTGTTCAGAGAATAGGGAGAGAGGAAGAAGAGAGCATGAAAGAACACAAAAGAGAGGGTATTTTGGTATAGACAGATAGAGAAAACCTGAGAGGTAATTGGAAAAAGATGATTAACGCGTAAAATGACAGCAAAGAGGAAGAGAGGGAGTTGAATGGGTATTTTTTCAGAATTTTAGGATCAAAATTGGTGGAGGGGTGAGGTTTGGCAGGGTGTGGGAAAAGAAAAATTAAAGCACGCGAAAACACGAGTTCGAAAAGGCTTTGAAGGTATGAGAAAGACACCAACCAAAAAGGGAGAGACATTTCAAAAACAGTCAAAAAGGATGAAGAGAGACACCAGAAATTTTTGGAAAAGCACAAACAATTAGAAAAGTGAGAAAGGATTGCGCGGCCAATAACTCTACGTAAACAACTGCCCCCGCCCTGAAACTTTGAGAGGAGGTAGGAAATTGATAAGCCTTTCCAACGAACCAAAGTGCAAGCAAATCTGTTTTGGATTTTGTTGGCACAGGTGCGCAAAGTGGGGAAAAATCATCACGACTTGGTAGGTGTCAGGTGACCCCAGCTATGACGTGCTGGTCCAAGTCCATGAAAAATGAAAGAAACCGCACCAAAATGAAACCTTTTTCTCTCAATGTAGTCGGCATTGCATGTGCAAAGTATGAGCAGACTTGAGTCATAGGAAGAGATGATAGTTGGTCGCTGTAGCGTACGCGGCCCAAGCGCTCTGAGAGCGGGCGTCAAACGGGAGTGGCCAGGACTGAGTCCTGAGTGGTATCCACGCCGGGATCGTTCGTGGGAGTAGCTGGACCGGCGTCGGGTGTTCGAGATCGACTTCGCTCGTCGCGAGGTGTCCCGCCGTCGTCAGTTCTCGCGCAAAGGGAAGACGGAGTAGAGGAGTACTCCATCGTGATACCCAGGGGAGAAGGGATGTCCTCCTCCCAGGGCCAACGGTGTTGCATATTCAAGGGCAGGGTCAGGAGGGTGGCGCGGGCGGAGTTCACATCTAAAAGCGAAAGGAAAAAAAGAAAACGGAAAAAAAAAAAAACGGTTGGAAACGATTTTCGCACAAAGCCACGCCCTAGCGATCGCGCGCAGCTATGAAAAACGAGTGTGCTATACATGCAAGAGAGAGAGGGAGACTGAGTGTGTGTGTAGCCCTTGCGGTTGCGGTTCCGATTTTTTTACATATGTAACGAGAGAGATAGAGCTACAGCGAATAACAACCGAACCCCCACCGACGTTAATTGCCCCCCACGTTTGATCGAAAGGGAGCCGTGCGCGTGGGTGGACGGCGGCCCTGCGCCCGCGATCCGAATGTCTCACTCATACTGGTTGCGTCAACGCCCGCCGGGCCCGGGGAACAGGGGAATGGCAACCCACAAATATCCCTTCCATCAAAGAGGCTCTCACTGCAGCAAACCCGCAACATCGATCAATTCACTGAGTCAGCACGCACGAGGAGGAGAACGAGGGTGGGTGGGGGGGTGGGTGGGTGGGCTTCGGATGGAGCAGTCGTGTCTTGGCCATTTTAGGGTTGGGGGTTGGGGGAGGGAGGCGGCTTCCGCGATCGAACTGAAAAAAAAGAAAAAAAAAAAAAAGTGTGTAATGCAAACTCGAGGTGTGGACAACACAATCATGTTTGTTTTTTTTTTTTTCTTTCTTTTTTTTCCTCTTTTTTTGTTTTCCGGGGAAGGGCGTGGCGCTCATGGCATCGAAATCCCTTGTTGGTCCTCTCTCTCTCTCGGTCTCTCTCTCTTTCTCTCTCTCTCCTCGCGCGGAATATTCGTAGCATTGGGTGGGGAAGCGCACTGCTTGTTCGACAGAGCGGCACCGGTGAGTCAACGAACCCAAATTAGGGTGGAACTGCCGAAACGAGTCATCGGTTGGAAAAGGGAAATAGAGAAAACAAAAGAAAAAATCGATCCTTATCTCTTGCTCTTTGCGCCCTTTTTCACGGTCTGTCTGTCTGCCTGTCTGTCTGCAGGCCATGCCTTCTGGCTCGGGCCGATCGGCCGGAACGCACATCGTTGATGATGATGATCACTGGGCTTTCATGTGGGCGAGAAAGGGGGCGGCCGGCATCGAATTCTCCTGCCGAATGGGCTTGCGACAGAGCGGGCGCCAAGCACAGCCAGACATTTTTTTCTTTTTCATTTGCTTGTTTTTTATTTTTTTTTTGGTCATGGCCGCAGTCCTTGTCATTTTGCTGTGGGTGCTGTCGTTTTCTTATTTTGGACTTCTAGAAGCAAAAATGAGCCATTGACTCATTCTAACAATGCGAAAAAAAGAAGAAAAGAGGCAGGGTGGGGCTTGCGACAGAGGGCACCAAAAAATGTCTGGAGAGAAAATATTCATTTCGAACCAAGCAACGCGAAAAAAAGTTGAAGAAATGAAAGAAAAGAGCAAAAGAAAAATGAAAAGCGAGAAACTGAAAAGCGAAAAGGCAGACGGGCAGACAGACAGACTCGTGGGTATGTTTCCGACAGAGACGGCGAGCGAGGGGAGTCAGAGCTTGGGTGTGATGTTGGCCCCTCGGGTCATCCAACCAAACGCGGAAACCCCCCGCCCCGCCCCAGCCCTCCCAAAACGGACACTCACAATTTGTGCTAGCAGCCCAGTTAGTTGGGGTAGCCGGATGCAGTTCAGCGCACTGACACCTCACTCTCTCTCTCTCACTCACTCTCTCTTTCTCTCTCTCTCTCACTCTCTCTCTCTTTCTCTCTCGCTTCCCACTGTTTTGTCCGTCTTCCAACTCTCCATCATATCACCAAATCGGCCTCCCGATTTACATAAAAAGCAAGGGGGGGGGGGGAACGACCCACCCTTTCCTTACCAACCAACCAACCAACCAACCAACCAAAGGGCCCCCCTCCCACAAAACAAAACAGAGAAAAAGCGCGATCTCGCTCTCGCCCCAACCAAAAAAAAAAAAAAAAAGGAGGATTGAAGTCGGGATCCAGCCCAGATCTCTAGTGCACAATCACACACACACACATACAACAAGCAACCCACCATCATCCTCCCTCCCTCCCTACAACTCCCTCCTCCATCCTGCCTGGCGTAGCTATCTTGGTGCCGATCCAATTTCTACGCGGCGACGCTCCCATAGGTGAGAGAGGTTTTGGTTTTGCCCGAACCTTCCTTTTTTATTTTTATTTTTATTTTTTTGTTCGATCTTTGTTGTGAGGGGAGCCAGACGGACAGACAGACAGACAGACAGACTGCGGACCTTTTCTGTTCTCGTTCTCACTTTTGCCTTTCCTTTTTATCTTCGCACCCCAGCCAGCCAGCCAGCCATTGGTGTTCGCTGAGTCGGACACACACACACACACACAAACCCCACAACTGCACGCGCGCCAACCAACCAACAAATGTCCCTCTCGCTGTCTGCTTTGCCGCCCGCCGCCGTCGCCTCCCCCTCCGCCCTGTCGGCATCATCATCATCATCATCGTCATCAAGCGGCACGCTTCACCGCTGTGCCTCCTCCTCTTCCTCCTCCACCTCCACCACCACCACCCACGGAGTCTTCTTTGGCGGCTTTCCTCCCCTCACCAGCGAGCCCATCGTCGTCGTCGCCATCGTCGTCGTCACTTTCCGCATTCTCCGACTCCACCACCACCCTCTGCTGCGCCTGCTGCTCGACGTCGTCGCCGTCGGAGACAATGACGCAGCAGCAGCAGAAGCTGCCGCTGGCGCAAGGAATCTCATCCGCAGGCCTTCCGTTGGCTCAGACCCCCGCGAACACGCGCACGAAAGCGTCTGTCAAGCGGAACCAGTCTGTCCAGACACCCACTCCCATCCGAACATCGGACCAAGGCGCCGTTGACGCCACAGCTTGCCACCAGCACAACCAGCAGTACCATCACCACTACCACTACCACGGCGAAAGCAGCGGCGACGCTCGCGACGGTTCGTTTGCTGTGGATCAACGACAAGGTGAGGAATTGGCCCCCTCCTCTCTCTCTCTCTCTCTCTCTCTCTCTCTCTCTCTCTCTCTCTCTCTCTCTCTCTGTCTGTCTCTGTCTCGCTCTCTGTGTCTCTGTGGCGTTGCTGCATCTTTCTTTGCCCGCCCCAAATTGTGCCTCTCGCAAATGCTGTGCCACTGGCACATTACGCTTCTTGCGGCCAACATCAAGAATGACACCCACACACCCGCGCCTCCTCGCGCGCGCACACACACACACACAAACACACACACACACACACATACACACATACACACACTGACGATTCGTTCCCTTCTTTCGTCCATTTTCCACTTAGGAAACGCAATGCCCTGCTCGAACCAGGAACTCGCAGCGGTCAGAGACCGAGACCGAGACTTGGCGCCACTTTCTGCCCCACCATTGTCCCAACCAGACTACCCTTTCAACCAGAACGAAGACCCTGCTTGGAGGCTTGTCCAGCAGCGCATGTCGGAGGCACCCCAAGTAGTAGCGACACTTGGCGCCAGAGACGCGAACGTACCACCAAGCGACCGTCGCTACCCCGTGAACGAATCCCTTCCCCCGCTCCCAACTCGTAAAGCAACCATCACTCCCTCACCCTGTCCCCGTCCGGCTGTGGCACCAACCACTCAGCAGACGAACCGTTCCATTGCTTCCATTCCTCCACCTACCCCGAGTCTCCCGACAGGATACCAGCTTCCCGCTGCTTTCACCGCTCGCTACGAATTAGGAGATTGTCTTGGCTCGGGCGGCTTCGGTTTTGTCTGCGCCGCTTACGTACGTATGTTCGACCAGGATCCGGCCGTCCCGCCACGACTGGGCCGCGAAGTGGCCGTCAAGTTTGTGCTGAAGGAAAAAGTTCCTGCCAGCGCTTGGGCACGTGACGAAACCCTTGGCATCGTTCCGAACGAGATTTACCTTCTCAAACACTTGAGCCACCCAAACATTATCGGCTACTTGGACGCATTCGAGGACAAGCTTTACTTTTTGCTGGTAACTGAGCTGCATGGCGGGTCCTGGTCGCAGCTCCTCCGCAACAGCCAAGCGCCCGGCGTAACCCCGACTCCCACAGCGACTGGCACGGCTCTTCCACGGAGAGCGTCATCCGACCTGTTCGAGTGCATCGAGCTCCTTCGCTTTTTCACCGAAGCTCAAGCGCGGCACGTGTTTCGACAGCTCGCAAGCGCCGTGGCACACCTGGATTCTTTTGGAATTGTGCATCGTGACATCAAGGACGAGAACATTCTCATCGACGACAACTTCAACGTCAAGATTATTGATTTTGGATCGGCCAGCTTCCTCGACCAGGAGACGGATCGCCTCTTTCTTGGAACTCTGCAGTACGCAGCACCCGAAATTCTTGATGGACGCAAGCATCAAGGACCCGAGTGCGAAATCTGGAGTTTGGCCTGCTGCCTCTACATCATGCTAGTCGGCGAGGCGCCTTTTGAGAGCCTTCGCGACATTCGCCTGTCTCCGCCACTCGCTCCGCGCGACCCGAACGTGGCCATCTCGCCCCGCTGCAGCCATTTGCTCGGCTGGATGTTTGAGAAGGACCCCTCCCGACGGCCGACTATTGCCCAGGTCATGAACCACCCATGGCTGCTTTCTTCCGAATGAGGCCGCTTTTCACGTTCTCGGTGTTCCATCCCTTGCTTTCCAAGCACCACTCGTTTTGCCTGCTTGTCTGGCGTGCTCGTCAAAAGCCTTCGCCACCACCATACCCCCTCGCCCGGCGCCCACATACCACATATATATTCTGAAGAAAAAAAGCATTCGACAATTTTTTTATTATCTCTTATCGGTCAGCCAACCGTTTTCTCTTTCCACTCTTATTTTGTTGTTCTTTGCTTTTCTTGTTTTTGCCCTTCTCTTGTGTGTTTTGATCCCTGATCCCACGCCCCGCTTCTCACCACACTGGTGCTGTTTGAAATCATCTTTACGCGGGCCTATTATCTCAGTAACTTAACGCGACGGTGCTCTCCACTCACTGCACCGTCGGCGGACAGGTGGAGTTGTTCAATCGCGAAACTGTCCCCTTCTCCCCTACCACCTTTTACCCCGTGTGCCTTTCCTTCTCCAGCCTTTTTTTCCCCGGCATATGGCCTCTTGCCGACACCTCGATGGTGTTTTGGGTTGGTAGTCTCTTTAAGTAAGCTTGCTCCTCCCTCTGGTGGCCACCCACTCCTTTCGCCCCCCATCGTTTATGCCTCCCGCACTTCCTTTTTTTTTAGCCGCTCTTATTTTTTTTTCGTTACCTTCTGATGTACGTTGTGGTCGCGACCTTGTAAAGACGCTTGCGGCGGGCAAGTCTGCCGCTTTTCACCTTTTTCTTCTCTCCCCTTCCTCTTCTGTGTGCGTGTGTTTGTGAGGGTGCTCCGGGAAAGCCACCCGAGCTCACTTGTTTTAACGACTTGTATAAAGATTAACTTGGTCCCATTGAAATACTTTGCTGCACGGTCGTTTCAACTCTCATCTTCCAGAGCCTGTTGGCACGTCGCCGTCAACGCCAACAAAGTCTGCACATGCTGATGCGGTCTGGATTCGGTCTTCTAAAATTTCCTCTTTCATCTCCAGTTCGTTTTGCTCTGCAAAACAGCCAGCAAGGGGTGAACAAGGGGTCGACTTTTTTTTTTTTTTTTTTTTTTTTTTTTTTTTTTTTTTTTATAGGTTGGGACGAAAATCGCAACAGCAACCTGAAGGAAATAGTCAGGGTTAACCTGGGGAGGAAGGCTTTTTGAACGGTTTCACCGTCGGCTGGCGGGACACAACGCCCGCGGCGGCCATCTGGGCAACCATGAAAGACCACTGTTCCCGCCAGCGCGCGAAGCGGCTTGGCCGATGAAAGGAAAAGAAAAAAAAGGAAAAAAAAAAAAAAAAAAAAAAAAAAAAACCCTCCCCGCAATAAGGCGTCAATCCAAAACAAAGCGTTCG
This sequence comes from Zopfochytrium polystomum, assembly GCA_025765615.1. NCBI lineage: Eukaryota > Fungi > Chytridiomycota > Chytridiomycetes > Chytridiales > Chytridiaceae > Zopfochytrium > Zopfochytrium polystomum. The sequence continues at coordinate 467,520 of JAIVFJ010000019.1, forward strand.
CTTCCACCCCCGCTCCCCTCGTTTGTGTTGCTTGCCAACTGATTCTCCTCAACGAGCAGAGTTCATTTTTTGGCCAGAGATTAAAAAAAAAAAAAATAAAAAAAAAATAAAAAAAAAAACGCCGCACCTCCCTCCTGTTGCACACCTCTTCCGCCTCCGCCTCCTCCCTCGCGTTAACGACGGCGGGGCCGCTCCCGCTTCGCGCCCCGCACTTGCGCCAGCTGATTTAAGTGATCGTGATTCCTCGCTGTGGGTGGAGATGGCGGTGATGGTGGTGGAAAAAATATAATCATTGCACCTGAAGTGACTCCCTCACTCACACACACAAACAAGAAGAAGTAACAGAAACATCGAATTCCCCCCCCCCCCCCCCCCCCCCCCCCCCAGCTCAATTCGCTATCTGTCTCCTTTGAACGACAGCTTCCCGACCCCGACCTTCGACCCGGTCCCCAAAGACCCTGCGTCCCGAAGCACCGCTTCCTCCCCGCCTCTCTCCGCCCCGCCCGCCCGCTCCCCGCTGACCTCAGCGTACGTCGGCGGTCCACCGCCGCCGCCGCCGCCGCCAGCATCCCCCCCGTCGAACCACAGCCGCCCCCCAGTTATCGACCCTCCCCCGTCGTACTCGTGCTTCAGCGCCGCCGCCGCCGCCCGCGGCGCCACGTCTGCCTCCCCGACCGCCCCGACCGCTACGGCCGTCGACGCGTCCGTCAGGGAGTACACAAACAGCCGCACGGGAGGGTGGTCGACCGGCGCCCCAGCGACGCCGGAAGCCGCGATCGCCTCGGAGCGCTCGGGATCCGGCCGCGCGGCGCCCGGTGACCCGCGGGGCGTCGTCGTCGTCGCCGCCGGCGCCGCGCGCGAAGCCGCAGCGTCGCCGCCCTCTGCGTTCGAGTCGCCTCCGCCTCCGCCGCCGCCGCTGCCGCCATTCGCCTCGTGGGCGTCCACGGATTTCAGCGTCGCGCCGTCTTTCGCCGTCGTCCGGGACCGCCGCCGCCGCCACGCGGCGACGGATATGAGTGCGACGAGGACGGCGACGACGGCCGTGGCTGCTGCCGCGATGCCGGCGACGGCCCCGGAGGACAGCGGCGAGGGCGACGACGGTTGCGGCGGGATGGATGGCGTGGATGTAGCGGTCGGGGTGGACGTGGCAAGCGAGGCGGAGATGGCGGCGCAGTCGAGGGGCGGGGAGCCGGCGCTTTGAGCGTCGATCGCGACAATGGAGGGAGCGGGGGGAGGGAGAGGGAGGGGGGGGCTGTCAGCGGCAGGAGTTGTTTGGAGCGGACGAAACGTGAAAAGCTGCTTACTTTAGACCCGGAATGGTTGGTATTCTCCCGGGGAGAGTGTTGTTGTTGATACTGGTACGAGCAGTCGAAGCAAAGTTAGAAACACAACCTCTGGGCGCTTCCGGTTTCAATTACCAGGTGAAGTCGATGAAGAGGTAGTCAAGCTTTGGTAGATTCCCCATTGCGGGCGGGACATCGCCGTAAACAAGCTGGCGCTCGATGCCGCTGTCGGTGGAAATTAGCGGTGGAACCGATGAAGACGACAAAACAGGGACGAATTCTCACAATGCATAGAGAGTGTTGATGGTTCCCAGCGATGGAGGAATGGTTCCGGTTAGATTGTTTCGGCCTATATAGCTGTACGACACCAGCGAGCCACGTTAGCTCTCGAAATCAAATTTCAACGAAGAAGGTTCCTACAAAATAGTGAGATTCTGCATGGATCCGAACACGTCGGGCAGCTTTCCAGAGAGCTCGTTGCTGAACAGTGTCAAGTATCGTAACGCGGTCAGGTTGCCGATGGCGGGGGAAACGGACCCAGTGAACGAGTTCGAGCTGAGGTTTCTACGAAAGAGGGAGGAGAGTGCATTACGTAAAAGCGCACACCAACCAAAGGTTTTGCGTTTCTTGTCAAAAGCACCTACAGGTTTGTGAGGCCAGTGAGTCCAAAAACCTCTGTCGGTAGCGGGCCGCGTATGTCGAGGTCGAAGAGCACGAGGGTCGTGATTCGACCGCCCTTGCAGTTGATGTAGGAGTCGTACGCTGGGTAGCGGTAGGTGCAGCAGTTCCTGAAAGGTGAGGGAGGGGTTGGGCATCGGGAGTTGGGGTTTTAACTGAGGGCAGGCAGGAGGACGAGGACAAGGGACAACGAGGGGCACATACTGCGGGAAGGAGATCACAGGAAACGCAGACTTGACCAATGCGCAGTCCTCAGGGGCGAATTCTACGGGCGTCGGAGACGCTGTCGCTGTCGCCGATGTCGTCGCGGCCGTGCCCGTCGTCGTTGTGGCCGTCGCCATTTTGGAATGAGCTTGCGTCGCGCGACGCCCAAAATTCAGGGGGGAGAAAAAAGGAACAGCAAATTTCAAAGCGGGCGCAGCCTATTCCGCAGCTGAAGTCCGTGGAGCCGCTCAAGAAGAGAAAGTGGGCGATTCCCCCCCACCACCAACCCCCCTTTAGATGGCGGCGGCGGCGGCGGCGGCGGCGGCTTCGCTCTCTTACGAATGCCGATTGCGCGGGGCATTGCATAATGCGCGCGGACCGGATGTGGTCGAGAAGACTCGTTGTTTTTTCTATTGCCCTCGGTGGTGCCTGTCTTGCCCCTGTCTGCCTTGGCAGCAATGCCCGTCGGCGCATGCATGGAGCATGACGGCCCCCCCCCTCCAGCCTAAAATTGAACGAACCCCCCCGGCTATTACCCCAGCAAAGGAAAACAGATGATCCAACGTACCAGGCCAAGACGGAACGCAACACACGACCAGCGCGAAGCTGCCTGTCGGCACTCCCCGCCCCCCCCCCCCAAAAAAAAAAAAAAAGGGTTTGGCATCATTTACAAGCCGCAAAACTTATGGTATATTTGGTTTTAACCGTCGAACTTTCGCACACTTGCAATGGGGGTGTGCCCCCCAACACACACGGGTGGGGGGAAATCAGCGTCGTTTTCAACGGGGGTTTCACGAATATAAGGCGGGCCGGGGAAAGGTTGTGGAAGCGAGGGAGAGAGGCCGGGGGGGGTGGTACATACAAGTTAGAATACGCGAGAATGATTTTTCGAGGGGGATTAAGTATAATTAGTATAATTAGTAGAAGGGGAACATTTTTTGTTTTTCACTACAGAATGGGGGCATAGAGGGGGTTAACTGCTTTCATAAAAAGACGGGCAGGGAATGTGCTTTTGAAGCCGATCGCGAACAAACCCCTCCTCCCGCCCATAAAAATGTTATAATACTGGTTTTGGGGGGCGGGGGAATCGAGGTGCGAAAAAACAAAAAAAGAAAAAAAACGGGAGAAGAGTTGGAGTTGTTTGGAACTTTGAGAAAACCCGAGCGCAAACACAAAAAACTTAATTAGGTTGCTTTGTGCGCGGAATACTTGATACGGAAGAAGAATATCTTTTGTCGGAAGTGGTTTTTTCCCTTTAGAACTCGATGCGGGCGCGTGCTGGAATTGAAAGATGAGGTCACATCACGGTCTCTGCAGCGAACCGGCAGATCTGGAATCCAAACAAAAGCAACGCGCCGGCGACGAACGCGCTGTTTTCGAGGGGCCGGATCGGAGGGCGGGTCAAAAAAGAAAGCGAAGAAGCGTCAGCAATCAACCCAAAAGAACAAAAAATAATAAAAAATAATAAAAAAATTCACAACTCAACTATTTCACAAGCACCTGCGCCAACCACACATAATGCGCCGTCAAACTGTTTCCCGCGACCACGACCCACACCGTGAACCACACGTCGCACGCCAGGCACGCCACCCCCGCCGCCGCCACCCACAGCAGCACCCGCCGGATCATCTTGACCGTGCCGCCGCGCAGCTGCCACTCGATCAGGTCCAGCGAGTCGACGCGCGCCGGACCTGCGGGCGCCGGTTGGGCTGCCGTCGTTGTGGCTGGAGCGGCGGCCGGCGGCGGTGCGGCCGGTGAAGCGGGGGTACTTGGAGATGTGCGGGGGAGTGGCGGGACGACGGGGGGAGCGCGCGCGGCGACGACGACGACGACAACGACGGCGCGGACGACGAACGGCCGGCGGCGGCGACGGTGGGCGGGCGGTTGGGCGCCGGGGAGGAGGAGACCGGGAGCGACGGGCGGCGGGGCGGGCGCGGGTGCGCGCGGTCGGGCGGAGGTGGGAAGACGGGCAGGAAGGTGTGGGACGTCGAGGGCGCGTGCTGCGGCGGGGTCGGCGTGGTCGGAGGGGGCGACAGGGTGGCGGCGGCGGTGGGCCCCAGGCGGCGGCTGGGGCGCAAGGAGCTTGTGAGCGACGGGCGGCGGGGCGGACGCGCGTCGTCGGGCGGAGGGGGGTAGACGGGCAGCGGGGTGTGGTGGGACGACGAGAGCGCCTGCGGCTGCGGCTGCGGCTGCGGTGGTGGCGTGGCTGGGGGTGACAGAGCCGCGGCAGCGGGACCCAGGCGGCTGGGGCCCGGCGCGCTTGGAAGCGACGGGCGGCGGTGCGGATTTACGTCGCGCGGAGGGGGGTACACGGGCAGCGGGGAGTGGGCCGATGACAGTGCTTGCGGCGGTGGCGGCGTGCCCGGGGGTGACTGGCCCGGCGACCGGCCGGTGGCGGCGGTGGGACCCAGGCGGCTGGGACCCCGAGAGCTTGGAAGCGACGAGCCGCGGGGTTGCAGCTGGTTCGGCGCGCGCGGGTCCTGGAAGGGGAGCGGCGGGTAGGCGGACAGCGGGCTGTACGGGAACGTGCTGTGCGGCGGCGACTGGCCCGTCGCGGTGGGCAGCGCCGCGGACGCCAGGGGGCTCGGCGCGTGGGGGCTCGGCAGCGGCGAGTCGTCGTCGCCGCTTGCGGGTGTCGCGAGTTGGCCGTCCGCCTCCCTCGCACGCAGCCTGTTGAGGATCGACGGCGCCAGCTCCATCCTCGCGAGGAGGAACTGCTGGCGGCCCCAGTACAGAAAGACGACAAACAGCGCGATGGAGACGATCGAGCTCGCGGCGTCGACGATGCGGAGCGGCCGCTGGGCGTCGCGGAGCCGCGGGTCTTTTTCTTGGGCGATGATACGTTGCCCGAGGGCGGCGAACCAGACGCCCGCGACTGCCTCGATCACCGGCGGGATGGGGATGAGCGGCAGCAGACTGATGAAAAGGCGCAGGCTTGGGACTTTGGTCGACATCGGGTACAGGAACGCGTGCAGGAAGAAGGCGATGCCGAGCCCGACGAACACGACCTCGGACTTGCGAAAGATCCTTGGTGGTGGTGTGTGTGTGTGTGTGTGTGTGTGTGTCGTTAGGAATTGCAATTTTGCATATGGCGCGGTGCGGGCGACACAAACAAACTCACTCAAAGAAGACGAGGTCGTTTCGCGCGAGGTACAGGAGCGACGCTCCCTGGCAGACGAACACAAGGAACGCGAAGAAGACGGAGGCCTCGATGGACGCGACTCGGAACGGCGGCCGGCGGTCCATGCCCATAAAGTAGCTGGGCGGGTTCCTCTGGACCAGCCACACGGCCACGCCGAATACTGGGAGAGTCGAAGCGGCGAACACGAAGAAGACGGACATGAGCGCTTCGACTGCGTCGGTTGTTTTATTTTTATTTTATTTTTTTATTTTTTTATTTTGGAGGTGTCCAGAGGTACGAGCAGGGGGAATGTGCGTGTTTGTTTATAATTTTGGATAAGATAACGGGGGGAAGAGTGGCACCAAAACAATGACAACAAACAACACCCTAACCGCGCCACCAGGGGGGGGGCACATGCCTGTTGCTCCAAAGGCAGGGTTGCGTATTTGCGCGTAGCACGGCAGGTCAAAGTAGTCCTGGCAGGGGCTGTTGGTGCTGTTGGTGTTGCTGCTGGTGTTCAGGGTAGTGTTGGTAGTGGTGGTGGTGGTGGACGCGACCCGTGCGGCGGCAGCGGCGACGGCGACGCTGGTTGCGACCGTGACGACGGCGACGACGGCGACGACGACGAGTACGGCGCCCATAGCGTGTGGTGAGTGAGTGAGGAGTGTGTGAGTGAGTATATGAGAGAGAGTGAATGAATGAGAGAGAATGTGTGTGATTGAATGAGATTGTGAGTGAGTGAGTAGCAGAGTCGAGGAGAGAAGAGAGTTTGCTTTTTCTTTTTTCTTTTTCGTTTTGAGCGCCGCCACAAAGCGTTCGTTTCGCGAAGAACTTTTATATGCATTTATTTACACGAAGTGCGCATATATTTGCCTGTTTTTTTTGTTTTCTTTTTTTTGGTTGTCTTAATTTTTTTTGTTTATTTTTGCTTTGTTTTTTCTTGTTTTGTTTTTGTTTGTGGTTGGGTGGGTGGCGCGGGCGTTCCCTGTGCGCAGTGTGGGTGTGGTGCTCAACGGAGAATGTAGCCATAGTAAATTGGAAATGAATGAATGAATGAAAATCCCCAAACAAAGCAAAACGATTTACAATGCAGACAAAAAAAAGCAACTAGTGTAAGTAAGTAAAACAGTAAAAACAAGAAAAAAAAGGAGAATAAATCAATTAAAAATAGCAAAAAATGCAACCAACCAACCAACCAAATTCAGACAGGCCGCTCTGCTCTGCTCTGCTCCCGCATGACTTTGCGTGGGCGCAAAAAACCCAACGGAGCAAAGCTGCACTGTTGTTTGTGTTCGGATACAACATTCTGAATATGTTACCCTTTTCGACATATTGTGCGTGCGCGTGCGTGTCTCTATGCGCGCTTTTGATTGGCCGGAACACCGCCGGGGCGCGTGCATCTGCATACAGCAACGAATCGGCTCGATCGGTGGGTGCGGATGATGCGCACCGGGGACGATCGATCGAGGGCACCTGACTGCCTGTCTGACTGGCCTTTTCCCCGATTTTCACACACACGCACATGTACACGGCACACACTGTCTCCAAACCATCTCCTCACTCACTCATTCTCTCTCTCTCTCTCTCTCTCTCTCTCTCTCTCTCTCGATCTCTCTCTCTCTCTCTCGTCTCTCTCTCTCTCTCTCTCTCTCTCTCTCTCTCTCTCTCTCTCTCTCTCTCTTCTCTCTGTCTCTGCTCTCTGCGACGCCTCTTCCGTGATAGCCACTGCATATGTTGCAAGGAATTCTTTCTTCTTCTTCATCTTCGCCGAGGCAGTTTCTGCATTTGAGTTTGCCGTTTCGATTCGCTTTTGCATATCAGCTGTAGTGAGTGAGTGAGTGTGTGTGGTTGCGCTGAGAGAAACGAGTAAAAAATAAATTGGCACAGGTTTGCCCGAAAACACGCACGCGACGTGGCTTTTTCCTTTTTTCTTTTCTTTTTCTTTTTTTTTTCTTGTGTGACAATAAACGAGCGCGTGGGGTTGACCCTCACCGCAGGGAAACACAACGCATTTCTTCCTAAATGCTATATTTTTCTTTCTTTTTTTCCCTTAAAAATATTGTTATCCACCACACACCACCACTCATCCAAACCGGACACCTCTGGATGGGACCGGAATCCGCGACGGCCGTCCCCGTTGACCACTGCCGTTCGAGTCGGCGGCTTCGAGGCACAACCGCGCCCGTCGCTTCGTTCGCGTCGGCAACCATCTGGCGGCTGCTGCTGCTGGCCTCGTCGGCGGGAGACGAACCCGATTCAGCGATCGAACCTGCGGGATTAGGACCCGCGCTGCTCTCCCTCTCAGCTGACGCCGTTGCAGGTTGTCGCGTCCGCTGCGCCGGGACCGTGGTCGACGACGACGCCTTTTGCGGACGTGGCGAGGCCGATGTTTGCGTCGACCTTGCCCGCGGCGCGGTCTTGGCGGCGGCGGCGGCCGTCGAGAGACTGTCCGTCGCGCCGCCCCCTGCGCGCGTTGCGTGTTTCTTCCTGTCCTTCCAGCCGAGCCTGCGAAGCTCGTCGACGCTCAATCCGCTCACTGGGAGAGATATTTACAAGGTGTCTTACTGGGAAAAGCACAAAAAAAAAACAAAAAAACAAACAAAACAAAACTTACGCTTTGCGACATCCGCCAGAGCGCCCGGGCTCAACCTCTCCATATCCACATTCATCCACCTCTTTGCGATAAACCTGAGACACCGCTCCCTCCCGGCGGCCGCCAGCTTGCACACCGCCTCGACCCGCTCGACGGGCGACGGGTTCCGCCGCACGCTCGATTCGTTCAGCGCGTCCAGCAGCGCCGTCAGGTCTAAATACAACGCGTCCAGGATCGCGCACTGCCCCGTCACGGTCTGCGGCGTCATGCCCGACAGCGCACGCGCGAGGATCGAGTCCAGCGCCTGGATGTGCCCCGCGCTGACCGGCTGCGTCAGGAGGCTGGACGGGTCGGCCGTCGCCGCGAGGATGCTGTATAGGTGCGTCTGGCAGAACGACGTCGCCGCCGCGTCGAGCTCCGCTAGCGGCTCGTGCGACGCCGCTGGCAGCCGCGCGAGGTTCTCCCGCAGGAGGAACGGCGGGCCCGAGAAAGAAGGTTCGCTGTCGCCCCCGTCGCCGCCGAGCGTCGCGTCGGGGCAGAGAGGGTCGAGGAACAGGACAAGCTGCGCGATTTTTCCAGCCGTGAGGTGCTCGGCGTGCATACCCTCGTACAGCGCCGTCCGGATGGACGACGGGACGAGGTCGTGGAACGCGCGGAGGGACATGATCGTGAGGATGCTTTCTTTCTGTATCCACGAACGATTCAAGGGGGGGTTAACAGTTTTTGCGGAAACACTTTGGGTGTTTACATACCATCAACGCCGTGACGTCTTCCATCACGCCCTCCAGCCGCCACTGCTCCGCGAGCCTGACCGCGCGAAACGCGGCGCCCTTCTCAAAGCACGCGTGGCAGCCGCACGTGAACCCGTGGCAGAGGACGTACACCTGCCGCACGCACTCGACCGTCAGGTCCTCAAACTGCAGGAAATCCGCCGCCGACAGCAGCTGCGAGATCCGCTTCACCAACGTCGGCACCGCGTCCCGCCTGTCCGAAGCCGCCCCGTGGCCCGTAAACTGACGAAGGAAGCCCGCCACCGCCGTCGGATCCTCCGTGAACGAAACCGCGACCCCGAGCTCCTCGCTCCCGATTGGGACCGAAAATCGGGAGTTCCCAGAGTCCGCCCACCGCCCGCCCGTCGGCGACCCGAACAGCGCCGAAAAGTACGCCGTCCGCGATCCGAGGAGGAACCGGTGCGCCGCGAACGGCGGCGGAGGCGGCGCCGCGGCGGGTTCGTCCACCGCCGCCGCCGACGACGACGACGTCGTCGTCGAGCCGACCCACACGTTGCGGAAAACCTGCGATTCGGCCCGCGCCAGCGTCGACGGGTTGTACGCCTCCGCGAGGAGCGCGAGCAGGTCTGCGCGATCGCCGCGCGCGCTGGTGATTGTTGTTTGGGAGGGGTCGGCGTAGTCGGTGAACTCCGCGAGCCAGCGAGCGGTGGGGGCGTCGGAAAGAGCGATCGCTGGTGGCACGGCCCATTAGGTGGTCTTCGCAACATCATCGCCCCCACCCCCTGCAAACCTTTGTGAGCATGCACGATCGCGGCGGTGCCCGCGTCCGACGGAAACGAAACGTGGAGGTCGGGATGCGAAGCTTCGGCGGGCGGCCCGCCGACGCTGGTCGCCGACGGACCGACGCTGCGCAGGGTCCTTGCCAAGTCGTCGGCGGCAGAGGACGCGGGCGGGCCGCGGCGGCGTTTGGAAGAAAAGGACGTGTTTGCTGCGCGCCATGGTTGCTGCTGCGGAGGCGGATGCGGATGCGGATGCGGATGCGCCGCGCCGCCGGGGTTGCCGTTGCGTGGATCGCGATCCGCGCGGATATTGTGCGTCGTCGTGGTCGACGGCGGCGGCGGCCGCCTGCGCCCGGTGGCCATCGCCATCGTTGTAAAGAGATAGTTGGGACAAGGCCCACGCCACAATTATCGCCTCGTTGGAGGATATATGCACATCCCAATCAAACGGTCGCCGCTATCGAGTGTTGTTTCGTACCGTCAAAAGGAAAACGAAAACACAAGGAACCGAGTGAACGAGCTCAAACAGTGCGCCGCGCACACCGGGGGGACGGGTGGTTACCATTGCGTGAACAGAGGACAGAGGCACAGAACAACACCTCCCCGACACTCACGGGGCTCGGCGCAGATAAGCGAACGCGCTGCACCCGTTCGTCAGGCCCGCACGCGGTTCAATGCGGAGTTTGATCGCTCGCGGTGTGTTGCGGTGGGAGCGCCAATTTTTTTTTCTTTTTTTTTTTTTCTACCCGGCGGGCAGAAACGTTGGCACAAGCCCGTCGAACTTTCTGTGCACCAACACAATACAGGTCGTGCCCCGTTCAGCCTGCCCGTCGAGTCCTGGCAAGCTCCTCCATTTGACTTGCAACGCGCGCTGGTACCCAGCACCAAGGACAAATGACGCTACTGGGTGGTGGGAGCCTTGCTGCGTGCGCGCGCCGCCTCAGAGGGCGTTTCTCCGGAGGGACGCCGGGACGGTGGTCTCGGAGGCGGGGGGCCAAGCAGCGACTCTTCGTCAGCAGATATCATATGCCTCCGGTTGTCGTGGTTTTTCCGTCCAACGTTTGGCGCGAGGCAGTGAGCGACATGGAAGACAGAAAGTGGGAGGGTAGGGGGCGTACAAGCGTTGCGGTGGTGCGGGTAGGGGTGGTAGAGGCTGTCGGTGACGATGGCCTGGAGGCCGGGTGTGCGCTCAGAGACGCAGAAGCCTGCCGAACTTCAACACTTCGGCGAATCTTGAGGCTGACAAGTTTGCTTGCTTGTTTGAGCACAACAATAAACCCTGGCTGCCTTTTTCAATCTTCTTTGCGGTGGCCGGACGACGCCGCTACTACTCGCGCAAAGACAGCGGGCCCGCCCAGTTGCTGCTGCTCCGAGACGACGACGCGTGTCGATGGCATCTTTGGCGACGACGGCGGCGGCGAAAGCGCCGCTGTCGGAGCAGCAGACACTGCCTCTCGTGTGGATTGACCTCGAAATGACGGGGCTGGACATCAACAAGGATCGCATCATGGAGGTGAGCCATCATGCATGCTGCTACAGCCCCGCTTTCCCCCAACTAGCGTTGCAAAAGTGGAGCAAACGCATCGATTTTCAGATCGCGAAATCGAGCAAAATGCTCTTGATGACTTGCTTTCAATCACCCCCACCAGACAACGATCGCGAAAATGCGGGAACTTTTTTCGCGGTCGAATCACCTTCCGGCGTTTGCACTCGACAACCGTCTTCTTTTGAACGACTTACAAAAGCCCCTCTGCACGCCTCTTAAACATCCACCCCCTTCCCAACGATAAACACCATAAAAACCCCGCCTGTGCAGGTCGCATGCATCGTCACCGACGGCAACCTCAACATCCTCGAGCGCGGCCCGGACCTCGTCCTGGCCGTCCCGCCAACCCTCCTGGACACAATGGACGCGTGGTGCACGGCGCACCACGGCGCGTCCGGCCTGACGGCGGCGTGCCGCGCGTCGACGGTCACGGCGGCCGACGCCGAGGCGCGTCTCCTCGCGGTCGTCCGCCGCCACGCGCCGAGCCCGCGCGTCGCGCTGCTGGCGGGCAACTCGGTGCACGTCGACAGGGAGTTTCTGAAGCGCGAGATGCCGCGGTTGGTCGAGCACCTGCATTACCGGATCGTCGATGTGAGCACCGTCAAGGAGCTGCTGAGGCGGTGGAGGCCGGACGTACTGGACGCCGCGCCGGCGAAGCGGTTGGCGCATCGGTGCGTGCTTTGGCTCTGACAATTTTCTTTTTTTTTTTTCTTCTTTTTCTTCGTTTTCTTCTTCGTCTTGTTCTTCTTTTTTCTTTTTTTTCGTTTGACTAACTACCTGACGACCCACAACGGATAACGAAACCGATGTATTTGGCAGGGCCCTGGACGACATTGAAGAAAGCATTTCTGAGCTAAAGCACTACCGCCAGTGGGCGTTCGTTCCAGCACAACAAGCAGCGCCGCCAAGCGACGAAAGGAGTGCGTGAGCGAGCGAGCGAGCGAGCGAGGGACAGTCTTCCCACTTTCGCGTCAGGCATTTCCGATCCACCAACAAACCGCACAAACAAACCGGATTGGATGGGTGGATGGGCAAATGGATGGATGGGTGGATGGGTTGGATGAATGATTGAATGAATGTGATTGGGACAGCGACAGGGACTGCGGCGGTGACTGAGCCTGCAATGTTGTGTGATTCACCCCATCCGATATTTGCCGAGGGGTGTGGCGCATGCCTTTTCCAGTTTTCGTTTGATTCGTGACAAGGCAAGAAAAAAATGAAAAAAGAAGGAAAGAAAAAACCAATTCATCCGATCTCTCGTGCGCCTCTGTCTGTGTCTCAGTCCCTGCTGGTCTGTCCCTGTCCCAATCGAGCCCGCGAACAAAACCAGAAAACGATATTCGTCGAATAATTCACCACAAAAATTCAACCCCAAGATGTCCTGCTAACCAAACCCCCCCTGTCCCGTCAACCCCCCCCAGCGCCATCCTGTCAAACGTCTAGTTTGATCCCTTTACCCTAGGAATCACCTTAACCCCCCCCACAACTCTACTCCCTGCCTATCATGGCTTCCCCTTCGCACCCCCCCTGCTGTCCGAACAACAAGATCCCGATACACTCGTGCCGAGACCCCCTACTGAACCCCTGCTGTTGACACCACTACCCAACTTGTCGTCAACGACGTACAACGACCAACTCATCTTGGCCACCACCATTGACCATCAGTCCACAACGCCACAACCACCACTGAGCGCACTCGAACCACCCACCACAGATATGACCAACAACGAATCTTTCTTTGCTGACTTTTGGGAGGAGACGCAGGAGCTGTCTCCGGCCCTTGGATATGATGACCTGCTGAACTGTTAGTCAACTTCGAATTGTACTCATTTTCTTTTCACCTTCGCATTTCTAAACCCTCTTGCTTTCTTGCTCAACGCAGTCAGCGACTCTCCCGTTGTGTCCCATGCTCCAGACCATGACGGAGATGAGTTGTCGAAACTCATCGGGGAGCCGGACGAGGATATCCTAGCCCTCTTCGCCGACTCCAACTCGACCTCCACTCTGTTCGACTCGTTCTTCCCGCCCGAGCCGAGCAAGACGGACGCTCCTCTCTTCTCTCCCTTCGTGGAGCCCGCCCCGGCTCCCAAGCGTGTCAAGAGGGCAGCCACCCAATCGCTGCTCCCTACACCGCCTCAAGAGCCGCTCCGCAACTTTCCTCTCGACCCCAAGATTGGTCTCACCCCCGATGTCGCTGCCCAGCTCCTGGCGGCCGTCGAGCGCCAGATGCACGCGCAGGTCCCGCACCTTGTGCCTGCCGTCGAGCGACTGCGGTCGCAGCTCCGTGGGTCGGCGGCCGCCGTAGCCGCCGCCACCTCGTCCTCATCGGTCCTGTCCACTCCCGTGTTGACGCCACTTGCCGCCCCGATGACGCCTGCTAACCGCCCAATCCGCCTGCCCTCTCGCACGGTCTCTGCGTCCCCCGCTCTGTCCACGCTGTCGAGTTTCTCCCCTGCGGTGCCGCCCAAGGCCTCTTTCTCACCTGAGGCAGCAGCACTGCTGCACTCGTTCGGCCCTGTCCCCACGGACGACGACAGCTTTTCGGCTCTTTTCGCAGATGTTGCGGGGCCTCGTGCTGACTCGAGCGAGACTCTGGTGGACTCTTCAGAGTCTGTCACCCCCGCTTGTTCGTGGTGCGGACGGCGAGCTCCGCCCGAAGATGAAGGTCGGCCGCAAGCGCAAGGACCGCTCCGATGCGCCTGCCGAAGTCCAAGCCCTGCTGGACCGCAAGCGCGAGCGCAACACGGAGGCTGCGCGTCGATCACGTCTGCGTCGTCTCGCAGAGCAGGAGCAGCTGCAGAAGGATGCTGCAGACGCTACTGCTATGCGCGATGCTGCCCTCGCCAAAGTCAAGGCACTCGAGGAGGAGCTCGAGCGTGCCAAGACAATGCTGCTCGTGGCCAATGCCCAGCTGGTGACGGCCGGCATTGAGCCGATGAAGTTTTAGTCCGTACGTTGAGCAATGCTCATCTCGCGTTTCTTTTTTTCATTCTGCCGTTGCTCGAGTGATTTGTCGTCACGTTGTGTATTTTGTTTCTTCCCCTTCTTTTATTGTGCAAGTTGCTGGGTGCCCTCAGTCCGTCTGTGGTCAGTCAAGCAGTCTCTGCCAGTGCCGTGCTTTCGTTTAGTATTTTTCCCTTCTTTGTTTTTGGTGTGTTGTTTTTTGAAGCCGACGGTTCCGTTGTTTCTTTCGCCCTCTCAGACCGTGCGGACGATGCCTTTCTTGTTGTCATTTGAATAGAGTGTCATTTGGCAGCTTGCAAAGGAACTTGCGTGCAGATGAATTTTCGCTGACAAATGCTGTGGAATTTTGGAACCGAGAATTGGAACAACCCCCCAATTAGCCTCCAGTCTTCGTCCAAATGTGAAAATGCAATGAAAGCCAATAACAGGCTATTTCTCACCTGATCCACAAAGTATCCCAATGAGCAGTTGAATACCGATAACGACAGGGGCGATCAGTGTCGACTGGCGGGGCCCACGGGCCAGTAAGAGAGGAAGCAGAAGGGCGCTCCCAAGGGCGCAACCAACCGCCTGAATGAATAGAGAGTATAGTTTTGGATCGATCCTCTCAATTTTTTGGATAGCGTACCTGCCCGCTGCACAGGACCGGCCCCGACTCCTCCTTGCCCTCAGACTCCTCGATGATGTATCGTTCAGTTCAGCCAGCGCACGACCCACTGGAGCGAAACCCCCTTTGGCACCAGCCAAGATGGCGGCGGCGAACTCGACGGCGCGGCAGCTGCCGTAGCTGCAGCAGTTCGCCCTGTTTGTATGGAGAGCCAATGCTCTCAGACAGATTGGTCTTGTTTAGAGTGCAGAACACACCCCTTTACTTGTACCCTATATGAACGAGGTTCGACCTGAGGTAGAACTTGAAGAGCTTTGCAGGTCAAGGTAGAGGGGTATGGTGACTCAGATAAGAATAATGGTTTTTGTTTGTTGTATTCGAGGGTAGAGAGAGAGAGCAGGCAGATGTGATCAGGATCTGGGATGATGCTTCTCTGGAGCTGCTGGGGCTCCCCCTTTTATACCGCAGGTGGTCTCAGGAATCAGACTTTTGTGATAGCCTTTGGCCCTGGGAGATAGAGTTTAGACTTTGAGGAGTCCTATCAAATTGCTAGACTGAAGAACACTGATGTGGTCTACCCAGGCTGGGGATCGAAACCAACTCTAAGCACTCGTACAGTGTCAGAGATTGGGAGAAGTGTAGGTAACACTGGGACGAGCCCTAATGCCATCTTAACTCATCTTTGCTCTTGAAGACAGGTCAGAGGATCTTAAAAGGTGTAGGTAATGTGTGCAAACTCCAACACACCAGAGGTGGTTCACTTTGTGTTAGCTGGTGGGCTGTGGATGACCCAGGGGGTGTGCATAAAGACAGTCCAGCGCAGCAATCTTGCAGGCGAATTTTGAATTTAAAAGAAAGAAACAAAGGCAGCAAAATGTTTATCAGGCAGAATGAGTAGCTGCTGTGGGACCAAGGTGGAGCTCACGCTGGGCCAGGCAGAGGGCGGAGCAAGGCATCAGTAACCAACCAGGAGAGAATGCAACGCTCTGGGTGAGAGTCGAATTCTACGACCTTCAGATGTCTGTGTAGTACACCTGTGTGAATTGAGGCTTGCAGGTATGAGACCGACGCTTTAACCAACTAAGCCACCAGAGCCTCCTCAACAATGCGGCACTCAAACAATTCTACTTGCTAACAAGCCTGGAAACTGCGCATTGCAACTGATTGTGGGTAAGTCGGAGCCTGCAAACTTGCCAGCAGCTTTGGCTGAGCACGGCGCTCCTAGTAGGGCCGTGCCCGAGGCCTGGAGCAGATGCTCCTGTTGCACATTGTAGGCGCCGTTGTGGCCCTCTAGAGTCTAGATAAGAGCAATTCCCAGATTGCCTAACGGGTAAAGATTCCGCCCTTCCACGGCGCGATCGGCGTTCTATTCCTCATCTGGGAAGTGTAAGCGCTCTTCTCTGAGTGAGTGAATAAAGTGCTGGGCAAGTGTGACTGGCACAGGGTAAAAACCTCTCCTATATTATCTGCTTGAGCAGAGGAGGAGGAAAACTGTTTTTACCAGGTTTCTGTTCCACTAATTACTTGGAGTATTTATCAACTGCGCAAACCAGTACCTGGGCCTGCATTGGCGGTGGCTCGCTCTCCCATTGGCATCGTGAGAATGATAACTGACATTCACAAGAGGTTCGGGTCTGTCTTGTGCCTCTTGCTGCTAACCAGTCAGTTCTGCCTAACAGGAGGAACCAGCCATCTGTTGCCTACTGGTGGTTGGTTGGTTGTGCCACTGTCATGTCCTGACGCCTTGAATCGTCATATTTCTGTGCTTCTTCCTGGGGAACCTGATTGTCACCTATGACGTTGGCCCAACCCCAACTTGTTCAGTGTGCAAGCACCTGGGATTGTTGAAAGCACAGAACCCCCCTTTTCAGGACAAGAAAACACTTCCAACTGACCAACAAGTCGTCACCTCCCACACCTGCGCCTCGCTGTCTGCCATGGGCCCATCAGGGCCCCAGCCACCGGACTTAGAAGGAGGACATGAAAAGAAAGCCACATGGCTCAGTCAGTGTTGAAGCTGCAGCATACACTCACTCATCTGCATCGGTTCCAGGCAGTTCCTCATCCTCAACTGAATTGCTTATTTGTTTGCTTCAATGTTGTATTGACAATCAAAGCTGGAGATAAATGGCTAGATGTTACGTACCAGTAGCGAATTTCTTTAAATGTGCAGAGTATGCGCTCATGCAGACAACGTGGCCGAGCGGTTAAGGCGACAGACTAGAAATCTGTTACGGTTTCCGTGCGCAGGTTCGAGTCCTGCCGTTGTCGATAGGGAGTTTTTTTTGGTCAACATCCGTCCCCACGAAATGTTCTTAAATTCCTTTATTTTCCTTCAATTCTGTTTTGATTTGGTTTAATTCAATTTTTCAGGCCGGACAGCTTGGCCTTTCGAAATTGCGAATCAAGCTGAATGGAAAAAAAGCCCTCCTTACAAACAAACTGGTCCCAAATTACTGATTTTATAAAGATTTTTGTATAAGAAAGTTGAATGTCCGATTTGATTTGTGCGTGGCGGCTGATCGGTTGCTGCAGGCCTGGGCCAGGCAGTGCGAACAAGTCTCTTCTTTGGGGAGCCTTGGGGAATAGGTCCTTGCCAGCAGAGCTTGGCTTGCCAAAACCACCTTCATCTTCTCAATCAATCAAATCCCAATCCCAGGCATCAGATGTCTTCTTGGCTGCAGGCTGGGCTGATGGTTTGAGGTAAGATGAACAACTTATGGACATGCAGAACATGCAGTTTAAGCACGCTGCATATGCAGCCACTGCTGTGTTGGTGTTGAAGGCTCAGGCTAGTGTGGGGTGCAGAAGTTTGGGGTTGGCAAGGAGCATGTCAAGGAGTGCTTGCCACCAGCTGGATGAAAGTGCAAACTTTGATCCAATCCAATCCAATCCAATCCAAAAAAAAAAAAAAAAAAAAAAAAAAAAAATCAGAAGAAACAAAAGCAAAACCCTCCCAAAGTCCAATCTGACCATGATTGCCACAGCTCCAAAAGCTAACCAAGAAAGAAACACCATAGGAAATTCTCAAAGTCAAGCTGGACGCTGCCCAGTGGGATTTCTTGCTTTCAGGAGTGGGAGAGCACAACAGCGTTACCCCATTAGGGTCAAGCCCATGGTGGGGATTGAACCCACGATCTCTCCCTTAGGGGGGGAACGCAATACCACTTTGCTACACGGGCCTGGGCACTACTTTTACTGTTGGGAGTACTCACCTTCGTCGAAACTTTCTTCCAGTTAGCTATCAAACTGAGAATTATTGGTCCGAAAGAAACCAATTAAAAAAAATCTTTTTGATAAATATAATAAGCAGGTAAATAGGTGGATTGAAATTGAACGCACTTTCCTTCCCAAGTGGACATGCAATGCTGGAATCAGCTGGATATTGCCAGAGGCCAAGCATAGGCCCCCAGTTTCAAATACAGCAGCAATCGGAATGAATGAGTGGATCCAATCCTTTTCGCAATTGTATCCAGTAGACCGAGTCCTGCCCCTGCAAAATGAAGGGGAGGCTGGACAGCTCCACCACACAGACACCTTTCACGCGAAAGCAAACCACAGAACAATGTAATGACATGATGAAGTCAAATCCTCGACACAAATAGGGTGACCGATCCACAACTTTAATACCGCCCTCACGCACTTTGCTGCCTTTTGGATATTTCCAGAGTGCTTTAACGGGAAATGTATTGTCCTTGCGAAGGGAGCGCAATGGCCGCGGCAAGGTAGCAAGTGCACGCTTCCAGCACTTAAAAAAGCAATGAAGATTGGCAGCTCCTGTGTGAACCCCGAGGAAAAGCAAAGAGAGAGAGAGAGAGTGAGAGAGTGAGTGAGCACCGATTTCTCGAAGCGTGGGGCGTTTGGAGCCATTTTTTCAGTAGGAGAACGCAATCCCGCCTGAAGCGCCAATGCTCTGGCCGGTGATCCACCTGCTCTTTGGATCCAACAGAAAAACGATCGCCGCCGCCACGTCCTCGGGCTTGCCAATCTCCCCAAACGGAGTCATCTTCGCGGCCGCCTCCTCAGACACCGTCGTCATGTCCGTCTTTGTGATCCCCGGCAGCACCGCGTTGACCCTGATCTTCCGCGGACCCAGCTCCACCGCCAGCGCCCGCGTGTACGCGTCCATCGCCCCCTTGGACGCCGTGTACGTCGTGCGGTGCGGGAACGGAACCCGCGTCATCGCAGACGACACGTTCACCACGCTGCCGCCGTCCGCGATGTGGCGTACCGCCGATGCCGTCACGTACAGGAACGAAAACACGTTCGCATCGATCGTTCGCCGAATTTGCTCGGGTGTGGTTGTCGCGATCGGCGCGGGCTCGTAGACGCCCGCGTTGTTGACCAGTCCCGTGATCGTGCCGAAACGTGCGACCGTCTCGTCAATTAGCTTGGCAGCGCCTTCCGGGGTGGACACGTCGGCCTGGATCGCGAGCGCGGCGCCGGCGCCGAGGGCGACGAGCTCGGAGACGAGGCTGGCGGCGGATGCCGAGGAAGTGTTGTAGTTGATGACGATGGCGGTGGAGGGCGCGGAGATCTGCCTTGCGGTGGCTGCGCCGATGCCTTTGGCGCCGCCGGTGATGATGATGACGCGCTCGAAGGTGGAGGCCATCTCCTGTGCCGGGTGAACGCGGGACTGTCTGTTTCTGTAGGTGTTCAAATTCGGTTTTCCGCCAAACACTGTTTTTCCGTTGGCCGAAATTTTTTGTGGCGAAGTGTCGGAAATGTCAACTCACATAAAAATTCGCGGCCACAGACCACCTCCCCAAGGCCACACCTACGCCAACCTTCCATCCTCCAGCAATCATATCTGCAAATTATCGAGCTTTCTCTCTTTTTGGCTGTTGTTGGAACATTCTGCTAAAACAGCAGCGAAGGAAAACCAAAATTAAAACAATCGTTCCTTTTTTAGGCCTTTCCAAACTCTCAAGCAGCAAAACGCCAAAATCACTCAAAAGGAAATCAAAGTTAGTGTGGTGAACTGGAGCGAGAGTGCCGAAGAGGAGGAACTATGAAACCATTAGAGGCGAGACGCACTGGTTACAAAGACTTCTCAAAGTAGACTGAGCAATGACGGCCTGTCGGCTTCCATAGTCTGCGTTGGGTATCGCATTCCAGCCACCGTAAACGCCGTCAATCATATGGCGGATAGCCTGTCCTCATCATGACCAGTCAGCACACCACGGCGGCCCAATTCGCGGCGCCTCGATATCGGGTGGTGGGTCGGCCACTGGGTTGACCATATGTTTGATGAGAATGAAGGCGTATAAGCTCGGCGCACCGCTTTTCTTTTTTCTCTTTTGCACCACAGTTGGGGTGGTGAAACAAAATGGATGAAGAAAACCAGGATGGGTGAGGCTGTGGCGGGGAAATGTGCGAAAGGAACGGAAAGATCAACTAAACAGGAAAAAAAAAAAAAAAAGAAAGAAAGAAATTAAGGAAACAGGAAAAGGGCAGAGGTTCTGGCAGTCCGACGCAAGCAGAAACGGACAGCTGCCGCCGGTCGGGAGTCGGAGTTGTGCTCCCTTGCAGGAAAGAAGAGCAAGACACCACCACCCACAGCCACAACCGACCTTGTTTCCTTTTTTGGGCGGATTAATAAAAAATGCTGCCAAATATGGAACGGTTGGGAAAGACAGCGTAGGAGAGGAAAAAGAGGCCGGCCGGACAGACAATCTATCAAATATCATCCCTTCGCGCAAACGATCATCACTATATTACTTGTTTATAATGGATTAGCCCCACCGCACCAACCCCCACGTCCCGTTCATTTCTCTCTCTTTCGCAAGCACACCAGCAAATAACTCTCAGAGATGTGGCGGCGGCGGCTCCCCTCTGCCTCCCCTTCCTTCTTCTCTCTAAGCGCCGCCGCCGTTACTGCGCTCGCCGCCATTGCCGTGGCGTTCCTCGTGGGCGCTGCCCCCGCTGCTGCCGACTGCACCAACCCTACGGTGCGGAGGGAGTGGTCGAGCCTGTCGTCGTCGCAAAAGTCCCAATGTGAGTACAAAGACGAGACATTGTGCAGTCGTTGTTGGGGAGACCGCACGGTTTGTCAACCGAGCCATAACTACTGCTAATCGGACGCTCCCTCTCCTCCATCTCTCTCCCACTCGATGCCGCACATATCCCGCTCCTCTCTCTCTTCCCCCCCCCCCCCCCCCCCCCCCCCCCCCCCCCCCGCATGTAGATATCAACGCCATCAAGCAGCTCTCCAAGAGGCCCCTTTCCGGCCAGGGCATGGACGCCTCCACTCCAATCACGGACTACTCCACTCTCTCGCTCGGCGACTTCACCGCAACCCACTCTGCTAAAGCCTTTTACGCTCACGGAAATGCACAGTTCTTCCCGTACCACCGCGCGATGCTCTGGAACTTTGACCAAGCTCTGCAAACCGTTGGCTGGAAAATCGGTCCGGTTTACTTTGACTGGGCGCTGTACTCTCAGGTGCTTATGTGTGGGCGGGGGAATTTCACTCTGTAGTGTCACATGAGCGATACGCGCGGGCTCGAAACTAACCTTGCTTCATCAGTCGTGGGACAAGAGCGACTTGTTCTCCTCGGCGTACGCCGGAACCTGGACATCGTCAGCGGCCGACTGCCTCGCCGACGGCCCCTTCAAGCGCGGCGACTACAACGTATCCCTAAACCCGCCGACTGCGACAGCGAGTATCGAAAACACATACGTGACTCGAGTCTACAACGGCGACTCCACCTGCCTTCGCCGGAACTCTCACGTCGGCAGTGCTCTCAACGACCCCGTTTCGCTTCTGCTCTGGTACGGAACAGCCGGGACGTACTCAGACTTTCGTAGCGCCAGCGGTGTGGACGATAGATTCAACTGGCACTCGACTGTCCACGAGACGTTTGGTGGTGACGGCGATATGGCAAACCCGTACTTCAGTCCGAAGTATGTTATCCATCTCTTGCATATTTCTATCGCTGACATCATCCCACCCTCATAACTGGATTGCAGCGATCCGCTCTTTTACTGTAAGTGGCGTTGTTTCCATCTCTTCCCAGCCTTCACCAATTCCTGACCACTTTTGACCATCCCAAAGTTCACCATGGCATGGTAGACAAAGTAAGCGAAAAGCCCCCCTCGAATCATTCCCAATGTCAGCTACACACTGACAAAACGAAAAACACACCAGATCTGGTTCAAATGGCAGAGCATCTGCGACGAGTACCGCACATCGTACACCGGCAGCCTCAACTCTGGAGGCCAAGCCTCGCTCAACGAAGTCCTCGACTCGTGGTACATTGAAGCCCAAGACGTAATCGACACTCGCTCCGGCAAGCTCTGCTACATTTACGAAAAAACCGCGAGCGACATCCCGTTCACCGCACCGACGTGCCCGGGTGGTGGGGCGCCGAATTTGGACCCCTGGGCCGAGAAAGGGTCCGTGGACGTCACCGACAAGGCTGCCAACGACTCTGCAACCCCGCCCGCCCCCGTCGACTCGTCGCAGTGGCTCACCCAGCTCGTCCAGGCGCTCCTCCCTCTCGGCAGCGGCAAATCAAAGTCCCGCAGGGACGACGCGGCCGCAGCGTCCGCCGTCGCCGTCGTCGCCGCCAACGCCACGGTAAATTCCACGGCCAACGCCAACGCCACCGAATCCACGACGGCGACGTTCGACCCCCTCGCATGGACCGCCAACGTCACCGTCGCACCCGACAAACGCAGCGTCGTCCTCCACGGCGTCACCCTCGACGTCCCCACCGGGTACGTCCTCGACAAAATCTTCCCCCGACACATCCTCGTCCGAAAAGTCGCCCTCGCCGACGTCGCCAACGACGGTCGCGACCAGTTCAAAGTTGTCACGCTCGTCGCCGCCGCGCGGAACGGTACCGTGCCGGACGTGTGGACGCCGCCGTCGACGGAGGACGGAGAGCTGGAGGAGTCGGAGGAAGAAAGGGCCGAGAGGGAGGAGATTTTTAAACTCTTTGACCCCATCGCGGAGCACCAGGCCGCCACCGCCGCCGCCGCCGCCGCCACTGCCACCGAGGCGGATGCGGCGGCGGTGGACGCACCAGCAGTCGCGCCGACCGTCGTCGACAGCCTCGCGATGCCCGCGTTCCTCACCCCCGCGCAGCTCGAAAAGTGGATGATCGACCCCGTCGGGTACCGCCTGTGGGAGAACCGCGTCCGCAAGGTCGTCCACTACTACAACACCGACCCGCGGTCGCAGTCGCCGGCGGTGGTCAAGGCGAGGGAGCTCGCGGCGGCGGAGGGGGTTGCATTGTGAGATGAGAGCGTCTGGGAAGACTGGATTGACTATATGGAAAGTGTGTGGTGTATCGGTTCGCTTGTGATCTTCTTGCAATTGATTAGTCCCTTTGGAGGTTGCTGCATGGAGAAGACGGATAGAAAGAAGTAAAAAGTACGTGGTGTTGAGATATGGCAAAATAGAGCGCCTGCTACAATGAGAGTATTTGCTACGCTCCATTGCCCTCGCTTGCGTCGAAGGGTAGTTTTCGCACTTTATGAATACTGCCAATCGGTCGGTTGGGGAGAAGGAAACCGTTGAAACCTCCAAAAAAAAAAAAAAAAACAGACTTTTTCTTTTGGTTCAAAGTGATAATGCAATGGTCCTTTAATTGCTGTTGCTCTTTGTATCTCTGTCAGTAAAAATTCCATTTTTACTCCATCTACCCTCTCCTTTTGTTTGTCCGTTCACTATAACCTTTCCTCCTCAAAATTGCTACGTCACTTTGCACCATTCACCACGATCCATCGTCAGTGAACAGCCGAAGCCCGCTTCGACGCGCGAGCAGCGTCCGAAACAGAATTCTTGTCAAACGAGGACTTCGCCGACGCGGGTCGCCCCTGCATGGCCGAGACCAGCTTCCGCACGCGGTCGGCGTCGGTTAGGAGAACAACGCACATGACGCCCGGAGCCACGATGATGAAGACCCTGTGGTGGTGGTGGTGTAGGGGGTTGGGGGTTGTAGGAAAGGATGATGTTTGCCGTTGCGGCTGGGTGTCAGCGCATTATAACTGGCGTCAAAGTTTGACTTGCCATGCTGTGAAGGCGGAGATTTAGGAAGTGTGAGAAACAAGCGACCGCGCGAAACGCGAAACAGGACAAATAATGGTGGAGAAAGAGATCGTTGTTGTTCCTCACCTTGCGTCGAAACGAGGAATCCGCCTGCCCAAAGTATTCGCGTTAGATTGTTTAGGACGACGCTGCTCCTGTGGCCTTCCAATCGCACTCGAGCTCCACCTTCCCTATCCCTCCCTCTCTTATCTCCCTCTTTCCTCCTCTTCCCCCCGCCTCGCCTCCCCATACCTGTAGTCAGGAAAAACAGAGTGAGCGACACCGAGTACAGCAGGCATCGCAGCACGATGTCCAAGTAGTTTACGACCGACGGCTTCACTTCGTTGATCTGGCCCATGACAGCGACGATGCGCGCTTGCGATGCTATAAAGAAAAGCGTGTCGACGGTGACAATGTACACTAGGAGTGCGATGGACAGCTTTTGCACGGCTGGGTTGGGCATCGTTCCAAAGTTGTCCTAGAACGGTATTTGGGGGGGTCTCAGCTTGAAGGGAAGGAGCGTTATTGGAAATTGTTACCTTCATGTCCTTGTAAAAAAGAGTCGACGCTTTGATGATGAGGGAAAAAATCAGCCCGAAGTACAAATTGCTTTGAAGGCACTTGTTTACGGAGGGAATGCTGCACTAACCGGCCCTGGAACGGACGGACGCGGGGCAAAAGAAGGAGTGAGTCGGAGCTTTTTTTTTTTGAGATCGGGCCCAGGGCCATCGTAGCAATGGGGTCACTCACATAAAGATTGCGAATTCGATTGCAGAGATCGCCAGCGACGGGATCCAAAGCCAATATTGCTTGGTGGGCAGCATCAAAATCAATGCCCGGTAGGTGGTGTGATACGAAAGAGAGGCGAACTAGCGAGAAGAAATCAATAATTGGTCTCGCGGGGAGTGTGTGGAGTAGATCTAGAGGCAACTGATCTGAACGGGATCGTTTCCGTACCATAATGTCGAAAGCAGCTTCGATAAATTACGTGTAAAACAAAGGAGTGGATCCCACGGTCAGTGAAATTGACCATGCGTGCCCCGAAATACGCCGCTCAACTGCTTCCCAGCCGCTGCCAGTCGAAAATGAGCTGCACGCCGTCCAGCGACGTTTCAACGCTCATCTGCTGAAACGTGATCGTGCCCGTCACGCATCCGACGAGGTAGAAGAGCAGCGCGACCCACATCGAATACGCCATGTGCCTGTTCTCGATCTTGTTGATGTGCTCACGGAAGCAGATTGCCTGGCGAGTAATTTTTGCGGAGGTGGGGGGTTTTGTGCGTGGTGTGGAGGTTGGCGACGTGGGGTGGAGAGCGGGATGTTTGGCGGCCCCGGGAGAAGGACAGGGCTATGGAAATCGGATCGAAAGGGGTTACGCGACGTCGATCTTACCACTGCCAGGGACAACAGCAAGCCGGCACTGTTTTGGTCGCTGAGGCTCCTGCTCGCAATGCAAGGGGTGGAGGGGAAGAAGTGCACGCGTCAGGGGACATGATAAGAGAACATGCAGAGGGCGTCTTCGCGCTCACACGTAGTCGGGCACCACCATGGACGCGTTTCATGCAGAATGTTACGGTGAGTTGGTCCAGAAGCTCGCTTCCGACATGCTGAATGTTTCCGCGGGACCAAGGTTTTGGTAAACAACATTTCCAGCGCTATACTGTCCTCACCCTCTTCAGCATGTTACATACTCAACTCGTTACTGGTTGAAAGTTAGTCTGCTCCATTCTATGTCTGTAATTCTTTCAATAACATTTTATATTACCTTCAAAAATAAAGTAGTGGAAGTTTTCCAGCAGGCCCCTGTGACGCAGTGGTAGCGTGTGGATCTTATGCGCCTTTGGATGCAAGGCCATGCAGGTCCGAAGCCGTGAGTTCAACCCTCACCAGGGGCATGCTTGCTCGTGTACGAAGAGTTCGCTGTTCTCACAGTCTTGCACATGGATATTGCGGGGTTAGTATGCTTTTGAATTCGTTTTTTGTGCTGTCAGTGACGATCGTTTACATCTCCGTCATCGACCGTCGAGCCTATAGACGTGTTCTTGGTTCTGAATGCGCTTTTTTACGTATTTTGACACCCTGGCATGAGTTGGAGAGTTCCATTTGTACCTTTTTGTGATGCGCCCACTTCTCTGACTGTACCTGTAAGACGGCCGAATTTGAAGTCGAAAAGATTACAACCGTTGGTGAGAATACTCATTCAAAATACTCCTGAAACTCTTTGCTCATTCATAAGGCGTCCTTTTTCGCATTTTACTTTCTAACTCCAGGCGATGCGTACATTGCGTGCACTCGGGCCCGTGCCACGGCGCTATTTTGGGCGGGACCACGAACTCCCGGTAGATCTCATGGGCGACACTGGTGAGTGGTTTTTCAAGACGGGTGTGGAAGTGGCGTGAACTTGAGGCTTGCCGGGAGGGTGCGGGTGACCCCCCAGGGGGGTGCCGGTGGTGAGGTGGCTTCTCCGGCGGGGCGGGGTGTCGTCGTCGTCGTCGTCGCCGTCACCATCCACTGCGTCGTGGCACGGTTGCACCTCGTCATGCTTGGCGCCGAACCCAGGCATCCCGGCGCCAAACGCGGGCTCACCAAGCCCCACGACTTCCCTGAGCTCGCGCAGCTCGTTGTGGATCCTGTGCGCAGTGCGCGAGACGAGGAGCGCGCCGCCGAGGAAGACGAGCGCGAAAACGCTCAGTACGACGAGGCAGGCCTTGCGGCGTTTGGCGTGGAAGGCTGCGGTGGTGGTGGAACAACGAATGCGGATGATGCGTCGTGGTGAAGGCAGCGGCAGCCACTTGCGGGCGGTGCTTCTTGTCGGCAGCGGAGATCGGCGCGCCGCAGTGGTTGCAGTGCTGCATCTGGTCGATTGAGTCGCTCGCCGCTGGGTCGTCGCGGTAGGCGGGGGCGAGGAAAGGCTGCTGTTCCTCAGCCATGTTTTTTGGGTGGTTGGTGTGGTATTGGGAAAACGGGCACTTTTTGTACCGAAGCCAAGGCAAGGCCTTGCCTTGCAGGTTTCTTGGCGCTGCACAAAATAAATGTAATTCCAATCGTGGGGAGAGCCCTGAGGTCCGGACCCCACTTTCGTGCTACTTTCGCGCAACTCACCGTTATTCAACCGCGAAACGGTTACGCGGGGACTGGAATCAACCTTCTCGAGGAAAGTCGTGGCTGGGTCGGGTCTGGGCCGCTCCCTTCAGCGGCACGGAAGATTAAAGGTGAGTCCAAGCCGAAAACACTTGCTCTTTCTCATTATGTTAGTTGCTTCGGGTGCCTACTCTCGTAATGGGCTTTTGCGCGCGGGATGTCAATTTTTCGATTTGAAAACATGCCAAGCACCAGCTTCGCACCCTGCGCCACCGACGACTCTGACGTCGATGCCGACGGAGACGCCCGCGCCGTAGCTCTGGCGTGCGCGCCGTCCTGGCGAACTCTCGCGCGCCTCGCGTCCACTTGCCAAACACTGAACGCCGCACTCGTGAACGAGCGGAACCCGCTTCAGCAACTGGACGGCCTCTCTGTCGACGCTGTGCGAGAACCGCACAGGAACTGGGTCGGGACGGCTGGAGCCCGCTATTTTGCCGTGGTGTACGACCAGGCTTTGCGAACAGGCCGCTTACAGTGGGGAACGTGGTGGTAGAGACCGAGGTGGACTGTTTAAGCTGGTGAGGCGGCGAGGAGAAGCTTTTCGCACTGGTTTATCCCCTTTGGCCGAAAACAAAGCATTTTGTGTGGCATGTTTTTCCAAGCCGTCTTTGGACTCGAAGTGCTCTCACAAGAGGGAGTTTAGCTGAGTCGTGCGGGAAAAGTTTAAACAAATGAGGCAGTCCCGTCTCACGTATCAGTGCCAAGAGGATGTTCAACCCCAGAATCCGACGATTCTCTCTCTGAAAGTATTACAGTATTGAATGTGAATCCGCCTTCAAACATAAAATCGAAGCCGTTCTCCAAATATGATTAGGTTGAAATGATGCCGCTACGCTCATCGTCATCTCCCAGGAGGAGTCGCGCGGGACCCTCGGCAGCCTCTTCCTTCCCAGCAGGAATGAACCATTCGCCGAAGTGCTGCCGCGACGGAGGACGGCGACGGCGTCCCCTACCCGGCAGACCCTGGGGCGTATCCGGTTGTGACGCATCGACATAGACCCGCGGTGGGTGTGGGGAGGAGCCACTCAGATCCGCGGCTAAATGGTCGAACCGACCTACCAAGCCGGGGGAGGCCGCGCCACGATCTATCCCTTTCTCTCTGTCTCTCTCTCTCTCTCTCTCTCTCTCTCTCTCTCTCTCTCTCTCTCTCTGTCTCTGTCTCTGTCTCGTGTCTCTCGGTCTTCGCCTCGTCCTGAAAGGACTTATTGGCGGAGCGGAGGACCCAACTTACGGAAAATCTACCTCCGTTCCGTCTCCGATACCACACACTCTCTCTCACACACTCACTCACTCACTGGTGCCAAGTACAATACTTGCACGGAAATTGAACCCTTGAATCAAACGCTGGACGGCAAATACTGCGAAATGAGACCTTTACTTCGTTGCTTGCGTTGCAGAAAGTAAATACTGTTTCTTCGCACTTTCGCTTTCGGCCGTGTTCTTTCACGCTCACACCCAACTTCAAACAAAAGTCAACTTCCTCTTGGGTTCTTCTGCGTTCAGTGGGCGAACCCGGGCTGTTCTTCGCCGTCGTCGTGGGCTGACGGTTGGGGCGGCGGGCCCGGAGGAACCGGACGAGGGTTCGAGCGGTGGTGCGGTGGTTTGGGGTGATGGTGCGGGTGATAAGGGTGACGGTCGTGGTGGTGATGGCCGTGTCGTCCTCCATGGCGGTGCGAGTGGCCTGGTCGCTTTCTAGGCGGCGGGCAGTCGCCTTCGTCATCGTCGACATCGTCGTCGCCGTCGTCTTCATCGTCCTCCTCGTCTTCGTCGTCCTCTTCGTCCACCTCACCGCGGTAGAACCCCTCGGCTTCGAAATCCTCGCCAAAGAACGAGTCAAAGTCATCATCGGTCGCCTCCAACCAAGGCGGCACCGCACCCAAAAACGGGTCGCCGAGCCCACCGCCGAGCCCACCGCTTTCTTCGAACGCTCGCAGCTCGTTGTACAGCCTGTCTGCCGCGCGCGAGACGACGACCGCACCGCCGAAGAAGGCGGCCGCGACGACGCCGAGGATGACGAGGTGCAGCTTGCGGGAGTCGTAGACGGAGTGCGTACGTGGCGAATCGGGCTTTAGTTCGGCAAAGACTGGGGACCCGCAGTGGTCGCAGTGCCTGTGCGTGTGGAGCCCGTCGTGAGCGTCGTCCTGGTAGGGCGGGGCCAACATGATGGGCTGCTTCTCCTCGTCCATGGTGGTCGTGTGATTAGGCGAGGTTTTCTTTGTGGTTGCTTTCGTTCTCAGAGAGTTGACTGTCAATGTCAGTCAATTATTGGCTTCGCCACGGAAACGAGGCCGAAAATTCCCATAAATGAAACTCGAGTTCCGAGTGTCGGCCACGCTTGGACAACTGGCGGAAACTAGGAAAGACTGAGTCCTCTATTTGGCACATGTGGAATTCTGTTTCCGAGTAGGGACGAAATAATCTGGACCTTTTAAATGAATTCCAGCTAAGCCACACACCACAATTTTTTCAAGCCACAAGCAATTTACACCTCACAACGACGTCACAGGCACCACCACTGAAGTGGCCGCTGCACAAAGCGGCGTGATCCACCACAGGGGGCGTCGGTTGACCCGACAAACTTCCTGAGCAGTTCGCGCACAGCGTCGAAAGAGAGGCCGACCAACTGCACAACCCTTCACTAGCGGGGTTCCTCTCATTCGCAAAGTGCAGCGGGCGCTGAGAGCAAATCGAGAAGTTGTATAGATTCCATCTGGCCTCCCACGAGGGCGGTATTAGGGACTGGGCCTACATAAATACATCAACAAACCCCCGGACTAGACACCAGAGACCCCACGGACGAGAGCCCCATGCGTTCCAGAGATCCTGGAAGCACGGGGGCAGAAGGTTTTTGGTGAACATATCTGTCAACATATCTGCTGTGGACAGGTCCCCGAATCCAGTGATATATCCAAGCATGTGCTTGGAAAGATTGTTGATATCAGGTCAGGTGGCAAAAGCTAGCTGCCTTTCACAGCAGCATCCACAACTCCCACTAACTCCATCCAACTCAACCACCTTCCCTTCCTTGAAAACAGAGAATCCAAAATGAAGCTGAGCACCCTCGCATCTTCTCCCTCCTCTCCACCTTCCTCTCAACGCCCTCGCAGCCCCCCTCACCCCCGCCGGTGACTTGGACACCATCGTGGTCGCAGGTGGCAGAAAGAAATCCAGCCACCCGCCGCCAAAAAAAAAATCCAGCCGCCCTCGGCCAAGAAGAAAGGACTCGACGTCCAGCCGCCCGTTGCCAAGAAGCAAGAGATGGACACCGCCTGACGACGACAACGGCGAGGCCGACGCTGCTGGGCTTGGGTACGAGGGCGGGCTGTACGGTAGGTACGGCGGGTACGGGAAGAAGTTTGACGGCGGAGGGATCAACGTGAAGAACGTCGAAATCGAGAACAAGGATTGATTTGAAGTGAGGTGTATTTTATTTTATATTTTATTTTTATTTTATTTTTTTGCAAGTTTCCGTCTCAGGTGTTGACGGAGAATTTTAGAGGCGCCTTGTGATGCCTCCCGCTGCCCCCCTTTGCCTGGGCGGTTGTGATATCGAATAAATCGGCTTCTCCTCAAGTCTAACACGCTTTGGAATTGCCACGGGCGGCTAACCCTAATGGCGCTTTATCGTTCAAGTTCATATTTACATGCTCATGATTCTCAGTCTGCTCGCTCAAGGTAGATACACAATTTTTCGTCCTTGACCAGCCTCCACCATCATCCGGGCCACGTTCAGTCAGATTCCAATCATACCAGCAAGCGTGGTGGACGGTTTCGACCTAACCGGAACGCGCCGCTTCCACGAGAAGGCCGCAGACGCTCCTAACCTAATCAGCCGATCCGCGAGATCGCGCCGGCCAATGCGCACGGCCAGACACTGGCCGTCCGTAGCCGTCCGGGGGAAAAACCCTGTTTTCTGGCAACCGCCAAGCCACGACTTCAATCTCGCCCCTGCTCACCGCAGTCGCGAGCGGTGTCATTCTATCTAGGCGTACCGGCGCGGCGTCGGCGCCTGCTGCGATGAGCCAAGCTGCCCGTGTGCTGCTGCGTCGTGAAAAGATTACCGCAGCGGAAAGCACCGCTGGCACGATGACCTTCCATCAGGCGCCTTCGCACTCTCCAAACAACTCTTCTTCTTCCACGGTTCCCACCACTCCCAACCCAGCCCATCTTCCCCCACATCCACCTCCATCGCCGCCTCCACCTCCCCAACTCCACACACTACCTCCCTTTGCCACACTTTCTTCATCCCATCTTTCGACGGCCGCGCAACCACCAAAGCCAGACGAGTGATTGCGTCGGACCCACGTCGCACTCCGTAGCGGTGCAGGTGGTCAGCGACGGTGGCGGCGGCGGGGACTCCGCTTCGTTCAAGGTCCAACTGCGGGACGAGAGCGGAAAGGAGGCAAGCGGCGAGTCGGCACCAGAGGCACTGGGGGCACCGCTACTGATTGCGGTTGGCGCGCGAAATGCGACGGTCGCGTTGGCGTGGGGAGTGCGTCTTGTTAAATTCGCTCAAATTGCCATTGCTGCCCTGAGTCTGAGAACTGTTGTTGGAGGGATTCCATGAAGGCGAAATCAGATAAAAGAGATCATCTGTTATCCTGTGGGACAAATGTATACTACCAGCTATAGCGTCCTGCACAGGATTCGAAACTGCGCTCCCATAGGGTAACGCCTTAGCAGGGCACCGCTTTAACCACTCCGCCAACAGGACGATACTTCAATAGACAAGTCAAGAGAGAGAAGTGACGTGGTACGCCGGCTCTGCGGCGGCGGCGCATACCGGTCGTCGCCGCGGGTGCGGGGGCGGTGTCTGCAGCTGCTGTGCAACCTGCTTGCTGCTGCGGCGGAGCGAAGGGCTGCGGGAGCTAGACCTGGTGCTGCGCCGGTGGTGAGGTGGGCTTCGCGGTGCAGTTCTTGTGGGAGATGGGTGAAAGGTACTGTCCGGCGAGAATGTCAGGCAAGACTCATGGGAAATAATGGAGACGCCACGCGGCAAACCAGAGACCGAGACGGCAGCCTGGCGTTTGTGTGTGTGCCGACGCCTGCTTCAGCGTCCTGTGCCCCAACGCACTGAGGCTGCCGCTGGCGCAAGCCTGCTTCCGCACCGGTGCAACGCTTGGGGGCGTGGGGTGAGTGGGAGGGGCTGCTCTGCAGGGTGAACAAGCAGCTGAGGCAGGACGGCTTGTTTCAAGGGGAGGCTCTGTGTCACAAAGCTCTTTGGCAACAACGTAGCCATAATCCGATTGGATAGGTCTACAAACAACAATTTTGAGTTCGCCCTGTTGACGTGCTGATACAAAGCAGATTGATGACGCCGCAGTGCACTGCAGCCGCGCGATGGTGCTAAACGCATCGTCGCCAAGGTTCGAAGGGGGGAGCCAGACGCCAATCGCAAGCGTTTTTGTAGAGAGCGACCAATGCTGAGTGATCCTTGTTTGCAGGTTTTGTTGGAGCAGTCTGAGCGGAATGGGTTTCGGCGTCAGTTGTGGGTGTGGTGGGCCCATCCGAAACAACCAAGAAGCAGATATGCGTGGTGGTTTTCGAATTGTTTTTGCTCGTAAGCTTTATCACATTAAATTCCCAGCAATCGAGAGAATATCAGTCTCAATTGTTCTCCTGGTGGCCGAAAGTCTCCTCATCCATCGAACACCACCGCCACCAACAAGTCTGCGCCCTTCCAAAAAGCCGCCCGCATCCGCCGGGGAATGCCTTAGCAGGGCACCGCGTTAACCACTCCGCCAACAGGACGATAGCGACAATTAAATGGTTGATCTGCCGTGACTGCGCCTCCTCCCACCTTCAAAACAGACCAGCGTCGATCTCATCCTGGATTGGCATGCGAAGGTAGGCTCATTCCCTCCTCCACAGTCGACGTTCCTATTTTCTCGAAGGCCCACCTGCGATCGCGAGCACCCGCAAAACTCAACTTTCAACTGATCCGATTCCTGGTAGATCGCAAGCGCGACAATCTCCCGCCTCCACCCCCCGCAAAGTCGTTCTCGTCGGTGACCACACTGGTACGAGCGTTGCCGCGCGATTCCTCCCGGTGTCTTGATGATTCTGACCGTGGCTACCCACCAGTGGGAAAGACGACGCTTATGATGGTGTTCGCTTCTGCGATCTTCCCAGAGGTGAACGCCGGCTGCTGGAAATCTTTTTTTCACGAGCATATTGATAAGTCCTTCGTTCCGGATTCTGGCAGCCTTTTAGGCCGTCAGGTAATTCTTGCCAATTATGTCCCGTCAAGTCATTAATTGTTCCCTTCCCACAAAACTATAAAGTGTACGATAGCAGTGAGGTTCAAGTCCACGTGGATGAGCACACATCGGCCCATTTGTTCCTCTGGGATGTATCGACCCCACATGATTACCCGCGCCTACGACCCCTTTCCTATCCCGGCACAAACGCTTTCATTCTCTGCTTCTCCGTGGGAGATCCGCAGACTCTAGCTAGCGTTGAGTCGGAGGTGATCAGCTCGCAGTCATCCCAACAGCAACAATTAACAAAAACGAAACAATATTCAGTGGCTTCCCGAAATTCGGCATCACTGCCCACACACGCCGATCGTCCTCGTCGGGTGCCGAAAGGACCTGCGCGGTGATCCCGAAATTGTGGCGGAGCTAGCGAGAGTCGGATGGCACCCAGTTACGTACGAGGAGGTACTCTGTCGGGGCTCGTCAATGTGGCATCTTGTTTGTCGTTTCGCGTTGCTTTGCGCTAATGGTGGCCTCACCTTTAGGGCTTGCAAATGGCGCAACGCATAGGCGCGTCTCAGTATTTGGAGTGCTCCGCGATCCAGAACGACGGGGTCATCGACGTGTTCAAGGCCGCAACGCTGCAGTCTCTATCCGCACCGTCAGCAAGAACGACGCGTAGCCATTGCAGGCTGCTGTGAAAGACGGTGGGGCTGAAGTCGCAAAATTTACGGCGCGGTATTTCGGACAATTTTTGCTCGTTACCTTTATCACATTGAGTTCAATAGACATTTAGCGCGAAGGTGGTGTCATTCCGAGTGACGAAGAAGTTATCAATCTCCCTTGTTCTCCCTGTAGCCAACACAAATCTCCTCATCCATCGCGGACACCACCGTCACCATCAAGTCCACGCCCCTTCCAAAAGTCGCCCGCATCCGCCGACCCAATCCCCCTCCCGGCACTTTGACGTCGTCCTTTGTCTGCCCGTCATCCGTAAGCAGCGACACGAACCCGTCCGCCGTGACGTCCAGCAAGGTAAACTCCGATCTCACGACAGTGGGAATTGGAACGCAAGTGTTGTCAGGCACCATACATCTATGGCTTTGCCCGGTGTGCACGTCGACGCCGACGAGGGAAACTTTGCGCCCGCGCAGGTGCAATCCTTCGAGGGTGAAGCTGATGTCGTTGATCTGACCGGGCCGGTCATTGATGACGGCGTGGTCGTTTACCCGAAGCTCGGCAGACCGGACCGCGGTTGAAGGAGGGTGAGAGGCGGCACTGTTTTGCTTGGTGCCCTGTGGGTCGGGTCCGGGTTATCAGCAACAAAGTATAACCGCGATGTCCTCTGTGTGAAGCGAACGGTGGGAATGCGCAGTTGCATCTCCTTGGTGATCTTCGCTGCGAGACACACGCGGATTGGTCAATATCGAAAGGGATACACGAATTTAAGCTGTGTGGCGCAGCAACACACACACACACACACACACACGCGCAGATGCGCTGGGACATGTACTGCAAGCTGTGCGGTGTGTCCATGTCGACGACTTGCCTCGACTACCACCGCGTCGCGAGAGGTACGATGCATTCGCTCTGCTTGGCTTGGCTTGCTTGCTTGTGCGTTGTGAGACGGCGACGGAACGGGAAGGGTCGGGGGATCTTTGAAAACGTCGTGAGTGCTGCAGGACGCGGAGAGCGTCTGACGCACGAGACTGACGATGCTTTCCCTTCTGCCACTCATCTCCAGGGTTGTCCTCCTCCGGGCGATGGTCAGAACGAGGCCGCGACATGATCTGCTGCGGCTTCCTGGAGGTGCTGCCGTCCATGCCGAGCGTCTCTGGGGGCGATTGGTTCATGCTCGGCAACGAGATTGTCGCCGACGACGACGCGGCACTTGGAAGCAACGGCTCGCGAGACACGGAGTCAACGCCACTTGTCGAGAGCCTTCGCTGTGGGTCACCCTCGTCTGTTCACTTTGACTGAAATAGGCTAACATCTCCCCACATCAAACCCACCAGTACTAAAAAAACGCGCCCCCTTCCACGCATCCTGCGCGGCATGGATCGACGCCGAGTTCAAGCACAGATCCCTCCCTCTATCGGTTCTCGCCGAAATCGTGCGATACTCGGCATTTTGGGATGGCGACCACAAAGCCTGCCCGGACGCCGCCAACATCGGCGCCACGCAGGGCCATATGCCGGTCATGAAGGGCTGCCACGCGTTCGCGCTCGCTCGGCCTGACAGGCTTTTGTCGATGGGGGACTTGCGCTTGTGCGACGCAGATATCGATATTGTCCCTGCGTCCGGCGATGCCTTTACGATAGGGGAGACTCGCAGCATGCGCCGACTGTATCGGGGGTCCTACGAGGGCGCGCAAAGACTCGTTCCTGTTCCTAACATACCGCCCACACCTTTCGATACACCCCCGACTGAATCGATCGGTCTCTCCTCGCCGCATGCTCTGCCTAACTGTGTTGTGGAGCGCATCATTC
The DNA here is from genome assembly GCA_025765615.1 of Zopfochytrium polystomum. Lineage (NCBI taxonomy): Eukaryota > Fungi > Chytridiomycota > Chytridiomycetes > Chytridiales > Chytridiaceae > Zopfochytrium > Zopfochytrium polystomum. The sequence goes on from JAIVFJ010000019.1 coordinate 502,890, forward strand.
ACTTTCTTCCCGCAGAGGCGCACGCCGCGCTGTGCCTACTCTCTTCCAGCCGTTCATGGTATCTGCTCGGCCGAAACTTTGCGTGGAAGCAGCTCTGCTGGCGTGACGACTTTGCCAGGGTCCCGATCGAATCAAAGAGCAAGGCGATCGAGCAATACGGGAGAAATAATGTCGATTGGAAGCGACTGTATTTCTGCTATGAAAGCAGAAATGCGCGTCGCATTTGGAAAAATTTGCTGTGGCTTTTGGAGAGAACCGGCGCCATCCTCGAGCAGCGAAAAACAGACGTTGCGTGATTGAAGTGAGATGCGTCTTCATTGTAATGTTGAGTGGAACAATGCCCGATAGGGGAAGTAAATCAATTTGATGCGACATTATTCTCACAGTTCAAGCGTTCGCTCTTCCAAATTCCAAATGGTTGCGTCCTGCACAGGATTCGAACCTGCGCTCCCAAAGGGAAATGCCTTAGCAGGGCACCGCGTTAACCACTCCGCCAACAGGACGACACGAAGACATCGAGAAGAACAAACATTTACTTTTTATTTTACTGTTCAACTCATATTCGCCAGATTCAAACGTGGGCCAGGCGATTCAGCAGCAGCAAGCTGGGAGAAACAAGAATCATTCAACGAAAGTGCAAATAGGTTGAGGCACGTTAAATCTTCAAAAGAGTGTTGTATTTACATTCTCCCCAACAATTCGTAGCCACTTCACCTCGCGACGCAACTTTCCCCCCCCACCTTTTCCCACTCCTCCAACTCCTCCAATGGTTCCTCACCGCCCGCCCGCCCCCCACCACTTCATCCGCCTCTTCCGCGTCAAAGTAGTCATCCTCCACATCCCGCTCGATCTGGCGCCGGTCGTGAACGCCGCGTTCGCGTCCACCATCGCGTAATCAAAAGTCTTGTCCAGCCCGCTCATGAAGCGTTATTTCATCACCCACTTCAGCTCGGCGCGTAAAGACTCGCGCTCTTCGGGGGTCGCTTCTTCGTGCTCAAAGTCCTCGACGCGGGCGAAGGGCCCCCGGTCAGAGCCCGCTGGCTTCGGTTCGGTGGAGTCGTCCTCGCTTCGTCGTCGGTGTCGAATTCTTCGTTCTGCGTCTCGATGTTGGATTTGTTGGCCGATACCTGGTCTTTGAGCTGGTTGTTATACGAGCAGTCGTTCAATGTTTCGAAAGACGCGCTCGACGAGCCCAGACTGCAAGCTCCAGTCAGCCAGTGGGCCGTTGGAGTCGCATTTTTGGACTGCCGCCCAAGTCGCAGCCGAACTCGGCTTTATAACTTATTACAAGTCTGCTGTACCCTCCATCATATTGTTGATTCCCACCTTGGGAAGTACTGGAAGGAAAGGGCGGGTTTTAGGGGTAAAGGAATGAAAAGAAGTGGACATGAATGCCATTTCATTGCACGTGGAGGTGCCGTGTTGTGCACGGAGCGCGCTGGAAGAAATGGATACGTTCCACAAAAAAGTTCAGTTGGCCCCAACGCATTCAGCAGGATCAATGCATGGTTTAGCGGTACTTGGAAAGAAGAAAGTCGGACCATGTACATGTAAGAGCTTCATCTTCTGGGAATCGATATCAAATTTCACTATTCCCTTTGCACAAAGACCTAACAAAAAAACAACCACCAAGTGGGAAAAAAAAAGGAAAAGTGAGGCCGAAAATAAGAGCAGGAGTGGGAACAGTAGTTGCACACCAGGGCAGGTTTTATCGCTTTCACTTTTTGCTCTTCGGTGGCTTCCCCGCCTTCGACTGTGCCTTACTCGTTCCAGCCGAAGGCGCACTGGCGTGGGTATCTTTAGCACCTTTTGTCTGCGACTTCAACCCCGTCCCAGAGGCCGTGGCACTCGACGTGCCTAGGCCGGCCTTCGTTCGGGCTCCATCCTTTGCAGCGGCCGCCCTAGCCTTCGCTCCCGCCAGGCTTGAGGTGCTGCGAGAACGCGCGGCCTCCTTCTTGGCAGCTGCTTCCGCCTTGGCGAGTTCCTTGGCGGCACCGGCGTTGGCCCGTCCCTTGTCGATACGGGCAGCCGTCACTTTGCCCTTCATCTCCCCGACCGCGAAGGCCGCCTTGCCCGCCTTTTTGGCCGTTTGCTGCAGCTTTTTGCCGGCTTTGCCGAGCGGAGGTGGACCGGCAATCGTGTCGACTGCACCGTTGATTGTGCCGGACACCGCGTTGGCAATGGGCGCTTTCAAAGCGGCTTTTGTTAAAGTGCAAAAATTCGCGTGGAAGAAGGAAGGCGTGGTTGGAGAGGTTTGTTAGTAAGAAATACGCCGACACTGTTTCTGCTCCTTATCGCTTTACCTGGTGCACCTGCTGTTGTCGCCATTTGACCAATGGCTGCGCCGGCCGCGGCGGACGCTCCGTGCTCAATGATACCTGCAAAAATGTGCGTTCGTTTGTGTGTGTACGTGTGCCAGCAAAGGGAGGAGGAACAGGAGGAAAGAAGGAAAAATGTTAATGCTTATGTTTGCTTTCAAGTGGAAATCTGAGGCCGCTCAGATTCCACCGCGACAGCCAAGTTGCTGTATTCAAACAGAGATGAAAGATTGAGAGTTACTCACGACCAACTGGCAACCCGTTCTTGGCATCCTTTGAGGCTGCTGCCACGCCGGCTTTAGCAATAGCTGTGTTGCGCATTTTCGTTTGAAAGGAAGGGGTAAGCAGAATAAAATGTACATGATCCAGTGACTATTTCAGGAGAGAGATGCCGTGTGCTGAACGATGACAGATGAAAGGTGAATTATCGCCTACCTCCACCGGGAATTGCGTTCACGGCCACTTCACCCATCCGACCAACGCCGTCCTTGAGTACCTCTGGTTGGGGATTGAGATTAAGCTTTAGTTTTCGGCAGAAATTTTGAGTGGCTCCTCTCACGCTTCGGTTTTTCGTGGTTTTTTATGCCATGGCCGACTCCCTCAGCAAATCCCATCACGGCGGCGGTTCCGACCCCAGCAGCAGCGCCGGCTGATTTCACAGAACAAAGTTTATCAGCAAAGATCAATAACAAAGAATGAAACAACAAAAACGGAAGAGGACGCACCAACTGGGCCGGCTAAGGCGGTTGTGACACCCGCTGCAGCAAGCGGTACGACCTTGTTCGCAATTCCCTCAGCAGCAGCTTCAGCCTTATGTGGTTAAGGTGGAATGATGACGGAATGGAGTCAATATTATATCTCGAAGCTCGTGGCGGTGAATAACAACACCAGTACAAGTTGTGCGAAAAGGTTGAAAACGAAGGGGTGATATTCACTTACAATTTTACCGGCTGCCTTCTTTGGTGTCAATTTTGGTGCTGATATGGAATGCGAATGAGCAAGAGGCTTTCTTGCCGTCCTACAAACCTTTCGGGTTCGTTTTCCAGCCGGTCCTGGCACCAGTGCCGGAAAGGGCGTCGGCACCAGCAGCGAGAGCATCTGGTTAAAGAAAAGGGTGAAAGAGAGTGAGCGAGAGAGAGGGAGGGAGAGATTTCTGTCGCAGGACCTGTGCCGGATTTTCCGCTTGCGAGGCTGTTGCCAACCGACACCAGCGGGAACTTGACCCTGTCTGGGACTGGGTCAGAATAATACAGATAGAGGCAGCCTCAAACTCAACTCATAGAATCTCCCAGCGTTGCAGCGCCACCAGCTAGTGCCCCGCCCAAAGCCTTCTTCTCCACAGCTGTTCAAGGGCATGCAGACAGTTAGGTACATGTATGTGCATGGCTCTCGATCGAGAGAATCCTCACTTTTGAAAGAATTTTTCTTTTCCAGGGCTTTTCCGGCCTCTTCTATTGCCCCGAGAGCGGCTCCAGTGCCGATTTTAGCCGCAGCCCCAGCTTTGAAGGGATGAAAAAGAGTGTGGGTGGGAGTTGCTGTGGCTCTTTTCCAAGCAAATTTGTTGCTTCAAATTACCAGTTCTTCCGGCGACTGCCGTCACGGCCGTTCCCACCGCTCCCACGGCCAGGCCATTGGCAACACCGAGGCCGTCGTTTGCTGCGCCCGTAGCGACCTTTGAATGGAGGTTAAAGTTTTGATTAATGAGTTATCCGCTCCTAACAACAATATTTCGCGACGACATACGCTCTTCGCCGAGCTTTTTAAAATGTCCCAGCGCGTTTGAGGCTTTCCGCGCTTGTACACGCCGTCCCCGACCGTTTCGACGGGAATAGCAGGAAAGCCGTTGCTGTCGCTTGGGGGCCTTTTACCTGCGACTGCAGGGACGGCGAAGGGAAGGAGCCAAAAAAGCGGAAAGGCTGTAGCCACAACGGCGGCAACAGCCACGGCAAGGGCAATCCGTCTTGATCTATTTGCCTGTCGTTTGCGGCAGCGTCGAAGGCGTGGTGGACGCGGGGAAGAGCCGTGGTCGGGGTTGTGCTGCAGCTTGAGAAAGGGCATTGTCGTCGCCGCCGCCGTGGTGCTCGTCTCGTCTCGTCTCGTCTCGCGAAGGGCTTGTCGAGGGCGGCTTTGATAAATCTTGTTGTTTCCTCTGTCCCTTTTCCCTCTCTTTATCTCTCTCTCTCTCTCTCTCTCTCTCTCTCTCTCTCTCTCTCTCTCTCTCTCTCTCTCTCTCTCTCTCTCTCCTTCTTTCTCTCTCCTCGCAATGAACAAATCATTTTGGCGCGGAGCCTTTGCAGCTCGAGGCCGCTTCTGACAGAAGGCAGACAGGCGCTCTTGGGCCAAAGAGAGACACACAGAGAGCGAAACGGACAAACTGCCAGAGGGACAGACAGACAGACAGACAAACAGGCCTGGTCGTGCTGCGCCTGCTGCTGCCTTCGCCACATTGCCCCTTTCAAATCCGCTGAATCCCGGGCCAGACATCTTCGCACTCTGTCTCTCTCTCTCCCTCTCTCTCTCTCTCCCTCTCTCTCTCTCTCTCTCTCTCTCTCTCTCTCTCTCTCTCTCTCTCTCTCTCCCTCTCCCTCTCATTCAGCTCTCGCTCTCTCTCTGTCTCCGACTAGTCTCTTCAAATATTTATTACCCCTTGCGTCCAGTGCTCAGTTCCGTGCAGGGCTGAGCACAGTCTCTCTTGGCCGTCGCGAATCTTTTCTTCTTCCCTTTTTTCTTCTTCAGGAAGTTCTCTCCCCCTCTGAGCGCCGGTCTCTCGTTCGTTCTTTCTTTCTTTCTGTCTTTCTTCTTCTTGTCTTGAGAGCGTTCGTTCCTGTCCAAAAAAAATTTTAAGCTGCATGGATGTGTCTGATTTATTTTTATTTTTTTTGTTGGCCACGCACATGTTGTGCGCTGCGGAAACGACGCGCAGGACACCACACACACACACACACACACACACACGAAGTGGCCGCCAGACATGTCACCCCGCGTGCGGGCTGAGCCACTGGCACTCCTCGAACGCAGACACTGCATGAACGGGACAGGTTGGCTCTGTCTCACTCACACACACACACACTCACTCACTCACTCTCACTCACTCTCTCTATCTCTCTCTCTCTCTCTCTCTCTCTCTCTCTCTCTCTCTCTCTCGCTAACCCCTCGCCATTATAGCTCGCGATTACATCAGACTGCATCCTTACGCACTAACCACGCATCTGAGAGGCCCGAGCCCCACTCGCTGGGAACCCCGACTTCGTTTGGTTCGCCTTTGTTCCGCTCAGCATACACTCTCTCGACGCCCCGGCCAAACATGCAGCAGTCGGTTGGGCAACAAGGCGTTCACACACGCTACTTTCGCTCTGTCCAAGCTGCCTGGACTGGCTGCGGGATTTTCGAGGCAGTAAGTAACCAAATCTACAGTGCCGAGCAAGTGTCTGCCCAGCAACCTCAATTTTGTTCGTTGCCTGCGTCGAGGATCCAGCTCTGCGGATGAAACTTGAAGTCTGCGTCTAAGGAGAGCAGCTTACCAGTGCAGGCGCAGTTATTGGAAGGTAGAAACGACGGCTGTGCCCCAATTGGCTTTATGGCGGGGCGACGGCAACGGCGCAGCGAGCTGCCAGCGCGGACTGCCCGTGCCGTCTGCCCTCGCCTTTCCGCACAGTAAATTTCGCTTTCCTCCTTGCCAGCAATGCTTCCTTTGATAAGGGTGACTGAGGCTGTAGCCAGGCGCTCGATCATCGACGTGATGTCTCTCAACTGGGAAAACTAGACCAAAGCCACGGCCGTGATTGCTGCCTCGCCTTAATGCCGCACAAACCAAAGTTGCACCGCTAAATGCACGCGTCTTGAGCTGCGCACAAAGTGTGAGCTCATTGACTCCACTCCACCAACGCCGCTGCCCACTCTGTGGCAGTAGCCGTCGAAGCTAACCCTAACTTTTCAACGGGATTTATTCGCTCCAACCCCCCCCCCGAGGGAAAGGGTGAGGAATCTGCAACTTTGAAAGTTAAAAAGTGCATACATATGAAATAGGAGAAACATGTCAAGAGGCAAGAAAGAGGTGCCAAGTAGAGAATCAAAAGGCAGAAGAGAGAAAAACAAAGAACAGCAACTAGGTCAATAAGAAAAAGAGGAGAGGATCCACAGAGGTGAGGTGAAATTTAACAACAAGAAAACAAATAGATAACAAATGAGGTTCGAAGGACTGCACCTGAAACACTGCACAAACTGTCACCCAGTTCCAGCCTCCTCCTCTGAATCAGAGTCCACATGCCCGTTGCCGTCCAATGTCCCCTCAACACCCTCAGTTTCCTTCTTCTTCCACTTCTCCCTTGGCTCCCGCCATTGTTTGTTCCGTACTGGATCATAGGTGGTGATGATGACCGACCTTGCAAGCTTACACACCCTGGCTGCTGCCATCCGTTCCTGAATGCTCATATCCTGCTGGTCCACACGACCTGCCTCCACCACGACCTCTGCCTCCTCTGCCGCTGCTGTCTCTGAAGCATCAGTGAAATTCGCAAGTCCTACACACTCAATGCGCATCACATTTGTCAAATCCCAAAACAGCAAAGGCGCAGGCAAGTACCAACACTGTGCCCCAACCAGAGATCACAGTTGAATGATATTGACAGAAGGGTGCAACAGCCGGGAATCGGACCCGGGTCTACCGCGTGGCAGGCGATAATTCTACCACTGAACCACTGTTGCTGTTGAAAATGCGAATTCCGGCTGCAAAATTTTGAACTCCTCTTTGTTGCAGTACACGCAAGCTGCTACTGCTTGTGATAGACTCAAATGACACACACAGATCCCTTGCTCCAGCTGGGATGAATTCTGCTGTGGCAGCAGTTGATGAGCACTGTTTGTTAGGTGGAATGGACTGGTTAGCCTCAAGAGGCACAAGATAGACCCAAACCTATTGTGACTGTCAGTTGTCGTTCTCACAATGCCCATGGGAGAGTGAGCCACTGCCAGATTTGTAGAAGCTGAAGGATGCTTTCATGTGGGCTTTAATATGTGTTTGCTCATATATATCAAGAGTACTTCCCAGACAGTCCCCAGACACTCCCTTCCTTGACAATGTCAGGGCTTAGTGCTCACCATGTGGTGCACAGTGCCGTGGGGAATTGTCTTGCTGCCATGCGAATCTTAGAGATTCAGACCAAGCTGGAGACGCTGCTGGTGCTGGTGGCGGCGCTCACTGCATCAGAGGTGGGCACAGGGACCATCCACACTGTACAGTTGGGTGGTGCATGGTAAGCACCACTTCCACTGCCACAGGACAGGTCACACGTTATGCAAGGAAAAGCACTGTGCATATTCAACTGTGCAGATTTCTGTGCGCAATCCAAAATACGCTCTCTGTGAAAACAGTCACTGATTGATATCACAAGGGTACAAGGGTGCTAAAGCCAGCTGCCCTCTCCCAGGTTTGGGCCGGGTGCCTTAAGATGGCCAGGCCAGCTGGTGTGGGATTCCAAGGACCAGATGGCTTCTTCAGTCTTTCGCTCTCCCAGATGAGCTAAGATGGCTGCATCTGCCCAGTTGTACCTCCTGCACCCAAATATAAAAGGGAACAGCCGGGCAATCCCCAGTATAGCAGCAACTGGATACTCAGCACCCACATAAAAACAAACCACTATTGCAACACACAATGTCTCAAACTACCAACACTTGGGTAATCGATCTGCAATGTCAGCACACACAGACACACAATTGCGACAGTCCAGTCACCACTTGGACACAATTTTCGCGCTACTATCACACACTTGAGTGTTGTACCTTTGGCAGCTTGTAGGGTCTGCCACAGACTGAATTGGGTCAAATCTGAGGAAAATTCAAGTTTGATTTGAAAATTTGAATCAGACTCGAACCAAATGAATTTTCTAGAACAAATTGATTTTAATTCGATTTGGTTCAGGTTTTATTAGAAGAAAATCGAATTTCCACACGATTAAGCGCAATTCAAGTGCAATAATGGCCATTTGTCAAATTCAAATGTCTGGAAAATACTAATTCCTTGTCATTTAGATCCAAAAAGTTGAATCAAATCAAATCAAACCCAAATGAAGGTCCAGTCCTTGGTGAACCCTAGCCGCTTGATACTTGAACATAAGTTTACCTACGCTCAGGAGCAAACTCCAACAGTCACAGAGCTCCAGAAGACTACAGCAAAAAAGGAAAACTGCTGCACAGACTTAGAAAAGAGGCAAAGCACCAAAATCCCTTTCATTCAGGAGCAAATTGCAGCCAGCTTCGGGCCCAAAAGTTTGATTGATTCCACTCAAGAAATCTGGTCAACTTTGTTCAAATTGGCCTCCAAGTTACTGTAACCTTCTCCTCAGGCAAGCCTAATCAGCAACATTGCACCAGCCTCTGGAGAAACACAAATTGCGATTTTACCGAGCATACAATTTCCAGAGTAGTGGCTGCATAGTGTAGGGGTTATCACATCAGATTCTGATTCTGGGGACCCCGGTTCGATTCCGGGTGCGGCCTGGGGTGGTACATTGAGGGGCCCAGGCAATGCATGTTTGTGCATCAAACACCAGCATTTCCGTTGTTGGCAGAAAATTGATTGTACCATGTTTGAAGAGATCTGTCCTTTATCCCACCTTAGCAGAAAAAAAAATCAGTGCTTTTTGGTAGTCCCCTGCTTCATTTCACCTGTAACAAGTTGCTCTGGTGAGAGGGAGGACTTTTGTCTGTCACATTCAAAAGTCTGCTGAGATGCCTTGCTTGGCTGATGAGTGCCTCTGCGTGGGACATGTTATAAAAAAAACAAGAAACAGCTTGCGCACTGAGAAAAAGGAAATTGCCAAAGTAGTTTTCCTCCTCAAGAACTGTAATGTTCCTAGCAGGTGGCTGATACTCATGCCACATTTCTAACACAGTCTTTGTAAACAGTCTCCCTACCCTGAGTGAGGGAGTGGAAGGAGTGAATAAAGTGGAGATGTGTGTTTGTGGGTGGTTGTTCTCCACAACTTGGAGAGAAAGACAAATAACCTCAGTTTGAATGATTGATACATAATGATGATATGCACGCTATAATAGTTGCTAGGCAAGCGTGCCCAGCACAGGGTAAAAACCTCTCCCATATTATCTGCTTGAGCAGAGGAGGAGGAAAACTGTTTACACCAGGTTTCTGTTCCACCATATACTCAGAGTATTTGTCAACAGCACAAGCCAGCCCTTTGGTCTGAGGCTGCACACTACAGACTCAGAGCTAAGGTTGGCCTCCAAAAAGCCAGATCTCGGATATCCAGGAGATCCACTCCAGCAGATACAGACTTTTCCAGGTATGGAGGCGCAAATTCTGCAGACACACAGATGGTTTACAGCTTAGCAGTGCAAAGCAGAGTTGCAGGGTAGCAGAGTTGGACAGTTGCACAGTTGCAGAGTTGCAGAGTTGCAGAGCTGTGGAGGCAAGGAGTGGCAGAGCTGCAGAGTAACAGAGTTGCCAAGTTGGAGAGTCTGGGGCTCCCAGACTCCGCAACTTGGCAGCTCAAATAAGCCTGAAAGTCAAAAAGTAGCGCAGTCCTGGTCCCCTGGAATGCAACTCCCTGAATTTGCTTTGTTCTGCCACTCTGCTACTCTGCCACAGTGCTACTCTGCCACAACTCTGCAACTCTGCAAGTCCCCAACTCTTTGTTCAGTTGAAGAACCTTGCCACACACACAAGACAAAAAAGTAGTCTCCCCAGGAGCAGTCTGACCTCTCCCAGTAAGTATAGTGGCTAGTATCACCCCCTGTCACAGGGTAGGCCTGGGTTCAATTACCTGACTGGGAGCAGCAGCTGCGAGACACAGGCTCGTGTGTGCTAGATGCACACTGGGGCAGCGTGGAATAAAGCATTTGCCCCTCATCAGTTTCCTGTTATGGCCTTGCCCTTGTTCACGCAGACCCCACCAAAGCCACAGAGCACCTACTGGGACTGAAATATTTGAGGAGGTTCAAAGCCCAAAGGACTGCTGCAAGCTGCCCCCAATGAGGGGGGGACCCACCTGCAATACCTGCAATGGCCAACAGTGCCTATGCTTAGCTCACAGTTTGCCTCTTGAAGAATCAAATTTGAACAAAATTGGGTGCAACTGCTGGGATTCACAAGCAGTAGCACATGCACAGCAAGACCAAAGTGCAGTAGCTGCCAGAGTGAACCCTAAGCACTTGGCTGCATGTCCAATGGGAAGCTGGTTGAGTTGGCGTAACTGCCTAAGGCACCAGATTAAGGCTCTGGTCTCTCCAGAGGCGTGGGCTTGAATCCCACTCTGCTTGATTGTGCACTGCACATTTAGCCCAGTAGCTGCATTGCCAAAAGTGAGTAGTAGTCTCTCCCTCTTAAGGGATCTCTGACTGATGGATTTTGCTGTATACCTCCTTCAGTAAGACACTTGGCTGGATTTGATGCAAGCACATCCCCTTCCAGTGGTTCCCAGTCTATGCTGTAAAAAGTCTACTATGAGTGAGTGAGTGGAATGAGGGAAGGAAGTGGAGATGCGCGTTTGTGGGTGGTCCTTCTCCCCAACTTGGAGAGAAAGAGAAGAAAACTCTGTTATGAATGGTAGGAGCAGACAGTTGGTGCAGCAGGCCAGTACCCTGACAGACTCTAAGCGGGGCTTCTTTGTTTTAGGTACTTGATTATCTGTGATTTGTTTAAGCTCAGCCTCAGAGATGAGGGGGGTATATATATCAGTGGTAGATAGCTCGCTTTGCATGCGAGATGCCGTGGGTTCGAACCCCACTGCCTCCATTGTTGGAGTATTCACAAATGGGGTGTACTGTGTTCAAGATTGTCTAACCCATTTGTACCCTCCTGATGGTATTTAAGGGATGTGCAAGTACTTGGTAAGGTTCCTAAGGCTTCATTCCACAGGCCAGACACCACACCACGTCATTGTGCTTTACACTGACAAGTTGATAGGAATTGATCCAGAGTCATGGCCCCTTCATTGCTTCACATACTCAATGGAGTTTTGCCCTGATGCAACAGGGTGTCTTAGTCTCCCAGAAAGACCAGGGTTGCAGTTCTACAGTTGGCTGTCTCAGGATGTTTGGCTTCTGTTTTGGCTGTCGCAACAGTTCACTCCAGGTGAGGGCTTTCTGCCAACAGCTGCATAGCAATAAGGCAAATAAAGTCATTATGACTGTGAGGTCCTGCTGACAACGTGGCCGAGCAGTTAAGGCGACAGACTCGAAATCTGTTACTCTTTGGGTGCGCAGGTTCGAGTCCTACCGTTGTCGTTGGATAGGATTGAAACCAGGTCTGGCTGCTCCCTCCATTGCCATTTTGGATCCTCACTCTTGGTGGTCGTTCTCTGTTAATTGGAGGGTGGCGGAAATGACTAAGGGTCAGGATCTACCATGAATCGAATCAGGTGGGACTTTGGCATTGTTCGCATCTGGTTATAAATGATTTCTTCAACTTGTCAAAATCTTCCATTTGAGTTCAATTTGAAAAATTTTAATTAGTAAATTTTTGGATATCCGGCTGATTTAGCGTCATTCATTCAGCTACAAAGTGGTCATTTTATCGAAATAAATGCCAGAGCCTTTGCTAAAAGTAACAATTTGAGTCCAAAAACCCGAATCAAGTCCAATCAGGCATCGAATCCTGTCTAATTCGTGTGAGACCTTACTGAGGATCCAAATCGATAACCAATACTGGAGAATTTTGCATTTATTGTATTGCAATAAACCTTACAAACTAGTGGTATGTGAAGACAACACAGAGCTTCTCTGGGTAACGTTTTAGGCTGGCATCCTCCAGATTTGGAGTGGATACTTGGATCTCTGGATCCTGGAACACACAGACATGGTTTTGACATGTCTGTGTCCATGTCTAAGTCCCAGGTGTCTGATGGAGGGCAGATACACAGCCTTTCTTTGGTAAATTTGCGCAGATATCTGTTCTTTTTGCATAACCGCAGACAATATTTGCGAGGACAGCTGTGGGCGGTACCCACATCCACCCAATCTTCTCCAGTGGAGATCAAGTCTCCACTTTCTGGCATGCCAGGATTAGTAATGATAGCAATACCCCAATATTTCTGGGTATCGAGTCTATTTTCACATGCATCAGGGAATCAAGGGTTAGATATCAGAATTTTTTGAAACACCAGTTCTGCACTGGGTTGTTCCAGAACAGGCATCAGCGCCTTATACATACCCATGCGCACTCCTAGTATCCACAAGACGCTGTGCTGATGCAAGAACCCCCATGCAGGTGGCCACCCATACAGCTATGTGTGTGCCCACATGTAGCTGCACCCACACCTACGCCTGTGCCCCCAGAATGATCTGTCAAGTCGATCAGATTCCATGACTTAACCCTCCACACTGACAGAGACCACAATATGTTTGACTCTGATGACGAGCGCTTGAGGTGGAATGCCTGTGATACTGGTATGGTCAAGGCAAGGCGCCCAGTGCTGGACCCAGCACTGGGCGCAACAACTCACAGAATATGCCTGATGCGATCTCCTCAAAAGAGGAGCTTTTTACCTTCCAAGTCCCTCCCTCTGGCAATCATGCACAGGACCAGCCAGCAGTTTTGGAACCTTGAATATCTGGGAGAGTGAGAAAACGGGGGATTCCGCGATTGGACCTGGGACCTCCTGCACCCTAACCCCCTTACTAAGGTTTCAAATCAATACACATTCACATATTTTCAATTTAAAAAACACTACATTTATCATTTATCAAACTTTGCACCTAAAAAGTGGCACGTTCCTTTTTATAAAAAATTTTTTTAAATTTTTTTTTGCATCAGTTTTAGTGTGAATTTCATTTGCCTCAAAAGAACTTTTCACTTTGATACTAAGATCAAAAGTGATTTATCGACAATGTACATCAATTTGAAACCTTATCCCCTATTAAAACCCCTACTAGCATCTCTGCGAAACAGTGAATCAGCGTCACATCACTGAGTTTTCCGCCTGACCATTGGGTCAGGTCAACACAGTGTTGGTTGCTTTGAGGCCTTCCTAGACATATCCGTCCGGCGGGCCGATTAGTACAAACGAAGCCCGACTGCGTCCCACAGAGGGTGTCGGCCCCAGCGTTCCCACAGAGGGTGCCTCGCATTAGTGTTCCCACAGAGTCTGCCAATTCCGGAAATTGATTTTTTTTGTCAATTTTTTCATTTTGTTATGGTTTTACGTGAGGGCAAAAAAAACTATGTCCTCACTGCGTCCCACAGAGAGTGCCCCAGAGCATCCCAACTGCGTCCCACAGAGCACGATTCCGACAGCGTTCCCACAGAGTCCCTCTAATCAGCGTTCCCACAGAGTCCCCAACATGCGGAATTGAATTTTTTTTGTCAATTTTACCCCCCCAATGCGTTCCCACAGAGCTCTTGTAAGGAGAAATGTGTAATGGAAGCTGAGTCATGTATTGAGTGATGTAAGGCCCTTTTATGTCCGATCGGAGCGGGAAAACTAGAATACCCGAAGTGGGGAAAGAGATTTACCCGTGAGGGAAGAATGGAATATCCGGGAGGACCAGAAGAATGGAAAAAGCAGTTGGACAGGGACATTCCGTCACATACCCCCCTGCAAGAGCAGAGCCACAGGCGAAGCGATGAAGTCAGGGACGGAAGGGAAAAATTGGGAAGCGGTCATCGATAAGCCAAAAAGGGGGAGGAATCGGTGGAAGCAGGAAAGGGGAAGGAGAAAATTAAGGGGAAGACAACGCCAAGGCGAAGGAGGCACGGACGCACGTCATAGCAAGTCGGCGAGGCGGAGGCGGTAGTGCAGGTCAGGCGTCAGGTCAAGCCATGTGTTAAACGAAGGTGAGTGGTGCGACCAAGAGACCAGGACCTGTTCTCGTCGTCTGAAGAGGTGGCGACCAAGCACTTGGGCGACACAGCGGGCCTCTTGGGGGGTTTCCATCAGGGGGTTTGGTCTGTGTGGGTCCCAGTAGTATGGTCGGAGCTTGGAGGGGTGAAACACCGGGTGTGCGCCTGAGTCCGGTGGTAGCTCTAGGAGGAAAGAGATGCCTCGTGTGTCGACAATGCAGAAGGGCCCATGATAGATGGGACCAAGCTTGTCATTGGCAACTGGTGCGTTCCGGGGGTTGAAGTCTTGAGCTGAGACAAGTACAAGGTCGCCAACCTTGAATGGTGCTGGCCGTCGGTGAGCATTTGCGTGGGCTGCTTGGTTGTCTTGAGCACGGCGAATGAAGTCCTTGGCGACTGCGAGACGGGAATAAAGGGCATCATGCGCTGGTGCTGGGACGTCAGGCAGAGGAAGGTCTAGCACAGAGAGCGGGTGTCGGCCAGTGTCCAGTAGGAAGGGTGAGGCGCCAGTTGAGGAGTTGATGCTGTCGTTGATGCCATATTCCACGATGTGTAGATACTGATCCCAATCGTTGTGCTCCCAGTTCACGAAGTTGCGGAGTGCGGCGGCTATCCAGGCGTTGCGAATCTCAGTGTGTCCATCTGTCTGAGGATGGAACGAGGTAGAGAGGTTCTGCTCGATGCCGAGACTGCGAGTGAGTGAGCGCCAGAATTCTGCTATGAAGCGAGGGTCTCTGTCACTAATCAAGCGTCGTGGCAGGCCGTGGTTTCGCCAGACGTGAAGTTCAAAACACTTAGCGACATCGGCTGCTGTATCTGTCACTCGTGAGGGGGCGATTCGTACACGCTTGGTCAAGTAGTCGACGAAGACAGTGATGGAGTCGACACCTGAACTGGTGAGTGGAAGCGGGCCAATGAAGTCGAGGGAGACTGTGTGCCAGGGAGAAGGCGGGACCGAGTGAGGCTCAAGGAGGCCGTAAGGGGGTTGACGAGAGAATTTGTTTCGTTGGCAGAGGTCACATCGCCTGACAAAAGTTTTTACATCCTTGTGCAGGTTTGGCCAGTGGAAGGAGCGGTAGAGGCGTTCGGCGGTCTTCTCCCACCCTGTGTGGAGCGCAGGACGTGAGGAGTGCGCAAGGGCGAGGAACCTGGGCCGGAGTGCCGTGGGCAAGTAGAGTTGAACGTTTTCCGCGCCATAGTAGAGAATGCCGTCTCGTATGAAGTAGCGGCGCAAGGTGGTTCGAAGCGACTTAGGGACAGCTCCGTCCTGGAGGCGAGCGAGAATCTCCTGGGCCTCGTTATCGGTGGCGAGGGCGTCCTTGACTTCGGCAAGGAGGTCTGGGGTGACAACAACCATGGCGTTGAGCTCGGGAAGAGGATCCGAGTCCGTCTGGGTCGAGGCCTCTAGAGAATGTGAGCGACGAGAGAGGACATCAGCGATGTTGTTCCACTTCCCGTCGATCCATCGGATCTGGAAGTCAACTGCGAGGATGTCGGCAATCCAGCGATGATGGACTGGGCGGAGCTTGGGCTGATCCAGGATATGGCGAAGGGAACTATGGTCGGTGAAGACTTTGACATCTCGTCCGACGAAGTACTGACGATGCTGTCGCAGGGCCTCTACCAATGCGAGGATTTCGCCTTGGTAGGGGTGGTAGAGAGATTCAGCAGAGTTGCATTTACGGGATGCGAATGCTATTGGTCGTTCTAGGCCGTCATCATCGGGCTGGGCAACGTACGATCCGATGGCGGACTTGGACCAGTCGGTGTATAAGTGGACAGGGCGTGATGGGTCGAACATGGAGAGTGACGATGGATGCGCAAGCACTTGCTTTGCTTGTTCGAAGGCAGCTTGGAGCTCGTTGTTCCAGATGAATGGGGTCGACTTTGAGATCTTTTCTCCTTGGCGAAGGAGATTGGAGAGTGGAGCGAGGGTCTCTGCTTGTCGAGGGACGAAACGCTGGATGGTGTTTGCGAGCCCAAGGAAACTGCGGAGGTCGTGCCAGGACTTTGGCGGCTCGAACTCGAGAATTGCGGACACTCGGGAAGGCAGGACTTGCACTGTTCCTTGAGAGACGAGGTAGCCAAGATACTTTAACTCAGTCTGGAGGAACGAACACTTGTGTAACCGGCAGTGGAACTCGTTTTCACGTAGTCGCGTGAGGACGAGGTCCAGATGACGCAGATGGTCTTCGAGTGTTTCAGAGAAGACGAGAAGATCATCAAGGTAGACCGTCAGAAATTCGTCGATACAATCGCGAAAGATATTGTTCATGGTAGATTGGAAGGTTGCCGGCGCGTTTGAGAGGCCGAGTGGCATGACGACCCATTCAAAGTGGCCGTATTTTGTCCGGAAGGCAGTCTTGTGAACGTCAGGAGCGGAAACGCGTATCTGGTGGTATCCCGAAGCGAGGTCTATGGCACTGAAGTACTTGGCGCGTCGCAGGCGGTCAAGTATCTCAGGTATGTTCGGCAAGGCAGTCCGATTCTTTATTGTGCTCTTGTTGAGGGCGCGGTAGTCGAGTACTAATCGATATTTGTCCTTCTGTTTGATGTAGA
The DNA here is from genome assembly GCA_025765615.1 of Zopfochytrium polystomum. NCBI lineage: Eukaryota > Fungi > Chytridiomycota > Chytridiomycetes > Chytridiales > Chytridiaceae > Zopfochytrium > Zopfochytrium polystomum. The sequence goes on from JAIVFJ010000019.1 coordinate 519,558, forward strand.
AGATGGGAGCGCCGAACGGGGAGGTTGAATTTCGGATGCGACCATGCTTGAGTTGGAAGTCGAGTTCCTTTCGAAGTTCGGCCAATTCGTCCTCAGCCATGGGGTAGATCTGCCTGAAGGGAGGCGACGCCTTGGGGTCCGCAAGTTCAATGCGATGGTCAGTCTCTCGCTCCGGGGGCAGGCCGTCAAAAGGCTGGAACACCGTGGGATACCGGTCGAGGATGGCACGGACTGCGGGATCGAGTTTCTCGAGGACTTCACGGTCGGCTGCGTTCGAGTCGGCGGTGGTGTGCTTGAGTGTAGGATCCATTGCCATCAACATTCCCCATTGTGTGCCGTGTTTGCGAATGGCACGCTTGAAGGAGTTCGCTGAGATGATGTCGAGGGCCTCTCGACCCTGCCAGGCCGTGCCGTCAGCGAAGGTCAGAGTGTCGGTGGGCCAGTCGATCTGGGGATTGTGCTTGTTGAGCCAGTCCTTGCCGAGAATCAAGTGGTACGAGATGTTGGCTGCAAGGAACTGGTGAGTCATGGGATTGCCATTGATGGTGAAGGAGAACTCATATACGTCCCCAGGAACCTTGGTGGACGCGTCGTTAACGGCGAGGTTGAGACTGACGGGGCCGTAGGAGCGGATAGGAGTCCGGTCCTTGACGAGCGAGTAGTGGATGAAACTTGGAGTGGCGCCACTATCGACGAGGACCGATACTGGAGTGGAGTCGAGGAAAGCGTCGAGGACAAGAAGTGGAGCGCCAGAGAGGAATGGATTGTAAAACGGAATTGAAAAGAGCTTTGTGGAAGGAGCCGGGTAGTTTATGTCTATGTTTCTATCAGGATTGCTTGTGAGGGCACCATCGTCGACTCCTGTCTTGATCGCCGAGGGCCCCGAGGCTTGGGGAGACTCAGTGGCTTTCGTCTGTCGCCGTGACGGCGGCGACGGAGTTGGCTGCTGAGCGGTGTCGAACGCCTGGAGCGCGGCAATTATCGACGGTGTGGTCGCGGCCGCGGCAGTACACGCACCATCCTTTGGTAGTGTAGTCAGCGCGTTCGGCGGCTGTGAGCTTGACATGTTGTTTCTTGACCTGGAGGTTGTCGATTTGCATGGGCTCGTACGTACGGCTATCGAATGGGGGGGAGGACCGAAAGCTTCGAAAGCTTCCGTTGCTGCTGGGGGAGGACTGCTGCTGCAACTTTTGTCGGGGCTGATGCTGTGTCTGCTGTTGCTGTTGCTGCTGACGATTACTTCGGCTTGGAGAAGCGGGAGCGCTGATCGCGTTTGACTGTTTCTGGGATCGATGCTGAATATCGTCGATGCGCTCGGCTTCTCGTTGGACATCAGCCAGGACTCTCAAGGAGGCGAGCTTGTGGTCCGCTTGGAGTTGTGATTTTAGTCTGTTTCTGTAGACTGTTGCGAGGAATACGTCTGGGAGGCGGGGGCCTTCGGCGTGGACAGCCACCAGGAGTTCGTCAAATTCTTGGGAGTACGCTATTGCAGACTTGGTTTGTCGTGCAGAGCAGAGAAGTCGAACAGCGTCGGAGTACGAGAGTGAGGAGCTAAACTGGAGACGGATCCATTGGCAGTACTGCGCCCAGGTCATGTTGTTACGGGCAGTTTCATCGAGGTTTTGCCAGAGCGCAAGAGCAGTTCCTTCGAGACCTCCCGATATCCAACGAGCGTACGTCAAGTGGTTTTTGTATTCGGCAGGGGCACCGTCGGCTCGAAGATTATGGAGCTCGCTTTTCTGCTTGCACTTGTAAAGGTAGTCCTCAAGAAGCTTGCGGACGGCATATGGCGGCTTGTTCTTGACGTTGCCGTCAAAAGTAGGCGGGGAGACTGGCGGGATCTTGAAGTCCTTGAGGCGGCTTGATGGGTTGCCTGAGCCTGCGACGTTGGCGAGCTGTGTGACGAGCTGCCGCAAGACGTTCTCGATCGAAGTCGGAGGTGTGGCCGGGTCGACTTCGTCCAATGGGACCTGTGCCGTGGACGGTGGGGCTGAAGATGTTCTGACTGGCCGTGGTGTTAGAGGGCCTTGCTCGTCGGTGTTGGGAAGGTCGAGGGGTGTGTCGAGTGGGCTGTCCAGGAAGTCGGTGTTCACTTGCGGGTACGAGTTCCGGAATTCGTTCCTGGCTGTCGAAGGTGCTCGACCGTTGCTTGGCGCAGGATTGGGTTTCGCATTAGTCCTACTGTGCGGCGCTGAGCGGCGAGGTCTTCGAGAGCAGAGGATATCATCTCTGTAGGCGAAGACGTGGAACTTGAGGACGACATAGTAAAAGGCGGCGGTGGGTAGACCGACGAGGACCGTGGCGATGGCAGTCGCTAGAACGAGAACAAGAGACGTGATGGAGTTCGTTGGCGGCGCTGAGGCTTCAGCGTCGAGATTGCGAAGGGACGGAGCGAGAGAGAGAGAGAGAGAGAGAGAGAGAGAGAGAGAGAGAGAGAGAGAGAGAGAGAGAGAGAGAGAGAGAGAGAGAGAGACTCGAAGTCGACAGGATGCGAGGGAGTCGTTCGGAGGGTAGAGTAGAAGAGGTAAGAGGATAGGGGCGACCGCACTACGTGGACAGACGTTGAGCGACCGCTGCTACCATATGTAAGGAGAAATGTGTAATGGAAGCTGAGTCATGTATTGAGTGATGTAAGGCCCTTTTATGTCCGATCGGAGCGGGAAAACTAGAATACCCGAAGTGGGGAAAGAGATTTACCCGTGAGGGAAGAATGGAATATCCGGGAGGACCAGAAGAATGGAAAAAGCAGTTGGACAGGGACATTCCGTCACAGCTCTGATGCCTGCACTGCGTCCCACAGAGAGTGCACCCAACAGCGTCCCCACAGAGTCATGAAGCCCACACTGCGTCCCACACAGAGTGACCCCAACAGCGTTCCCACAGACTCGCAATTGATTTTATTTGTCATTTTTTCATTTTATTATGGTTTTATGTGAGGGCACAGAAACTATGTCCCACCTGATGCGGTCTGCCCACCGCCCAGCCCTGCCACGACGCGACGACGACGCTGCCAGGAGCACTCCTAGTCGTGATTGTCGTCGTCGTTGGCGGTTCCTTCAACCCTGTCCACCTGCAACACATCCATCTCTTCTACGTCGCACGCCGCCACCGCATTCTCCGCCTTTCCACCTGCTGGCCGGATACTGCGCTGTCACCTCGCATGGGTACCTCGTCGCGAAGATGGCGCAGACCGCTGCCACCGCCAGCAACAGATCCACAAACACATTCGCATCTCTCTTCGACGCCATGAAGACCTCGCACACGCGGCGCCGCGCAAAAAGTCCGTCCTCAAGTTTGCCCATCGCCAGCGCCTTGTCCGCATGGCTCTGGCGACCGCGCCAGCGCCGCGGCCGACGCCGACGCCGTCTGCCCTGCTACTCGGACAGGACACGCGGTGGCTGACCGATCCCCGGCGTGGCGCCGCCGATCGTCCGCCAACCCTTTGTCAACGCGAAGGAGCTGGGGATCCGCCTGCAGCGCCACTGGATGGAGGAAATGGGGATCCGCGTCACGCCGGTCGTGATCTGGGGCAGCAACAAGATTCTGGCAGCTCCCGGACCCGCTGGCGCTGAACATTGTCCAGGCCGGCCGTCACGAGCGCCGTGCCGAGGAGGGCGACGCGGCGCTGAAAAGCGAGGGAACCTGGGGGGTAAGGTCAGTCTGTTGTCTAGCGCCGGACAAAAGACCGGCCGAAAAGACCGGCTGCACGCATGGTCGGGTCTGTCGTCTGCCTCCTCGTTCCGCTGCAGAGCGGCGGCAGCCAGTACCCGTGGAACTCTCCGCTCGTGGTCGCCTTGTTCGTTGCGGCGGCAGCCCTGGCGGCCGCGTTCGCTTTCGTTCAAGCAAATGTGGCGAGGAATCCGATCATCCCCGTCGCGCTGCTTTCTGAGCGTCGGCTGCTTGCTACTATGATGGCTACGTTTTTCTTTGGGTGCTCTTTTAATGGCCTCATTTTTTATGTGCTGCAGTGGTACCAGATTGTTATGGGAGGTACGTTGGGTCCATCAAACGCGACGATATCATCCAAATTCTACCAAGACTCACTCGGTTACTTTTTCTTTTGTGCGCCACCAAAGCCTCTGCAACCTCCGCCGGCCTCCGCTCCTTCCCGCTCATCCTCGGCGGCGTCCTCTTCGCCGTCCTCGCCAGCCTCCTCTCCAGCGCCACCGGCCACGCCTGGGCCTTCATCCCAACAAGCGGCCTCCTCCTCTCCCTCGGCGCCGCCCTCTGCTCCCTCCTCTCCGAAACCACCCCGACCCTCCACCAAACCCTCATCCTCCTCACCCCGGGCGTCGGCGGCGGCCTCGCAATGCAAACCCTCGTCCTCCTCACCCAGTTTGCCGCCCCGCCACAGGCCTCCGTCTCCGCCGTCACCGCCCTCGCCGCCTTCTGCGAGTCCCTCGGCGGCGCGATCGGCCTCTCCGCCTTCGCCGCCGCCTTCAACGCTGTGCTGCCAGGCAACGTCTGGCAGAACGTGGTGGCCGCGAACGTTACCCTGACGTTCACGGTGCCCGGCGTCGACGAAGAGAGCTTGTACAAGTCCGCCGCGCTCGTGAGGACGGTGCTGCCCGAGGACCAGTGGACGCCCGTCGTGCATGGCTACCTGGAGAGCTTGAGGGTGGTGTTTTATATGATTGTGGCGACGTCGGGGATGGTTGCCGTGTGCTCGCTGTTTATGCGGAAGAAGCGGTTGCCGTCTGGGAAGGGCGTACGGTTGAATCATTGAGTGTGGATTTCGCTTTTTCTCACCTTGGTGCCTGACAATGGGGAAGGTGGTGGGTGGTGTGTGGTCGGTGGCGAGTGCCTCGTTGGATTTAGTTAATTTTATTGCAGTGGAATAGACTCAAGCTCTAGGGCTAGGAATGTGACAGTTGGACCTGAAAAAAAAGGCCGAGACTCATTGGAGAAAAAGTCCAATCGGTGGCGATCTGCTCCGCCATCATCAGGCACTGCGCATTGTTTTTTTTGGTTGGCTCATTCTCGTAAGAGTAAAATAAAACTCTGTTCCCAAACGACCCATCGCTCGAATAGTTCAACGCAAAATGCAAACGCATTCGAGGGGGCTTTAAAACAAGCTCATCTCCACGGCAAACGCAATCGCGAGCTTGGTAAACTTGGCCATGTGCTCGAACGAGACATTGGAAACGTCGTCGACGGGGGTGTGAACGCTGAAATTATGGGATCCGTAAAATTGCCATTAGATTTCACGGGGAAGGTGTGTGTGCAAGCATCGACGGAAATGAGGTTCAGGAGGGAGCCATGCAAAAAAAACTCACTATGGTGAGCTGGCCGGGAACTCGGACTCAAACATGAATGCGGAGGGGAACCCGACTTTGGTCCATGAAGCGTGGTCTGAGCAAGCGAATCTTGAGTTGGCACCGGGCGATGGGGAGGGGGGAGGGGGTGTGAAATTTTCGTCAACGCAAACGGGTACGGAAACCAAAGCAAAGGGATGGGGCGGGGGAAGTTGAGCTGCTTATACCCGCAGCTTGTCTCAGTCCACCCGACGCCTGCATACGTCTCCACCAAAGCCTTCAAAAACCGCGTCAGGGCCGGGTCCACAAAGTCTGTCATGACCGCGATCGTTTCCGTCTCGCCGCTCGGAAAATACCCAGTCATGTCGGACTGCAAAACACCAAAGACGGGGATGCCCGCTTGTAGGCCGCGACGACCTTTTGCGAGCCCAGGAGGCTGCCTTCTTCGCCGGCGTACCAGTGGAACTCGATCGGCCGTTTTGGGACGAAGCCGGAGGACATGAGGATCTGGAAGGATTCAAAGATTGTGGCGCTGCCGGAACCTTGGTTTGTAAAGGGAACAGATGGGGGGGAAGGGGGGGCGGATCAACGTTCTTGCCCGCGTTTCCCCCCCTAAAAGTGAGGCTTTACCGTCGTCGTCCGCCCCAGGGCTTTGGCCGAACCACGGGTTCTGATGGTTGACAGCTACAACTTGAGTTAGAACAACGCAGTCTTGTTGAAGAAAAAAAAAAAGAAAATGTGCTCACAGTCCAAATGAGCAGACAACACAACAACCGGAGCGTCGGCGGCGTCCTCTCCTTCGATTCTGGCAATGACAGACGACTGCGGCCACGGGTGTTCAAACTGCTTCACAGACACCTTCACGTTCGCCGCAGCCTTCTTTGCAAGGTGCTTGGCCTGGTCGAATATCCACTGGGAGGCCTTGGCGCCAGAGGGTGACTGGTAGTATCTTGTCTTGAACGAGGTCGACAGCTCTGTGAGCCATGAGGTGAGCGCCGGGACGGAGACGTTTCCTGCGATCGGAAGCACCACCGATTGTTTCGACGCCGAGGTGGGACAGTCTGTCCGTGCGGAGAAGATTGATGTTTTTCAGTACAGTAGCGCGGGAAGATAAAGCAGCAATCGTGCACCTTCCGCTTTGTAAGCTTTGAGAGAGGCCACGGACTCGAGGTCCCGATCAGTGACGTCCATGAAGTGAATCTTTTGGCGAAGGAGGCCGATGATCTTGGGGCAGGGGCACACAGATGAACTCTTTATGAACAAGAGCCCCCAAGAATACCTGATCTTCGGCCATCCATCGCTCGTCCGTCTCAGACAGGGCGATGCGTCTGAATCCCTGTCTCGTCATCCACTCCGCATCGTCGCCCTGCACGGCAATCACCGCGTCGATCGCACTGGGCGGCTGCAGCGGCGGGACAGCACCGCGGTGGCTGACCTCGCAGCCGCCGACACGGTGCCACGGACGTTCGCCGCTGTGCCTGTGCTTGGCGTTTTGCGCCACGTGTCGGCGGACGGCGCGGTGGACGGCGTGCGCGGCGCCAATGGCGAGGAACGCGGCGGCGAAAATAAAGACGGTGACTTTGAATCGGGTGGTTGCGCGGCGGCGCGTGGTTGTCGACTCTATCCGCAGCAGGGGGAGGAGGCGGGGGGCCGCGGCGGTCGCATGGTGGCCGTCGGCGATAAGCGGCTGGTGCGGGGTGCTCGAGGGCTTCTGGTCACTCATTTTTTGGGGTATTGGCCTCGATGAACAGCGTGGGGAAAATAGTCGCGTCGATGTCAGGCAGCGTATTTATAATGCTGAAGCCTCAACACAAGCAAAAATCGTGGGGGCAATAATACACTGAACCGAAGCGGAGGTGCACTTCCGCGCGCAGCCATATGCTTCAGCAACAAAGAAAGTGGATGCGCGTTGGAACTGCGAGTTCGGTTATTTTTGAACACCAAAGGATGAGCCAAAACCACCTTGGTGCAGGGAATCGCTTTATTTTTCTTTCTTTTTTTTTTTTCTCCCTGAGTTTGAGGAAGCACCAGCTGCAGAACTCGTCGACGACTCGCGTCTAATGTCAGTAGAATTGGCTCGAGGGGGTATTTGGTGCTTGCTGTTTGCTGGACTGACATCTTACAGTGTTATTAACATGTACACAATGGGCTGTGTGACTGTAAATACTTCTGCTGCTGTTGCTTCTGTTGCAGCGGCTGGCATGGCGGTGGCATTGGTGTCGGTGGGACCGGGGATGCTGTGGGACGCAAAACATCGGACAGCATTGTACAGGGGGGGGACAAAAGTTTCCGGGCACTTGCTGTGCCACCAAAATTTCGCTCAACATGAGCCATCCAATTCCACAAAACTTAATTGTATTTCAAGCAAAAAGAACGTGATGGTTCGAAAGTCAGGTCAATAGTCTGTTGGCCCTCCATCGCTCTCAATAGTAGCTTGCATCCCTTGCAGGCATACTCTTCACTATGATTGGAGGAACTGGGGTTCAATTTCCTGCCAAGCTTTTCGAACTGACTTTTCAACACCTCGAGGCCAAGCGGGTCGGTCTTCTGATACTTGATCTTTAAGTCGAGCCCAGAGATTCCTCTATGGGGTTCAAATCCGGGCTTTGAGCGGGCCAGTTCATGATAGGCAAGCCCTTTTCTTTGAACCAAGCTTTAACTTTCAGGGCTGTGTGAGCTGGTGCATTGTCCATGCTGATAGATCAGGCTGTTCTCAAGAAACTCCCTCGTTGGCATTCTGTTCATCCAAATATTCAATAAAGACTTGAAGTTGACCATCCAAAATGTCAATATACTGCGAGCTGTTCAGTCGCCCGTCAATGAATGCATAGCTTCCCGCAATCGAACCGCGGAAACAAGCCCAATTGAGAACGACTGGCGCCACTCTTCACTGTTGCTTGAAGACATTCTGGTTTGAGCTTTTCACCAGCACTGCGCCAAACACGGACCCTGCCCCTGCGCTCCAGTCTCAAAGCTGGCCTCATCAGTCCAAATTACCTTCTCCCACTCTTCAACGGACCACCTGACATGCTCCTTAGCAAATTCAAGCCGTTTACGGTCGATGCTCTGGCTTTAGATAGGGCTTTTTGGCTGCAAGACGGTTTGAAAATCCCCTCCTCATGAAGTACACCGTCGAACAGTCCTCGTTGAAACGGGATCGTCACGAGCGGAATTCAACTGATTTGTAAGGCCGCCAAGTGTTTGCCTTCTGTTTGATGCAGATCCCTTTGTAGCTCGAACCAAATAACGGCGATTGTTCTCTGAGAGCTTGCGAGGGCCGTCCGGAATGGGGCAGGTGAGTGAGACTGCCAGTGTTCTCATAGCGCGCAATTATATCCTGGACCGTTGACTTTGGTACAGTTGTGTCATTGGCGATCTCACGGGTGCTCTTCCCGTTGTTGTGCATCGCAATCAGCGTCTTGCACACGCCATGATCATTCTTCACTCTCTCTTTGCTGTCCCCATGTCAAATGTCGAGGCGATTGCTCCGAGTTTGGTGAGATCGTCAATGGGGCAGTGCAGATCGACGAGCTGGCGGTGGGGAGGTGGCACAGCGGTGCCCGGAAACTTTTGGTCCTCCCCCTGTACTTGTTTTCTCTTTTTTCTTTCTTTTAATTCGTTGTCTTTTTGTGTCTCTGTCTCTCTCTCTGCTGGCAGCCACAAAGGCGACGGCCCTTGTCGTTAAGTTCCCACGGCCCCTTGCTCCCCACACTGTATAATCCACCGTCGCTGGCCACCTTGCCAACGCCGTCGTCGCCCTGCAAAAACGGCACGACCCTCTCCCGCAAGACCCGCTAGTAGTACTCGACGTCGCTGGCACCTTCCTCCATGGCCACAGACAGAATATTCCCCTCCCGCCACGGTGCACCAGTCAATCTTGGCGCCAACGTTCCTCAGCGCGCAGTACACATCCGCCAGACACACCTCACTGCCGCTCAACGTCCTCAATCCCGCTGCTGCGGTGCACGTCCCAGTCCACAATCCCCACCCGCACCCCATGCGCCGCCCACACGTGCCCCTCCGCAATCGCCACCCGGTTCAGCCTGCCGAGCCTGCCCGTGAAGCGCGCCTGCTGTGGTGCCCCGTGGGGCAGACCATTGCAAACGCGGGGAGCGGACCCAAGGCGGCGCCATCGGCGAGAAACAGCTCGTCGGTGAGCGCCAGGCAGCTCCTGACGCTCGCACGGCAGGCTGCGACCACGACCAGCCTGACAGATCTGAATGCATATGCCAGGTTTGCATACAGCAGTTTGTCAGCGTCGTGGTCGCTGCAAGCTCGTCGCCTGCCCCATGGTCTGAAAGTCGGCGAGGAGCTGCAGTGTGTGGGCGAGGAGGATTTTGGTGTCACTGCAGCGGCGCCCAAGGACGGGCGGCAGGCGGTCGAAGTAAGGGCTTAGGGCTGCAAGGATCGTGGTGAGGCGTTCTGGGCAGTCTGCAAATGGATAGTGAGGGCGGAGAGGTTTTTGAGTTAATCAAGGGGGCGTCTGCGGCAAGGCAGACAAAAATCGTTCATTGGTCCTCTCTCTTCTCTCTCTCTCATGTGCGATTGCAATTTCTGTGAATGATGGAGATAGAGAGAGAGAGAGACAGACAAACAACTGAGCTTCTGAGCTGTCTGTCTGCCTGTTTGTCTGGAAACCAAACAGCGGGTGCGGACTGCTGCAAAAACTCCAATCATTCTGGAAGCTATGAAGGTAGGTTCCTTCTTCTCCCCTCACCCAAGCAGGTCAAGTTAGGGTGGTGGCGGCAGCGGCCTCTACCCGCTCAGCGAGGCAAGGAAGTCGAAGAAGATGGTAGCATCCCAGTTTCGCCAACAGACGAGGGCGTCCCGGGGGCACAACTCTCAAAACGTCTGCAGCAGACAGCGCCTCCAGCAGCCGCACAAGTAACAGCTTGGGCAGCGTCAACGGCAGCGACCGAATGGGTTAAAACCAGGCGCTCTGATCAGAAAGAGTCTTTGTTGACGTTGTTACTGGTCTTGCGGCAGCCACCACGTTGTCACTGAGTGGGAGTCAGAGTCGGACAGCCACGATGCAACAGCAGCCACAGCCCCACCGGCACAGCAGCGCCAAGATCACTTGGATCACTGTCGTTGCTGGATCTGATGGCCTTGCATGGGGGACAACGTCAGCGGCGTCGAGCTCCCAGATGGCTTCTGACTCTGCTTGTCTACCAGGCTGTCGTCATTGTTGTCCAGAAGCAGTAGTGAAGGGTCCTTGCCTCATTTACGCAGCAACCTCCACGTGGGAAAGGCTGGGGGTCTTGCAAGATGTGGACAAGGACAACAACGACGATAACAACGACGACAACAACGACAACAACAACGACAACGGAAGACGAGCCCTATCTTGATCAGACTCTTCCTCACTGGGACAACCGCCATGATGGCAGCAGCAGAAGGCAGTGGCAAGGGCCACGACACCAAACAAAAAGCGTCGTGGACGGGCAGGATTCGGTGGCATCGTCGGTCCACAGTCGGCGTTATTGGTGCCTGAGCTGCCTGGGGGTTGGCGTGGACACTGCTACCATTTGGGGCAATGCGGAGCCAGAGTTTCAGGCTTGAGCGGTGGGGAGCCGGGTGGGTGGCGGCTGCTTTGTTGGCAGGTTGTGGGAGAGTCTGTTCATTTGAGGTGCGTTGGGGGCCGGCACACGTGCGGTTACTTGTACGGCCAGGGCACAGCACGGTGTCTCAGCTGAGCATGGAGACGTCTCTGGACTTGATGGGCTCGTCAGTTGCTGAGTCTGCGGCTTTGGGGAGACTGGCAGCGACAGGGGTAGATAGGGTTCGTTTTTTAAACCCTAACCCGTGGAGGTGCCCTACGGCAGGCAAAGAGCAGTAGCAGCAGCATATTTGGCGAGCTTGCTGGACAGCTGGACTGCAGGCATGACAAACTTGTGCCAGGGAACGGGAACACGAACAGCTTCGGCGGAATAGAACTTCTGGGTTGCGGCTGGCAAGCATCAGTGACAAGGACGGTGACAACGGCGGTGGTGTAGCGGCGCTGCTGGAGTCTGTGAAGTCGCTGTCGCAGCTGCTGTACCTGATTTGCAGGAGAAGTACGGGAGCCGCAAAGGGTTGGTGGAGGCACGGCATGGTGTCGCAGCTGATTTCTACGTATTTGGGCATACGATTAGAAAAACATTGGACACGGGTGACTGAGATTTTATCATTTCTTCTCTATTTCATTTTCCTTTTGTTTTTTTCCATCCACGTTCTTGTCCATCTAACACCTTTCTTTCTCCCCTAGCAACAACATCATCGTATCTACTGGGGCCGCTTTCAGCACTTTCACAATTCTGCTCCCTGAGACAGTCTGTGTGGCATGGTGGCTGCTGTGCTTTTGGGTTCCTCACATTGCAGTTGAGCGTGTGACTGCTAGAGCTGTGCTGTGTTCAGAGGCGGAGCTGGACCCAGCTGGTGCACCATCTTAATGACTTTCTCATTCTCTTGTCTTGCTACTCACTCCTGTGCTTCCTTGACCTGTCTTCGATTCTGTACCACCAAAGCAAGCTAAGATTTTTTTCCTCAATATGCAGAAAAGAGTGAAAGTTGAGTACAAAGATGGAAGTAGAAGCAATCTGTGTCGCCTGTCTGGATCTGGAGGTGAGCGCACATGAGCATTTGCTTTGATTATTTCTTACTAATCCTTCAAAAGAGTTTCGTTGTGTCTGTTGTTTTCAGTTCTCGCACAGAAGCCCAGACGAGATTGTTTCGCACTGTGCATCATGTGACGGTCCCAAAGCAATTGGTGCAGCCAGTTTGTCAAGAGAGCTTGAAAGTGAAGATTTGGACTCAGATTCAAGTTTGGAGGCAGCTCTGCAGATCCCTCTTTCAGACAAGACCTCAAGCGTGCTTTCAAATTCAGATCCTGTTGTGTCCAGTTGCTTAGCTGATAAAGTAATTGGAGCGAATTTGGTTGAGAGTGGTTAGTAAACCGTGGGTTGTCTGTATTTGTGCTTGATCATTCAACTGAAAATTTCTGTTTCAACTTCTCTTTCACTTTTTTCTCTGTTGTTCCATGTTTTTGCAGGGATGACAGTTGCACATTGCTCAAGGATTCAAGATTCAGAGGGCGATGGTGTTTTTGAAGTGGATGAAAATGCTCATGATCTGGAAGCCATGGATACTGATGGACCTGGTTCTGTCACATCAGTATGTGTTAGTAGTGGTAAGTTTAATTAATTCTCAGTTTGCTTGCCTTAGTCTGACACATTTTGTAGAAACAGCCCTGTTGGAATCATCCCAAGTTCACCCAAGTTCAGATTCAGCTGTGAGCATTGGCTCTGGTGATTCCAGAATGGCTGGCAATGATGATTTGCTTGTTGTTGAACATAGTGCTGATTCCAACCAAGATGGTGGGTGTTGTGATTTAATCGCTTGAATTTCAAGCTGTTCTTCTGTACTCACACATTTTTCATACACATCTGCCCTGGTTTCCTACCCCCATTGACAGATGTGAGGGAGCATGCAGCGTACAATTTCAAGTACAGGGCCCTGTTGTGCAAGCACTGCAAGGCTGCAGTGAGCCCAGTTGATGTCAGAAAGCATGCTCACAATGTTCATTCAAACTTGAACCCAGAGATCCTATCAGAGCTTGTTGTTCAGCTGGTGACTTTAGCCACTGAGCATTCAGCCTTGCACCCTGCTGAGCTTGCTGTTCCTCTCTCCACTGAGTTGAGAGTGCCTGTTTTAGATGTGCGTCCAGGCTTCAAGTGCACTGGATGCTGTGCTTTGTTTTTGACCAAGACTAGATTCCGGCGGCAAGAATATCATCTCAACTCCAGATGCATTTGCACAGTGGACTCTATGGTTCCTGTGAAGGCTGCTCAGCGCTGGGCACGCTTTTGTGGGTTGTTTGAAGTGGAGTCTGGTTGTGTCAACTCTGTGCACAATCCGTCTGATAATGACAATGTGCTGGATGTAGCTGCAAGGGAGAGGGATTCTGGTCTACTGAGTATGCTGAATGAAAGCGTTAAGAATGTCAGGAATCTCTTTGCAAGTGATCTGGAAAGTTTGACGGGGCCCCCAAATGGTATCATCCAACCCTCAAACTGGGCAGAAATGCACCAATGGCAACGGCTACTCTCTGGTTGTGACCTAAGTTTGATATCTTCCTTGGCGCAGCAAGCAGAGAAGAAGGCCATAAGCACCTCTGACGCTGAAACGTCTCTTGTGCTGAAGGAAAATCTGTTTGTCAAGTTTCTGCTTGAGGCACATGTTGAAGCAAAGGATGCGCCTGATGTTGTGAGATATGCACTCAATCATGATCGGCCAGACAATGAGGCTGCTGGTCGCCGGAAATTTGGTGTTATGGACAAAACTGCCCGCGATTATGCAGTGCCCTTTGTTGGTATGATCAGGATATTTCTGCGAGCCTACAGGCTTGAGCCGAAGAGCTTGCAAGGATACCTGCAGTACAGATTGCTTTTTTCAAGCACAAGGAAAGAATTGAGAGGCTTGTAAATGCTGAAGCTTTGAACCAAGTACGCACAGCATTCTTTCAGTTTTGTGCTGCCCTCATCACAGAATTTGATGGTGGTGCAAGAAAACCATGCGCCGCAAAAATTGCTATTGCTTGTTTGGGTGTGGATCCAAGAAGGAAGCTTGCATGGTGCGAGCCGTGGAATTTTAGCAAACCCCTCTCTGCGCTGATATACCACTTCAGAAGTGTGGGGTACTTTTGCCTCAAAAAGGCCCATGTCACTGTGGCTGGAATGGCTCAAATCGGCGACAATAGGAGTGTGATGGGCAATCAGGATGATCCAGCCAATGTACCAGCTCCATATGATGATGATGACCTGGAAGGGCTTGTGATTGATTTTATGGAGTTTCGCTCAAAGTTTCTGGTGCTGTCTGTCAGCCATGTGTGCGACTATTTGCACAGAGCACGAGCTTACTGCTTCAAGACAAAGAATCCTTCCATAAGCCAGTTTCACACAGACACTGAAGGCTTCCATTTGCAGGGAAGCATATCTTCTTCAACTCCTTCAGGCCTGTTGCCAGAGCTATGGTGGAGGAATTGCTGGAGGACTACTTGAAAATTAGCCTCACAAGGAGACGGGCACCAAGCCCTGGAGTGTGGATGTGTCTGCTTTGAAGGATAATCTGTGGGACTCCACCAATGGATTTTCATTTGTCTCTCATCCTGATAATTGCAATGCTGTCAGCGCTGGACCTGATTTGAAGAAAAGGGCTGTTGGATATTTTTTTGATGAGTCTAAATTGAGGAATGAGGGCTGGCTGCTGAAATTGGACAAACCTTCCCAAAGGGATTGAAGATGGAAACGTCATTGGATTGGCTTTCAGATGTGCGTCAGTTCAAAAAGAGTTTGGCCACATGTATCATGTTCACTGCAGGCGCTTCAAACAGGGCCACAAGCTACTGGCTGCCCTGGTGCAGAATGACACTGATTGGCCTCGAACTGTGCGCCTGTTCAATGGCCGGGTTTTCCTGCAGCAAGGCTACAGTAAAAGCATGGCAAAGAGGGAATCAGTTGTCCTGCACTTTTTGCCAAA